>LNAC01000034.1:5163316-5193435 GCA_002007465.1 Ailurus styani | reverse complement strand
AGGCTTTTTTTTTTAAAGATTTTATTTATTTATTTCACAGAGGGAGAGAGATCACAAGGAGGCAGAGAGGCAGGCAGAGAGAGAGAGGGGGAAGCAGGCTCCCCGCCGAGCAGGGAGCCCGATGCGGGCCTCGATCCCAGGACCCTGAGATCATGACCTGAGCCGAAAGCAGAGGCATTAACCCACTGAGCCACCCAGGCGCCCGGTAGTAGGAGACTTTAACACCCCACTGACATCAATGGATAGATCATCCAAACAAAAAACCAATAAGGAAACTATGACTTTGTTATATTTATTTTTATTTTTTTATTATGTTCAGTTAGCCACCATATAATACATCATTAGTTTTTGATGTAGTGTTCAATGATTCAATGGTTGCATATAACACCCAGTGCTTTGACAAGTGCTTTGGACAAGATTGGACACATTGGACAAGATAAGATGAAGATATCTAACAGATATATTCAGAATATCCCATCCTAAAATAGTGGAATACACATTCTTTTCAAGTGCACATAGGATGTTCTCTAGAATAGATGACATGTTAGGCCACAATACAAGTGTCAACAAATTCAAATATATTATAGTCATAGCATGTACCTTTTCCAACCACAACACTATGAAACTAGAAGTCAACCACAAGAAAAGATCTGGATAGAGCACAAATATATGAAGGTTAAATAACATTTTACTAAACAATGAATGGTTTGCTAATCAATGAAACCAGGAGCTGGTTCCATGAAAAGATCTAAAAAACTGATAAACTTCTAGCCAGATTCGTCAAAGGAAAAAGAGAGAGGGTTCAAATAAACAAAATCAGAAATGAAAGAGGAGAAATAACAATTGACACCACAGAAATACAAAGGATTATAAGAGAATATGATGAAAAACTAGATGCCAAAAAATTGGACAACCTAGGGGAAATGGATAAATTCCTAGACATATAAAACTTCCAAAAACTGAATCAGGAAAAAGTAGAATATTTGAACAGACTGATATGGTACAATGAAATTGAAATGGTAATCCAAAAGCTCCCAACAAACAAAGGTCCAGGACCAGATGGCTTCACAGGTGAATTCTACCAAAGATTTAAAGAAGAATTAATTCCTAGTCTCCTCAAACTATTCCAAAAAATAGAAGAGGGAGGAAAGCTTCCAAATTCATTCTTTATGGCCAGCATTATATCCAAACCAGATAAAGACATGACAAAAAAAGGAATGGGATGTATCCTTAATGAATGTAGATGCATAAATCCTCAACAAAATATTAGTAAACTGAATCCAACAATACATTTTAAAAAATCATTCATTGTGATCAAAAGGGATTTATTCCTGGGATGCAAGTGTGGTTCAGTATTCACAAATCAATCAATATGATATGTCACATTAACAAGAGAAAGTATAAAAATCATATAATCATTTCAATAGAAGAAAAAGTGTTTGACAAAGTACAACATCCATTCATGATAAAAACCCTCAACCAAGCAGGTTTAGAGGGGATGTACCTTAATATAATAAAGGTCATTTATGAAAAACCCACATGTAACATCATACTTAATGTTGAAAAACTAAGAACTTTCTCCCTAAGATCAGGAACAAGACAAAGATGTCCACTCACCACTTTTATTCAATATAGTATTGGAAGTCCTAGCCACAGCAATCAGACCACAAAAAGAAATAAAGGGTATCCAGATTGGTAAGGAAGAAGTAAAACTTCACTATTTGCAGATGACATAATACTATATATAGAAAACCCTAAAGACTCCACAAAAAAACTACTAGAACTGATGAATGACTTCAGTAAGGTTGCAGGATACAAAGTCAATGTATGGAAATCCATTGCATTTCTATACAGTAATAATGAAGTATCAGAAAGAGAAATTAAAAAAAAGTTCCATTTACAAGTGCACCAACAATAATAAAATACCTAGGAATAAGCTTAAACAAGGAGGTGAAAGACCCATACTCTGAAAATTATAAAATATTGATGAAAGAAATTAAGATGACACAAATGGAAAAATTCCATGCTCATGGACTGGAAGAACAAGTATTGTTAAAACGTTCACATTGCCCAAAGCAATCTACAGATTTAATTCAATTCCTATCAAAATACCAACAGCATTTTTCACAGAAGTAGAACAAATAATTCTAAAATTTGTATGGAACCACAGGATCTTGAATAACCAAAGTCATCTTGAGAAAGAACAAAGTTGGAGGAATCATAATCCCCAATTTCAAAATATACTACAAAGCCGTAGTAATCAAAACGGTATGGTACTAGCATAGAAATAAATCCACAATTATATGGCCAATTAACCTTTGACAAAGGAGGCCAGATATGAAATGGGGGGAAAAAAAAGCCTTCAACAAATGGTTCTGGGAAAACTGCACAGGTACATGCAAAAGATTGAACCACTTTCTTACACTGTACACAAAAATGATCTATGAGAACTGAAACCATAACCATCCTAGAGGAAAACACAGGCAGTAATGTCTCTAACATAGGCCATAAAACTATTTTTCTAGATATATCTCCTCAGGCAAGGGGCAAAATCAAAAGCAAAAGCAAAAGCAAAAATCAACTATTGGGACTGCATCAAAGTTAAACTTTCCTGCATAACAAAGGAAACAATCAACAAAACAAAAAGAAAACCTACTGAATGGAAGAAGATACTTGTAAATGACATACCCAATAAAGGGTTTGTATGTAACATATATAAAGAACTTATACAACTCAACACCAAAGACTAAATAACCCATATTAAACATGGGCAGAAGATACGAACAGACATTTCTTCAAAGAAGACATACAGAAACCACCAGATATATGAAAAGATGCTCAACATCATTCATCATCAGCGATATGAAAATCAAAACCACAATGAGGGGGTGCCTGGGTGGCTCAGTCAGTTAAGTGTTCACCTCTTGATCTCAGCTCAGGTCTTGATTTTAGGGTCATGAGTTTAAGCTTCATGTTGGGTTCCAGGCTGGGCATGGAGCCCACTTAAAAAAAAAATACCTAAAACAAAACCACAATGAGATGTTACCTCATACTTGTCAGAAAGACTAAAATAAAAAACACAAGAAACAGTAAGTTTTGGTGAAGATGTGAACAAAAAGGAATCTTTGAGCTTTGTTGGTAAGAATGCAAATTGGTCCAGCCACTGTGGAAAACAGTATGGTGGCTCCTCAAAAAATTAAAAATAGAATTACTACATGATCCAGTAATTCCACTACTGGATATTTATCCAAAGAATATGAAAATACTAATTTGAAAAAATATATGCACCCCTATGTTTTTGTAGCATTATTTACAATAGTCAAATTATGGAAGCAACACAAGTTTCATGGATGGATGAATGGATAAAGAAGGGTATGTATGTATGTATGTACATACAATGAAATTTTACTCAACCATAAAAAGAATGCATCTTGCCATCTGCAACAACATGGATGGATCTAAAGGGGATTATGTAAGTGATATAAATCAGAGAAAAACATATACCATATGACCTCACTCATACATGGAATTTCAGATACAAAACAAATGAACAAAGGAAAAAGGACCAACCAAAAGAAGTCTCTTAAATATAAAGAAAGAACTGGTGATTACCAGAGGGGAGGTGGGTGGGAGAGATGAGTGAAACAGGTGAAGGCGATTAAGGAGTATACTTGTAATGATGAGCACTGGGTGATATACGGAATTGTTGAATCACTATATTGTACACCTAAAACTAATATAACAGTATATGTTAATTATACTGGAATTAAAAACAAATAAATAGATCAAAGTAATTTTAAAAGAGATCTTAAAATAATGTTGAGTAACGCTCAACATTCTTATGGGGTTGGGGAGGCCAAGAACCTGCCTAAATACACCCACACTCTGCTTTTCAAGTTGTGGTTCTGTCTGCTTTCTTCATTGTCATTATTTGCAGTATGCAGAAAAATACCTGTAACAAAACATGCACTCAATCTTTGTTCAATAAATGACTAAGTCATTTTCTCAAATATGCATTTCTCAGTTAAGTCTTTTTTGTCTGCCTTTTGTTTTTTAGTCATTTAAAAACATACATACACCTTTTTAAATAAATAATTTAACGAAAATTAGTTCATGATGTTTTGTAAGCTAGTTTTCCGTTTTGATCATTGTAATAATTTGGATATCTTATGTCAATTAACATAAATCTACAAAACTATTTTATCTTTTTAAAGATTTATTTTATTTTATTTTATTTTAGAGAGAAAAAGAGGGGGGAGGAGCAGAGAGAATCTCAAGCAGACTCCACTGAGCACAGAGCCCCATGTTGGGCTCAAAGATCATGACCCTGAAATCATGACCTGAGCCTAAACCAAGAGTTGGATGCTCAACTGACTGAGCCATCCAGGCACCCCTATATCTACACAGTTATTTATTTAATTTTTAAAAAGATTTTATTTATTTGAGAGAAAGAGAGCATGAGCAGGGGTGAGGGGTAGAAGGGATAGATGGAGAAGGAGAAGCAGACTCCCTGCTGAGTAGGTAGGTGGACATGGAGCTCAATCCTCGGACCCTGAGATCATGACACAAGCTAAGGCAGATGTTTAACCAACTGAGCCACCAGGCATCCCTAAATCTGCACAATTATTTCAAAAGCTGCATATATCACAATTTTCTCTTCCACCAACCCAGTTTCTTAAACTTTCAGAAGGGTAGGTTGTTTGTAATTTTTCAGTAGTATAAATCACACTATTTTGAATGACCTTTTATATGTATGTTTGCATTTAGTTGAGAATTTCCTGAGAATAAATTTCTAGATTTAAAATGCTGTGCTGAAGATTATGCAGTTAAAATTCTAATGCAATTTCCAGAAAATTTAATTTTGTCCTCTCACTACAAGTAATTGGTTTCCTTTCCCTCACATTCTTGATAACTGGAGGTTATCTTCCAATTTTTCATCTTTGCCAATCTGATAGGTAAAGATAAAGCTATCTTATTTTTTATTTTACTTGCATTTCTTAGTGTATGTGCTGCCAAAGTGAGCACTTTACTTGTATTTCTTTACATGGCAGGGACATTTTTACTTTTTCATGCACTTACTAGGTTTTTGTAATTTTTCTTTTCTAAATGCACTTAAGTTTCTTTTTGGAGTTCTTTACTTTCTCACCATTTTTAAACTAAAGTTTAAAAACTTTAAAAAATTATGCATAGCTCTTTCCCTTTCCTGTATGCTTAATGTTGTAAACATTTTCCCAAGTTTTCCTTTTTCTTTAAATCTTTTTTCCATCAAAATAGCAATTAAGGAAGTTCAAGCAGCCACAGGGAGAGGCCACATAGAGAAGTCACGTGTACATGTGACCTGCAGTAGAAGCTGAGGTCCCTGGCCATGGCTAGCATCAACCACAAGTCATGTGAGTGCGCACTTCAGACAATTATAGCCCTCAACTATTGAGTTACCCTCAGTCACTAAGTCTTCCCAGTTGAGACCCAGTTGAGAAAAAAACCAAGCTGTTACTAAACTGCTCTATCCAAATTTGTAACTCATAAACTATGTGAGCATAAAAAAATGGCTGTTGTTTTACACCTTTAAGTTTACAGTGGCTTGTTATATAGCAATAGTGACTGGAATAATAGTCTTTCCTATTTTCACCCATATCTAAATTTTCTTTTCTTTTTTTTTTTTTTAAAGATTTTATTTATTTGACAGAGGGAGAGAGATCACAAGTAGGCAGAGAGGCAGGAAGAGAGAGAGGGGGAAAGCAAGCTCCCCGCTGAGCAGAGAGCCTGATGTGGGCCTCGATCCCAGGACCCTGAGATCATGACCTGAGCCGAAGGCAGAGGCTTTAATCCACTGAGCCACCCAGGTGCCCCATATCTAAATTTTCAATCTCATCAGCCACTATTCTCCTTCTAAGGAGCATATCAGTCTGCCATACATGTCCCCAAACTTATGAAAATGTTTTCACTCAAATCCTCTTCAAAAAACACAGTATAGCATCATTTTCTGGACCTTCAATAGCTGAAGGAATTAAAGAGAGGGTCATTTCTCTCAAACTGAGTTAAATAAGTTATTCAACTGGGAATTTGGAATTAGGGTGATGAGAGCTTGCATTAATAGGCAGTAGAATAGAAAATATGAAATATATGGGAAAATAGTTTAGTTATAAATAATAGAGGTCCTGAACTTCTCTAGTTGCTATACTTTTGGTGTCCTAGGTGTATAGATTTTCCTTGGTTTCATAGCATATACATAATTAAAATATTATCGTTCACTTGCACAGACTTCAGAGATTTCATTTTCTTTCTACTAACTTGCTTTCTTGACTTTACTCAGATTTTTTGCTACACTTGCTTGGTACTGATTTTACTCATATTGTTCTTCCTCTCTGCCATGCAAACTACAATGCTTAAATCTCAGCTTCTTTTGTAAATAGAGAAATTCCAAGGTAGAATTTATGATTTCATCTCTAGTAATTTCACTGCACTCCACTCTTACCTCTAGAAACAACTCTCCCAGTGGATTGTAATCATTTGTGTACATGTTTTTTCCCTCATTGCGCTACACACAGAATGAGCATCATTGGTAATCACACACAGTGGCATAGGATGAGAAATTTATCCTATTATGTACACATACTTTTTATGATTCTACTAGAAATATTTAGTTCTAGGAAACATAATGCATCTCAATATCTGCTCAGAAAAATTGGGAAACTAACCTTTATTAAGTTCTGTCATGTTCTAGATACACTCAGAACCACCTACAGCACTAAAGGGGGCCGAGTGAAACATAAGCCTATTTGAAGATCCCTGCCACCAAACAACAACAAAAGAAGCCCAAAAGGTGAGATACTCATAGGTGGGCCATGCCCTAACCAGATATACTATTCCAAGGAAAAAGAGTAATTTACTTTTAATTGATGCATAGAATTATTTATAATCCCCATTTCTAAATATTTGTAAAATGTGTACCACCATTGAATTATTTTCAAAGATTTCTGTTATATAAATACCAATTGTATAATTTTAAGAACACAGTGAGCTATAAAATGAAAGATGCTACAGTAATACTGAGAATTGTTAAGTGTCTTCCTAAAAAATAAAATAGGCAAGACAAATTCATTAAAGCTTGCTGATAACAATTATCATCCGTCCTTCACAGGAAGGAGAAGAAAAAGTGAGTCTCATACAAATAAATGGGTAGAGTTATAAAATGAGAAAAATGTAATGACATAACCAAGAAAATGGAGAGCTAAATACCTACAGGGGAGAGAGGAATGTAGTAACACTAAATAGCAAGGTAAATTATATTTCAGGGAGCATAACAATAAGCAAGGCTTATAGTTAAGGGGAAATTAGGAGAAGATGTATAATGTAAAATAAAACAAAAAGAAAAATGTAAGCTGGGGTAGGTTTTCTGAAGCATCAAACTATGAACTAGCTAGGTGACACTTTCTTTCCATTCTGCAGTGAAAATGACACAGCAGGAAATATGACTTTTCAGTTTCCTTAGTATTTTTGTCATTTAGAAATGGAATATGTGAGGGAGTTTATTCTATTTAAAACAAAAATAGAATTTTAAATATGGTATCATGAAGTTAGATTTGAAATATTAATAACCTGATTTACATTCTACCTCTCTGGAAAAATGTAAGCAACAGAATTTCTATGAAGCTCCAGGGGTTTGAAATTAGTTTAGAAAGCTACTAGGGCATGGCACATTAGTATAGAATCTTTAAAAGCTGTAAGCACCAAGATGGGAAGGAGAAAGCTATCTGATCTAAGAGGGAATAATGAAAAGAAATAGGAAGAAATTGAGCAAAGGAAACTCTATCCTACCATCCAAAAAATTGCTCAACAGTGTCAAGAAAACAGAGCCCTAAGGAAGTACTAACAGCTTAATGACTTGAATAATTTTAACCAGTCTGTATCTCACTGAATAATCTCTTTAAAAATCATGCAAAAAATACTGCCTAGGCTTGGTGAGAGAGGCAGTATGTACCCAGCATTATTTTTCTCTGATTTGTAGCATCTGTAATAGATCAGTTTCACACAGATTGTACACTTATTACTGTTGTATCTGGAAAATATGAATGCATAGCGTAAGGGAAAAGCAAAAGAGAATCAGTCATTTAAAATTGTAGAGCTGGAGCGCCTGGGTGGCTCAGTCGCTAAGTATCTGCCTTCAGTTCAGGTCATGATCCCAAGGTCCTGGGATCAAGCCCGCATTGGGCTCCCTGCTCTTTGGGGAGTCTGCTTCTCCCTCTCCCACTCCCCCTGCTTGTGTTCCCCCTCTTGCTGTATCTTTCTCTGTCAAATTATAAATAAAATCTTAAAAAAAATACAATAAAATTGTAGAGCTGAAATCTAAGTGACAACTTTATGCCTTAACTTGCTTCTTTTGGATTAAACAACAACCAATCAACTGACCAAACAAACAAAAACAAAAACAAAAATCCAAAAACCTAATGCCTGAGGATAAGTGACTCATTGAACGTCGTGTAATTAGCCTGTGGCAAAGCCAAGACCAGGACCCATGTTTTCTGACAGAAAATCTACTTAACTATCGTCTCTTAACTATCGTCGTAGAGTATACGAAAAAATAATGGGATTAGGAACACAAGTGGAGGGTTGGCCATGGGTGGAATCACCTAGCATTTTATCCGTTTCGCATTAAGGAAGGCAGAGAGCATAGGTACAGATGGGGGCAGATTGAATACAGGGAAGATGTTTGTACCAGAAGAAATGAAAGAGCGGAGCCACAGGTATGTATTGTAAGCACCATCTGACCTTATGGTGGGGAGTACGTGACCAGGGCAAATATTGGGACAAACTGGGAGAGTACCTGCTTGCTGGAAGGGGCTGCTGCTACTCAGCTCTACACAGTTTTTTCTTTTGTTGCTTGATCGTTTCAAGAGAAACCTAATATGTGGTTTTTAGTAGAAGATCTTCCAAATTTTTTATTTTATTAAAAATTTTATTGAATAACTTTGACATATGATACTGCATAATTTAATGTTTACAACATGTTACTTTGATACATTTATATATTGTAATATGATTGCTGATCACATTACATAACTGACATATAATATTAATGTCTATATTCATTAAACTGTGCATTAAATTTCTGTGGCTTATTTATTAGTCCTTACAAGTTTGTACCCTTAAACATCATCCCCTACCTCATCCTCTGGTAACCAGCATTTTACTCTTTCTTTTTTTAAATAGGTGTGACTTTTATTTTTTTAATTAATCTTTTAAATTTATTTTTTAAAAGTAATCTCTAAAAAAAAAAAATAAAAAAATAAAAGTAATCTCTATGCCCAAGTTAGGGCTTGAACTCATGACCCCAGAAATTAAGAGTTGCATGCTCTATTGACTGAGCCATCCAGGTATCCCTACAGGTCTAACTTTTAAAAACTCAACATATAAGTGAGATCATGTAAAAGTTGTCTTTCTCTAACTTATTTAACTTAGTGTAATGTGTTTCAGGTCCATTTATGTTGTTGCAAATGGAAGGATATCCTCCTTTCTCACGTTTGGATAATACTCCTTTGTGTTTTTATACCACATCTTTTTAATCCATTCATTTATTAATGGGCATTGGATTGTTTCCATATCTTAGCTATTGTGAATAAGGCTGTAATAAACATGGGACTGCATATATCTTGTCAAAATCCTATTTTCATTCCCTTTGGGTACATACCCAGAAGTGGAATTGCTGAGTCCTATAGCAGTTTTATTTACATTTTTTTTGAGGACTCTCTATACTGTTTTGTACGTGGTTGAACCAATTTATATTCCCACAACATGTAAGGATTTCTTTTTAGCACATTCTTGCCGACACCTGTTGTCTCTTGTCTTTTTGATAATAGCTATTCTGGGTGTGAGGTGGCATCTTATTATGGTTTTGATTTGCATTTCCCTGATGATTAACGATATTGAGCCTCTTTTCATGTGCCGGTTGGCCATTTAGCTGTCTTTTTTGAAAAAATATCTATTTAGCTTACTTGCCCATTTTAAAGTAAAATTGTTTGGGGTTTTTTGGTTATTGATTAGCTGAGTTCTTTCTATATTTTGGCTATTAACCTTGTATTCAATATACGGTTACAAAAAAATGTTCTGCTATTTTGTAGATTGTCTTTTTATTTTTATTTATTTATTTTTTTCTGGGCAGAAGCTCCTGAGTTTGCGATTGTTCCATTTGTTAATTTTTGCTTTTGTTGCCATGTTAAAAAAAAAAATCATTGCCAAGATCAATATAGGTNTTCTGTTTTTATTTTTTTTTATTTTTATTTTTATTTTTTTTAAAGATTTTATTTATTCATTTGACACAGAGCTTCTCTGTTTTATGTTAGGAGTTTTATGGCATTAGGTCCAGTGTTTCAGTCTTTGAAAGATCTCTCAATTTTTAATTTTGACTTAAATTGTATAAAACAAAACAAACAAGAACAAGAACAAGAACATCATGTAGAGCAGGCAATTACTTCTGATATCTAAATGTAAGCTTGGGGTCATGAATTGGGAGCTTCTGTCCTGGAGGCTTAAAACCTGGTCTCACATCCAGAAGGACAACTGGCATTTGTCCATTGCTTCAGAGGATCTGGAGACTAGGGAAAGAACAGTACACACCAACTCACATTCTTGCTTCCAACCTGAAAGAGGAAATTTGATTCCCTCGGGGGCCCCAGTTTCTTGGAGACTTGCCTGAGCAGTCCAAGAGGGATGTGTGTAGAAGCTGTGGGTAATCCACACGTCCTGACCATAATCTCTAGGGAGATTTCTTTCTATTCATGAATGGGTAAATGGGAAAAAGGAACATAGGAACCAAGAAGGAATTAAATGACACAAAGGATCCTGAGAACTCAGAGGAAAATAATGTTGTTCAAAAGAACTACAACCTAGAACCAAAAGACTTTTTAAAAATCTCTTTATATTGTCAGTAATATTAATAATTATAAAACGGTAATAGTAGTTAGTAATAGTGGTGGTAGCTGCTGCTGTCAAAATTTATTGAATCTCAGTATAGGCCAGACACAGTTCTAAGTGCTTAGTAGGTATTAACTTATTCAAAACTCACAGCAAACTTTTAAGAAAATTAGTATTATTACCTGCATATTATAGATGTAAACTGAAACACAGAAAAGGTAAGTAAATATCTCCAGGATGTCAAGAGTTAAATGTAAAATGATTTAGTAAACATATCACATTGTTTTAATTTACTTAAAAATATTTCAGCATAGAAAATGCTGTCTATGTGAGTTTTGATTTATATACACCCCACAGTGGTTAATTTGGAGCTGCTGGGGGGGGGGGTGAAAGAATGGTCAGAATTTGAAAGACTTCATTTAAATTCTTCATTCCATGCTCCAAAGATAATAGCTACAAGCAAGTCAACTCTCTTGATCTCTGGTTAGAGCTAGATAGCTTACCAATCAGTATAAAGGGATGTGAGAAATCACTTCACTGATGGAATTACTGATGTTAAGATTTGTGGATTAGCTAGAGATACTAACCAAGCACCAGTGTCTTTTCATAAATAAGATTTAAAATCTAGAAGGTCATCATTACTTTTGGAGTAGTATCCCTAGAATCATCCTGGCTCTGAGATGAATCACAAAAATGAATTTGGTCACCTGATTCAGACTAAAATCTGACTGGATTCTGCTCTGGAAAATTGTTACCTCTGTCTCAAGTAGATCTTGTAAGGTGCCGGAGATGGCTTCAAAGGACAGGTTGCTGGGACTTCATCAAGCTTCCTATGAAAGGTCATATGACTGTTCTTACACCACTTGCTGTTAATAGAGGCAGATGTGGCAGGAGTCAGACCAACACTCTAGAACATCCAAACCTTTACTGGGTAGTGAGTAGGAACTCTAGTCCTCTTCAGTCTTTTAAGTGTCTTGGGTCATTGGAAATACTGCCATCCGAAGAATCTAATAATTGTGGGGGTCAAAAGGAGGTAGTTCACAGCAAATAGATAAATTTAACAGTAGAGAAATCAACTTTCAGAACATTTTCTAGAGAAAGATATTTTAAACACAAACC
This sequence comes from Ailurus styani, assembly GCA_002007465.1. Lineage (NCBI taxonomy): Eukaryota > Metazoa > Chordata > Mammalia > Carnivora > Ailuridae > Ailurus > Ailurus styani. Next base: position 5,181,405 of record LNAC01000034.1, on the reverse strand, counting down.
AAATAATGTTAGATTGTGAAGTTTGTTTCACAGTAATGAAAGATACAATTAGGATTGAAGGTTTAATAATAATGTGATCAGTAATGATCCTAAAAATAATAGCCACAGCGTATTATATCTTGCATTATATATTGAGGCATGACAACCCTGCTGCTTATTGAGGGTCTACAAGTTTTCAGATTTTAATTAATTAATTAATTTAGAGAGAGTGCACAAGGGTGGGGGAGGGAAAGAGGAAGAGGGAGAGAGAGAATGTCAAGCAGACGCCATGCTCAGCACAGAGACTGTTCTGGGGTTCAATCTCACAGTTTTGAGATTGTGACTTGAACTGAAATCAAAAGTCAAATGCTTAATTGACTGAGCCACTCATGCATCCCAATGTTTTCAGATTTCAAAACTGATAGCAGAGATACAACAAATAAAAAAGACAGACACAGTCTATACATTTATGGAGCCTGCATTCTGAGTTTCAACTAGTATTATACAAATAACTGAAAAATGCAATTTTGGTGCTGAAAAAATGCTAAAGGACAAAAACAGAGAGTTGTGAGAACATTTAATTTTTAACAAGTAATCCGGATTGGCAGAGGGTAGAGGGTTGCTGAATGAATGCTCCCTGGGGGAGAAACTAGAGATTAGTGGCCTCATGTCCTTCAAGAAATACAGATATGGCAAATCTGGGAGGAATGCTTTACACAGCCCAAATACTCCACTATTAAACTTAGAAATTAGCAGATGAAATCATTTATATCAACAGTGAATTCCTCACACCACAAAAGTATCACAGGGTGCTCTTATGTAGCACCTTATCAAGTGTGTGTTTACAGATCATTAAATTCTTAAAGAGAGAGAACCAAAGCACCTGCTGCATAAACACCAACCCGAAATTTAAATAAAATGAACTTCAATTATCATAAGATGAGGCTATCCTTGTCGGGTGGTTTATTTTCATTAGTTGAGTGGAACTTGAAATACTGAATCCTTTGTTTCAATTCCAGGTAAGTTTTACATATATCAAATCATTCAGAATGTCCCAAAGAGATACATACTATTATTGCTCATCCCTTCTTATTTTTGGGAAACCTGGTGCATAAAAAAGTAAACTATCTTGCCAAATCTTAAATGTTTAGTGAGTGGTAAAACTGGAAATCGAGATCTGGGATTCAAACCCAGGTACCCTGGCTTAGAGTCCAGTTTTTGTTTTTGTTTTGTTTTTTTTAGAGTCCAGTTTTTAACACCAAAGCTACTTTTCATAAGCAATTAAGCTCTGTGTTTACATATGTAGAGAATATCCACACACCTACGAATGGTGTATGGATATGAGTTCATATTCCTATGAAATACATATATATGGGGCACCTCTGTGGCTCAGTGGGTTAAAGCCTCTGCTTTCGGCTCAGGTCATGATCTCAGCGTCCTGGGATCGAGGCCCGCATGGGGCTCTCTGCTCAGCGGGGAGCCTGCTTCCTCCTCTCCCTGTCTCTCTGCCTGCCTCTCTGCCTACTTGTAATCTCTCTCTCTGTGTCAAATAAATAAAAAAAAAAAAAGAAAAAAGAAATACATATATATGTATGTATATTATATTTCTGAAGTTTTCTTAAATAGAAGGTAGAAAAAACCAGAAAAATTTGAGATATCATCAAAATCTCTGCTGAATTTACTTAGGTAAATTATCTTGAAATTTTTGGCAAATTCGTATGCCACATCCAACACTCCATAGTATGTGCTCCCATCTTTTTTCAAAGAGCAAACACAGTCTGAAACCCAAACTGTAAAGATGGCACAAAATAAGGTCACATCTATCTTACTTTTGAATATAGATATGAAAATTTCAGGAAAAATTTTTAGGAAATACAGTTTAAATATATATGTTATATATATTTTATATTTTTATATTCACATATATACATATAATACTGCAAATAAATATGATTTTTCCTGGAGTGCAACCACAGTTAAATATTACCATGTTAATAAATCAATATATAAATAGCATTTAATTACATTAGTAGTTAAAATAAGAGAAAAATTATCTCAATAGACACTTCAGCGTGCATTCATTCATTCACTCATTCATTCATTTAGTATGTATCTATTTAGTATGTATCTAAGCCCTTACTCTGGCAATTATTGTTCTAGGTATTTGGTGCATAAAGCAAGTATTTCTGTTCTTATGGAGCTTATTTATTAGTAAAGGGAGATACACAATAAAATTACAAAATAATTAAATCATATTGTATGATTTAATTTCCTTCTATAAATTTTTTGGAAGAAAATAAAAAAAGAGCAAGGTCATAGGAGATTGGTAATGCTAAGTGAGATGAGAGAGCTGGTTGTAATTTCAAACAAGGGGGTTTCACTAGACTTCATTGAGAATGTGATATTTGAGCAAAGACTTGATGGAGGTAAGAGTCAGTACTCTAGTTCTTCTGGAGGAGTGCATTCTAGGCAGAGGGAATAGCCAATGCCGAAGCCTAAGGTGGGAGTTTCCCTGGCACAGGTGAGAAACAGCAGAGAGGCTGGTGTGCCTAGAATGGAATCAGCTAAATCAAGGGTAGTAGGAGATGAGGTCAGGGAGGTGCCCCATAGGAGAAGGAAGAACATGTGAAGACTTGGGTTTTATTAGAACTTTGTCTTTCATCCTGTATGAAATAAGAAGCCATCACTGGATTTTCAGTGGAGTAGTCATCTTAACTGAAGCATGCTCTACAAGAATCCTACTGGCTCTTCTACTTTACAACATACAGTAGGGGAATATAGAGATCGTGTAGGAGCCAGACAAATAATTTTCATCACACGTGAGAGTAGAGGTAGTGAAAGTAGGTGATGTTCTGGGTAAATTTAAAAGACCCAACAGAACACCAAACCATTGCATGTGGGGTAAAAGAGAAAGAATGAGGTCAGGAATGTTTTTGCATGAGAAACTGAAGGGAAGACATTTGGTGGTGTAGGGTCACGGGCAGGGAAGTAGGCATCACTAGGCCAGTTTGAATTATGTTGTATTTGAGAACTCTGTGAGGCACTAAAGTGGCTATAGCATACAGATAATTTTGGGTGTAGGTGAGATTTCTCAGCTAGTGATACTAGTTGGAGATTCATCTGCATAAGTATGGCATTCAATGCCCTGAGAATGAGAATACTCTGAGATCAACAAGGGAGTGAGGACTGACAACCCTCCATGCACTGATCCTTGGCACTTCCAACTAGAGGAACAGAGTGTACAGGAGAAACCAGCAAAAAAGATTGAGAAAGGAGGACCAGGGAGAGATACTGAAAACAAATTAACTGTTATCTCTGTCTTGGTGGTCTTCCCATGTGGTGCTGTTTAATCCAGCCGCTGTGGAAGCAGGGTTGCTGCCTCTTCACTCTTGCGGTCCATGTGGGAGCATGATTCCTACTCTGACTTTTGAGTATCCACTCATGCTCATTTGTCAGACAGTTACCAAGTCTTTTCCAAGCCTCTCTCTACACCTCCATACCTTCTCCGCTCTCAAAGAATTCTGTTCAGATCATGCCTCTACTTCTCTCCCAGAGGCCATGGCTACAGGTTTTGTACAGTGCTATGTCCCGAACTGGTATTTCTTCATACTCTGTTCCATAAGATGTTACCAGTGTTCTGTGAAAGAACAGTTTCATACCCTTTGACGGTCTGTTTTCTTACTTTCCCCTCAAGATCCAGTTCAAAAGCCACTTCCCTTTCGGTATTCTTCTCAGACCTTGCTTCTCCCAAGCAGGAAGGAACTACTGCACTTCCATAGCTCTTTATGAGCACTCGATTTATGAATGCTTTTAACTCTCATCTTGTGTTAGAATTATTGGAGGGAATGTTTTACCTTTTCTGTTAGATTCTAGGTTCTTTGGCATCAGTGTCTAGATACCAATCCCACAAAATGTAGCAATAATCCTTTGTCTCAATATAAATAAAATAAAGTTATTTGAAAGCTAGAAATGAAAGTACAATAGTTATCTAATCCTAGTCTGTTATTTCCCTTCCCAGAACAAGTCCCAACTCCAAAAGAAGTTATAAATGCCACTTAGATCTACGTGAATGCTTTTTAAAAATTATTATTAAAGACTAGTTCAAGCATTGCAAATCTTATGTAATACTTTTATTGATTGGTTCTAATTGCCTTTAAAAATCTGCTGTGATATATAGTGAATATATGTTTTCCAATACACAAAACCAATGATTTAGAACAGATTTTCTTTCCTTAGAAATTACTCAGTGAAACATAAAAATGAAGCTTTACAGAGATATAAAGCAATAAGTATGAAAATATTGTAAATGAGGTATCTGAGGCATAACTTACCATTAGTTTGCTATTAGCAAGGGTATAAGATAGTTCCATTTGTTTCAGAAAGATGTATTATATAAGAGACTGAAATCCCAGACACAGAAGGGAATGTACATTGATTTCTCTGAAAATGATTTATGATTTAGGCTCTGGTGGGAAATCCTTTTTTATTTTTATTTTTTTTTATTTTACATCTTACTTGAAAACATCCACCGAATTTGGTTCCAAAAGTTCTTTTCTCTCTTACAAAATGTCTACTACTAAGTGAAAATTTCTATAAGAAATTTACATTTTTTCTATTAATTTAGAGGTTAGAGTTTTAAAAAAATACATGGACCTTGAGTCCTTCTGTAATTATATTAAGGACATAGATCATTTATAGCCTAGAGACCTGCTTGGTAATAATCTATATGATGGGGAGGTAGATTTAGTTCAAGTTGATTTTGCTTATGGACAAAAAGCTCCTCTAAAGTAGTTCATTTAAAAAAATGTGATTTATACATGTGATTTATATGAGAAAAGATTTCACTTTATAGATTTTAATGGCCTAATTTTTTTTATTAAAAATGGTCTAACCTTCTTTGCTAATGGCATTATATTTAACATTACATCATTATCACCGAGAAAGTTCTGATATTTTGTGTATCTGATAACAGAGAGAAGATATTTGAAACTTGCAAACTTTCTTGAAAGTTTTAGGAAGCATATAATTTCATGCCTATAAAAGTACGTCAAACCTATGTAGGTTAATAAATTAAAAGACAGTATTGACTATCAAACATACGATTTAATTTGCATGTAGTAAATTCAGACATAATGACAGATCTATACCTCTGATCTTATTTAAAATATTAACATTAGGATTATATCTACTTGATGGTGATAATGGATTGAGGATTGACTTAGAAAAGATTCATAGGCAAACATTGCTTAAGAGTTTAGTTTGGATAGTTTAATTTTAAGTAAGAATGGAATCTTATAGAATACTATAGTATACAAAATTTCCCTAGTCATTCAAATATGTAACTGTGGAACAAAGTAAGAAATTAGATTTAATTTCCCATTTGGGTTCTCTTAGAACAAGACAGAAAACAGAAACTGAAATAGAGCCTTGAGAATTCTATTTGAAAAATCTATTTTGTTTATGGTGATCTCAACATCATATAAGACCATTCTGGACTAATGCTTCTGTAACAAAACAGCCTTTTTGGTCTTTCTTGGGAATTTTCAGCATTGCAAAATGCCAGTGTTTTTCTGTATTACACCTAGAGAACATATATGTCACTCTTCATTAAAATCGTGTTGATTTTACCTTGTGATTTCTTTGTTTGCTCTGCCACTCTTCGTACTACTTAGTGCTGTATGAAAATTGGTGTGTGAAATGAGCTACATGAGTAATATTACTCATCACCTCCTTGCAAGTAGCTCATGAAGACGTCCATTCAAGTCCATGTACAAGATCATCGTTTTTTTTTTTTAAGATTTTTTATTTATTTATTTGACACACAGAGAGAGATTACAAGTAGGCAGAGAGGCAGGCAGAGAGACAGGGAGAGGAGGAAGCAGGCTCCCTGCTGAGCAGAGAGCCCCATGCGGGCCTCGATCCCAGGACCCTGAGATCATGACCTGAGCCGAAAGCAGAGGCTTTAACCCACTGAGGCACCCAGGCGCCCAAGATCATCGTTTTTAATGGTCCAGACATGAAAGGAGTCACAGAACTGTGCAATAAATTTTCTATAAATGTTTATTGCTTACAATAGAAAAATGTTACTGATATATGTGTATTAAAATACTACGTAGCTAAAACAGTACAGTATTATTGATACATGAGTTTTAAGCCTAAATGGAAATGTTTTTCTTTCCCAAATTAAACTTTTTTCCTTGTTGATTCCTGACTTCCATACCTCCCTTTCCCCTGCTTTTGTCTAAATATATTGAAAGAACTCTGCATCTTGAATGCCACCTCCTCTTAATGCTCCAGCTCGACATTGCCAACCAAAATTCAGAATGGAAATTGCAAAATAAATTGTTACATTTGCTCTGTCTCTAGATTTTGAATTAAATGTGAAGTTAATTTTTCACTTGTAGAAACTTGAATTACAGCATGTTGGTTAGACTCCAATTACTATCTGGTGTGGTAGGCTCATTTAAATAACAGAAAGAACCAATGAATCATTAACAGTTAGTAGAGAAGTTAAAAAAATGTATCTAATATAACACAATTCATTATGAAATTTGGAATTTTTAAGACTTTGGTTTTATTTAATGAATAGGCAGAAATCGGCAAGAAGACAGGGAAAGTAGTTATTGACTTCATTTCTGCACATTGCTACCAAAAATTGTTTATTGTTCTGAAACTAATTTTACAGAGAGAGGCTGAAAAAGTAAATTAGTAGGCCATCAGGACTGGTTAAACTGTCATCTTTCCTCAAATGTATTTATAGGTGTGTTAAGGGAGCCATTTATCATACTGTTATGATTTAAAACTTTAAATTGTATATAATTATAGTTGGATGACAGCTTTAGAATTTCTCTTTGTTTCATCGGTCATGTTAACTGATATTTCAACTTGAATGCTCATTTCTTAGTGCTTAAAAGACAGCTTTATGAACATCATAGGTTAAAGGGAGAAAATGCAACATTAGTTTGATTAATATTTTGAGCTAATGGGAAAAGAATGATTGATTTAGTCTCCTTCACTAGAACAACCAACCTGGTGCAATAATCTGCAGAATTACCAAGAAGAGAATTGATGTGGTACTTGTAGAGTCAGTTCTATCACAAAGGTCAAGAGCTCAAGCTTTGCAGTCTGACAGCTCATATTCTCATGTTAGCTTGACATTTTTCATGCCTCAGTTTCCAGATGGGTTGATTAGCGACTAAAAGATGTTACCGAGAAAACATCTAAAATAGCAGCTGGTTATCAATCACAAAGTTCTACCACTACAAAGCCATCAGAATGATTAAAATGAAAAATTCAAATAACACTGTTGGAATGAATGTGGAACACCTGGCATTCACATTTTGCTAGGTATAAATAATAGAACTTCAATAAATAAGTGAAAAAATTAAATTTAAAAAATTGTTAGCATTTATAATTCATAAACGTGAGTTATTAAATCAGGGCATGTCTAAGTTCACTTTAGAATAAATTATTTCATTGTAAACTTTGGTGTTTAGATGCATAATCAGGGCTATATTTCTCACTATTGCTTGGAGTTGACCCACTTCTAAGTAGTATTGCTTAGAATGGGTTTTTTGTGTTTGGTAAAGACAATGAAAATTTGGAGTACAGAATATGGTTTTGTTTTTTTTTTTAATTAGTGAGGAGAGGGGATATGTCAACAGATGAAATGGTATAGCTTAGAAAAGTGGGAGTTAAGTATGAGCTCTATTCAATATAACCTCTTTTCTCCTAAGAACTGTGTATTTCTCATATGAATATTTTCACAATAAAGGAGTTAGAAGACAATTCTCACTATATCTTTTACCCTAACTTGAAAACTCCTTTCACCTTTATCACGTTTCATATGATAATGAAACATCCTCTGTTGCTTAAATATATATCAATTTACAGGTACACACACAAGAGTATATATGTGTATGTATATTCAGGGCTTGAATTATATTCTCTGTTCTATATTTTTATCTAAAATTATATGCTAAACTTTCATTATATTCAGTATTTAAAATTTTTGTAAGGCAGTACATTGATTCATTTCATAATTTACTTCTTATTTTCTCAATGTTTGGGTTGTGTTTTTGTTGTTATTTTTGAACCACATCTAACCTAGAGTTGTTTTTTGTTTTTGTTTTTTACACTCTGACTTTCTTAGGATTACTGGTCAAAGTGTATGTATTTGGTTGTGATTCTGGGTAAGTATAGTGATTTTGCTTTCTAAAAAAAAGTACCAATGTAAAGTTTTTTTTTTTCAGTATACATTGTAAATATTACCAAATTTAATTGTATCCCAGTGAAGATGAGACATCCTGGTCAGCAGAAAGTATTATCATGAAAGAACTTACCTTTACCAACATTCCAAGTAATAAAGACACCATTTTTGAAATTTAATTATTTTGGTCAATAATATGGTTATATATTTTCTTAAATGTTTACTTAACAATAGGATTTCCTCTTCTTTTGAATAACCTCTTATGTCCTTTGACCATTTAACTATTTTTTTTTAAAGATTTATTTATTTATTTATTTGACACAGAGAGAGAGATTACAAGTAGGCAGAGAGGCAGGCAGAGAGACAGGGAGAGGAGGAAGCAGGCTCCCCGCTGAGCAGAGAGCCCAATGCGGGCCTCGATCCCAGGACGCTGAGATCATGACCTGAGCCGAAAGCAGAGGCCCCAACCCACTGAGCCACCCAGGCGCCCACCATTTAACTATTTGAGTCAAGTTTGTTGTGTGGTAGAATCGGTATAACATTGAGATTAGTCCTTGCCTATCATATATGTCAGATTCCATTTAATTTTATTTTTTTCATAATTGCAAAACCATGTATGTTTTCCTTCTGTCGTCAACATATTTTTGCACCAATATCACTTTTTTAGAATCTTCTGCACATTCATGCCATTTTGTTATTAGTTTTTTTCAACTTTAAGCTTTTACATTTAACTTTTAATTACTCCAAGGTTCACTTTGTGTCTCTTTAATTATCATAAAGTTTATTTGGTACTTGACATTTAATATGATCTAAAGAACTTTCCTAAATGCTTTAACTTCACTGCATATCACCAAAACAGATTGAATGAAGACTTGCTTAAAGGTAGGAGTCACCCCTGGTTTTGATAAGCACCAAAAACAATATGGTAATGAAATTGGGGGCAAAATATCCCTGATGTTAAGGTTTATGTTTCTACTTATACACTCATGGTTGAAACCAGTATAAACTACGTCAACTGGTGTAATGAAAAAAATGTAATGACCCTTTTTGAGAATTAAGTTCAAATTGAATTAAACTTCTTTCACAAAAATGATGAAGCTAATGTTTTATTTAAGGTGTCAGATGTTTGGAGAAGATAGAGTTGCATATTGGAGTTAGGTGATTTCTCACCTTCTACTGAGCCTGGGCTCCCACTGAATTCTCAATCTTACCAAGTCTCAACTCCTTCAGCTGTTTTTCTTTCTCTGCCTTAGGCATAAAATATGAACCACATAACTTCTCTTTCTAATGGTACCCATTTGCTGAGAAGTTTCGTGTGTGCAACAAATTTTGGTGCTTTCCGCCTGATTTTTGGATTTTTTGTCACTAAATAAAGAGAATGTGTTGTGTTAGCAAATAGAATTGGTGAAATTAAATGTCAGTATTTATCATCAACATTCTTTCTTTTATCCATATTATCCAATATCCTGCCATGCTGTTTGGACCTCTTTCTTCCTTTCCATAGTTTCTTTTCCTAATATCAAATTTCTGTTAAGTGGCTACTTTGAACAGCCTAGATGTATTTTACTCCACTGTTTCCATAAAGAATATACTCTCAGGAGTTGGTGTTTCCCTTATCAAAGTTCTATGAAGGTATTTCCTAGGCAAAGGCACTTCTCTCTGGGAATCTGGAGCCAGTTGTTAAAACAGAAATTTATTTCTCTTCAATACACAGCAACCTACTTCTCTGTTTGGACAAAATGGAATGATATTTTCCTCTTTTGTTTTTTTTCCATTTGCCTATGAAGGATGGAAGGAATTTAATTGTGTAAGATGAGCCAGGATTTAAGGTTCATTAGTTTATTTTTTATTCCCTAGACCTGACACCAGTTAAGATGTGCAAATGGAGAAGGTAGCGGTAGTAGTTACGTTTATGAAAGGCCACAAGTTATTCTGTATTGAATAGGCTATATTTCTGTGGTCAGGTCAATGTCATGGACTGGACGGAAGGAGAGAGGACCTGGGCTCTGTTTCTAGCCATCCCATTCTCTGTGACTTTGGGAAAGTCATTTTGTCTCTCCAGTGTTAGTTTTTTCATTTGTAAAATGAAGCAATTTGACTAGTTGATCTCTTTCTAAAGCGATCATTTTGGTCTATTTAAGAGACCTTATTTTAAAACAGATAGACTCTTCCAAGATTTTGCCCTTTTTGATTTATCTGATAGCCTGCTTTCTTACATAGTCAATAGTTTCTCGGTTACTTTTAAGATAATATTTCATTTAAAAAATATAGAGCAGATAGGTTGTGTGGAGGAAAGAAATTTAAAAAAATATAGAACAGTTAGCTGTGTGGGAGGAAAACCCTTCTAACTAAAGAATATTGGTATCTGCCACAAACAACCTAGTTGTGGAACAACCAACTTTTCTTAGTTCATAGTTTAAATCCACATAACTTGGAAAAGAATTGGAAAATTCCAAAGCAAATTTTATGAAGTGAAAATTACAGATAACCCACTACAGAGAGGTATTATTGAAATATTGTTGTATAGTTTTAATACTTTCTGTTCTGTTCTGAAATATTTTGTAAGGTATTATTAACACAGCCCTTTACTTTGTTTATAATTACACTAAGTGTGAAGTTGAATGCTTAAAAGAAAGTTGATGGTCTCTCAAGTATCCATAAGAATTCTATCTATCTATCAATCTATAATTCTATGTATTTTTTTTTTTTTTACTAAATAATAAATTGGGTCCAGTGTGGAACCCAGTGTGGAGCTTGAACACATGATCCTGAGATTAAGACCTGAACTGAGATCAAGAGTCAGACACTTAACCAACTGGGCCACCCAAGTGTCTCAAGAATTTTCAATATTGAATGACATTGTTCCAAGTCCTTAACTTTCAGTCTTTTAAATGCAATTATCTAATCACTTCATGCATAAGGAAAAGTGTTCTTTTTTTTCTCAAGGAACTTTAGAAATTCTCTTTTATGTGACTAATGAGAATGTTGAAAATATACCTGTATCTATGCCTGATAATTCTGTGCGCCTGTAGCTGGGCAGTTTTGGGAGAGGCAATAAAGTGAGCAGGAGACAGCTATGGTTAGTGGGGAGCACTTTCGGTTTGGAGTCAGACCTAAGTTCTCTGAAACGAGTACTGCATACAAATATTGGGTTATCTTTAGAAAAAAATAAGAACCTCACAAATAAAAATGTGCTTTAAACAACATCAGGAAAAAGCAAAAGTGAATTATGGTGATGCGTGACTTTTTATGAAACATTTTATTCCATAGGTCCTGGGTCCTCGTGTTTCCTTTGGAGGCTCTGTGATTCCTGTGCTTAGAGCTGCCCTAGATAAAACAGGGAGCAGTTTCTTTATTATTATTATTTGTATTATCATAAACACAAACACCATGTATTTTCTCCTGATTTCCTAAATGAGTGACGTAGTCTATGAGGAAGTGAGTGGTGAGGCTCAGGGGTTGCAAAGAATTAAACACACAGGTAGACGGCTACTGGCAAAGGAAGACCATCTCATTTGAGAAACTGAAAATCTAGAAGCTCTTTTGAGTCTGCTGATTTCTCTGGGAAGAGGTGAAGGGACTTTCATTCTTAAGTCCCTTTGACTGATTCCTGCTTCCAGACAAAGTCTTTTATTTTTGCCCTGGGGTCGATCCAAATGTGGAAATGGCTTCTACCAAGGGATCACAATGCTCCAAAGCACCATGGACAAAAGAAAGTTATGGAAGGAGTTTTTCACTAAAAAGGTCAACTTGATCACCTCACAATAACTTACAATCACAAAATTTATTTCCTACGTAGAAACCATAATGGTTATTCCTGCCCAGGTAGACCCTTGGCTGACTGCCAACTTCCTTGTTCTTCTCCTGACCTTTCAATTGCTTCTTCTCACTCCCCTCTCACTGTTACGTGGGCAACATTTACTTCTAGTTCCTGGCCCAAACTTGCAAATCTACACCCATAAAAATGCTCAGAGTATAACATAACAATATCCCCACTCCTTTGAAGGCACTTATGTTGATATATAACAGTTATTTTTCTGTTAGGCCTATGTAGCATTTTCTATCTGTAAATATTTTTGTGATATCGTGCATTGGCTATATAAAGCTGAGACATAAACTACTATTGGGATCGCCTAGTAAACATAAGTATATCCAGACTTCCTGTGAAAGTGGCTATCAGACTGTGTTTCTTCTCTGGCTGTGCCTTGGAGGGTGATTTGGAAGGTACTGTTTGAATTCTATCCTTGCATCATCCTGGGATTTCTTACGCATTTTACTTCATTTCCTTTTGAAGTTTTCTTCTTGTCAACTCATATGGTGACACTACTTATAAATAAATGCCGTGCTATAGTTTTTCTTTCTTATAGAACTGTTGATATAAGTCTAATGAAATTCATTCCTTGTGTTGCTGACCTTTATTTTTAAAGTATATTTTCACATTGGAATAGCTAAGACATTAGCATTTGCAAAAACATCTGTTGTAGCATTTGTAATTAGATTTTGAATGATTTTTTAATCATCCTGTGAGCTGATACCATAGTAGTTGCCAACCTATATATTGGTAACATAAGGACTTACCTATTTCCATGTCTGTAGTATCACTGCAAATCATGATGCTCTTTGAGCTGAGTAAAGACAGTCTAATCTTAGCAATATCCTTGAGTACATTTAAAGAATTTTTTAAAATGTCAGCTGGGAGCTCAAAGATGTAGAAAGCTGGAAAGGATATTGCTCCCAGCCTTACAAGCTGGACTAACTACAAATTAAAGATTTTTTGAAGCAAATAACTAACCCCCAAATGGTGAAAGGGGAAAATAGGACTCTGGAGTTTGATTACTTGGGCAGATGCTGTCAAAGATTGTATAAACCAATAAGAAAATGTAGCTAAATGTTTTTTAAAAGAAATCGCTAAAGGCCAAATAAGGGCTATTGTGATAGTGTGAAGACTCTGGGGGCCAGACATGGGGGTTTGCACCCTTGTTTGGCTTTTCCTCCACGAAAGTCACCAAATACTTGCAGGGTGATTGTGGAGAATCCTGACAAAGTTTCCCTGTGGTTGTGGCTGAGCAGGGAAACAGCAATCGTTGTTCTTTAGATCCATGTTCTTTATCTTCCTTACGGAATAAAAGCATTGATACACCCAGTAAAGAGCAACACAGTCTGTTGCGTTGGAGCACTGGGGACAACCTTTTGGCACAAGGGGGAGAAGAAAGAGGAGGGTGAGAAAACATCCTACCTCTGAGGAAGGGGCCGGAATACACGCTGGACTCAGGTTACGTACAGTTGGAGGAAGGGCGGGAACACTCGGGAAAACCACAAAGCCCGGTGCACCTTCACGGTTCCTGCCTAACGACAGGTTTAATCAGAACATCAGAGAAGGCCTCTTTTCCAGACCACTCCCTCCAGGCCGATAAGCATAGATTAAGAAACAAAAACAGTAGAATATATCTGAGACAGTGAGACAGAGTCCCAGGGTGAGGTGGGGGGAGGGGGGACACTGAAAGGGGACACCCAAAGCCAAGTGGGGAGCAAACCTTGGGAACAGCCTCTTATGAGTCCATACTCTAAACACAAGGTATCTGCAGAGGAATTTGGTGTCTGGTTCATTGTGGGTAACTGTAACAACAACAAACTTCAAACCCAGCCCATCTCCTAACCGGATTCACAAAACGCCTCACTGAAGGGCTAGCAGAAGAGAAGTTGTATTTATCCTCAAGCATAAAATATACTATCTCAGCATCAACAGGCCTGCACATATATACAGCTTCAACAATAATTATGCAATAAATGGCAAGCAAGAAAAAATAGTCTAAAGTGACCAAAAAAATCGTGACTCAGATATGATATGGATGGGGCAATTACCAGAGAGAGAATTTAATTATTTATATGCTAGAGGCTATAATTCAGAATTTCTTTGAAAACATCAATGAAATTGATTAACCTCTAGCAAGATTGACCAAGAAAAAAAGAGAGAAGACATACAATAATACCAGGAATGAAAGATAGAACATCATCACAAACTCACAGTCATTAAATAGATAGCAAGGGATTACTAAAGACATCTTTATGCCCATATGTTCAACAATATGATGAAATAGACCAATATAAACAAATAAACCAATATAAGTGAAACATTTTATGTTTCATCTTCAACATAAGATGAAATAGACCAATTTCTTGAAAGACACAAACTACCAAAACTCACTCAAGAAGAAATAGAAAACCTGGATAACTCTATCCATACAAAAGATTTAAACTGTGGTAAAAAATCTTTCCAAAAAATAGAATTCCAGGCCCGGATGTTTTCACTGGCAAATTCTATCAAATATTTGAGGAAAGAATAATACCAATTCTACACAATCTCTTTCAGAAAATAGAAGAAGAGGGAGCACTTCTATAGCTCATTCTATGAGGCCAGAATTATGCTAATATCAAAACCTGAAGAAGACATGACACACAAAAAAAACTAGAAACCAATATCCCTTGTGAACATATACATAAATATGCTCAACAAATATCTATAAATTAAATCCTGCAATATATATGAAAGAATAGTATGTAACACTCCAGTGTGATTTATCCAAGGAGTGAAAGACTTATTCAAAATTTGAAAAGCCAATGTAATATACACCATATTTCCAGACTAAGAAAAAACTTATGACAATATCAGTAGATGCAAAAAAAATATTCAACCAAATTTAATTTCCACTTATGATTAAAAAAATCCTCAGCAAACTAGGAATTTTCCAAAAAAGGAAAGAAAACTTTCTTTACCTAATAAAGGACATCTACAGAAAACTTACAGCAAACTTCATACTCAGTGTTGACAGTCTGAATATTTTCTCTTAAGGTGTGAACAAGGCAAGAATATTATCTGTCACTAATGCTGTTAACAATGCACTGGAGGTCTTAGCCAATGCAGTAAGATAAGAACAAGAGATAAAAGACATGGATTATATGAGTGGAAATAAAATGATCTATATTTTCTGACAATAGGATTGTCTGCCTAGAAAATCCCATGAGGGGCGCCTGGGTGGCTCAGTGGGTTAAGCCTCTGCCTTCGGCTCAGGTCATGATCCCAGGGTCCTGAGATTGAGCCCCACATCGGGCTCTCTGCTCAGCAGAGAGCCTGCTTTACCCTCTCTCTCTGCCTACTTGTGATCTCTCTCTGTCAAATAAATAAAATCTTAAAAAAAAAGAAAATCCCTTGGACTTTACAAAAGTTACAGAGTACATAAATGAGTTTAGCAAGTCTGTAGACTGAACAGTCAATATTCAAACACCAGTCATTCTCAGCAAAGAACAATTGGAATTTGAAATTTAAAAATGCCACTTACCATTGCTCAAAAAAATGAACAAGGTATAAATTAAACAAAAAAAAGCGCGTGTTACAAATGCTGAAAACTGCAAAACTCTGAAGAAAGAAGTGAAATATTTAAGTATGTGAAGACATATACCCTGTATATTGATCAGAAGTCTCAATATTATTAAGATGTCAATTATCTCCAATTTGGTCTATAAATTTAATATAATCCCAACCAAAGCCCCAGAAAACTAATAATTTTTGGATATCATTATGCTGATTCTATAACTTACATGGAAAATCAAAAGAACTAGGATAGCCAAACCAATTTTGAAAAAGAAGGATGAATTTAGAAGACATACTGTCTGATTTCAAGACACACTATAAAGCTACAGTAATAATTCAGTATGTTAGTGAAAAGAGAGATACACACATTAGTGAAACTTGATAGAGAGCACAGAAATAGACCCACAAAAATATAGATTGCTGTTTTAATCAACTCATTTTGAAAAAGGTGCAAAGGAAAATCAATTGAGAAAGGATAGTCTTTTCAAGTAACGTTGCTGGAAGATTTGGACAATCATATGCAAAACAGAACAAAGCAAGACAAAACAAAAAACAATCTCAACACACACTTCAAACTTTGTACAAAAATTAGCAAAAAATGGATCATAGTCCTAAATAAAAAATGCAAGGCTGTAAAACTAGAAGACCACAAAGGTGTAAGTCTGAGTCAACTGGGGTTTGACAATGAATTTTTACCTATGACACCAGAAGCATGGTCCATAATAGGAAAATTAATAAGTCTTGTACTTTATTAAAATTAAAATTTTATCTTATAAAGGGCAATGCTAAGAAATTGGAAAGACAAACCATAAAATGAGAGAAAATATTTGCAAATTGTATGTCTAATAAAATAGTTCTTTCCATAAAACAAAAAGAATGTAAAGTCTAATAAAAAAATAAATTAAAAATGTCCAATGAATATGAACAGATGCTTCACCAAAGAAGGTATACAAGTTACAAATGAAAATATAGGAAGATGCTTAACAAACATGATTTGTTGGGGAAATGCAGATTAAAACCACAGTATGGTATCACTTCAAACCTATTAAATGGCTAAAATAAGAAAAGTCTAACAATACCAAGCACTGACCAGAGCACAAAGCAGTAAGAACTCTAATTCATTGCTGGCGGGAATGCAAAATGATACCACCACTCTGAAAATGGTCTGTCAGTTTCTTATAGAATTGCTAACACAGTTAGCATAGGACCCAGTGTTCTCAGACATAGTATTTACCCAAGAGAACCAAATACTTAACGCTTACACAAAAATCTGTGTGTCAATATTTGTAATGTCTAAAAATCATAAACAATCCAGATAGTTTTCAACACATGAATGGATAAACAAAACTATAGTATATCTACATGATAACATATTACTCAACAATAAAAGCAATGAATCACTGATTCATGCTACAGCATGAGTAAATCTTAAATGCACTTTTCTAAATGAAAGAACCCAGTTCAAAATGCTACAATAGTAGCCTTTTATTGATATGACATTCTAAAAATGTCATAAAATGACATAAAATGGTAAAATCATAGGCATAGAAAATAGGTCAGTGGTTGCAGAGATTGGGAACCAAAATAAGAATTGGCTATAAAAGTTGCATAAGAGAATTAGTAGAGTTATTTAACTGTTCTAAATGGTGCCGTGGTGGTGGTTATTCAATTGTCAATACCTTTAACACTGTAAACTGTAAAAGCAAAGCATAACTTTTATTATATGCAAATAAAAAAGTTAACCAAGATTTGAGGATCCCAGAAGAGAATGAAGACTTGGACAAATACATCCTAAGCACACTACGAATGTGTGAGATATCCTCACTAATGGCAGTGGGGGAAGAAAAGAACTGACCTAAAATGTTCTGTTTCATCTAGATACTGTACAGCTAAAAGTGTAAACTGTCCACAAAAATTATAGTTTAATAACTTTATTTCTCATGAGGGTGTGTTTTCACTCACCTTAAACTAATTTACATGTAAACTAAGATTGGACACATATGTAAATACACCAAGAGTCAGGTATCTCACTATTAGAGAAAAGTTAAAAATCAGAGGGAGTTTAGAATGAACTGTGTGGTCATATTAATATGAACTCATGCTTGTCCTCTTATATATTCAGAAAAATATATACAGAAATAAAACTAGGGTTGGTAGATGTAGCAACTGAAAATACAGGACATCCAGTTAAATATGAATTTCAGATAAACAAATAATTTTTAATATAAGTATATCCCATGCAATATTTGGAACATACTTATGCTAATTTAGATTTAAATGGGAATCTTGTATTTTTTTTGGTAACCCCAAATTACAGATATATGTATGTGCATGTATGAAGATACATACTTAAATGTCCTGCTCTGTTCTCTGAGAGAATCTAGAGCATGAAATCCCAGTAGGAACAAGCACAATTAGCACCGATTTTGGTTTCTAAATATTAATTTTTAAATACAGTGCACAAAGGTTTCTTTATTTTTTTTTAATTTTATTTTTATTCTTTGCCCAAGGGGTATAGGTCTGTGAATCATC
>LNAC01000034.1:5098256-5163060 GCA_002007465.1 Ailurus styani | reverse complement strand
GTCTTTCTCTGATTGACTTATTTCGCTCAGCATAATACCCTCTAGTTCCATCCATGTCGTTTCAAATGGCAAGATTTCGTTTCTTTTGATAGCTGCATAGTATTCCATGGTATATATTCCCCCACATCTTCTTTATCCATTCATCTGTTGATGGACATCTAGGTTTTTTCTATAGTTTGGCTATTGTGGACATTCTGCTATAAGCATTCAGGTGGATGTGCCCCTGAGGATCACTACCTTTGTATCTTTAGGGTAAATACCCAGTAATGCAATAGCTGGGTTGTAGGGTAGCTCTATTTTCAACTTTTTGAGGAACCTCCANTGCATTCCCACCAACAGTGTAGGAGGGTTCCCCTTTCTCCGCAACCTCGCCAACATCTGTCATTTCCTGACTTGTTGATTTTAGCCATTCTGACTGGTGTAAGGTGGTATCTCGCTGTGGTTTTGATTTGTATTTCTCTGATGCCGAGTGATGTTGAGCACTTTCTCATGTGTCTGTTGGCCATTTGGATGTCTTCTTTGGAGAAATGTCTGTTCATGTCTTCTGCCCATTTCTTGACTGGGTTATTTGTTTTATGGGTGTTGAGTTTGAGAAGGTCTTTATAGATTTTGGATACTAACTGCACAAAGGTTTCTTGAAGGAATAGTTGATTCTGGATTTGGGGCAGGGAAACAAAGATGAGCCTGGGGTGTTGTAGCATCAGAAAGTTAGAAAGCACACAAAACAAAACAGAAGAAAACAAAGATGGGTCATGTTAAGGACACTGAAGCCATCTAGTGAAAGAGCTCCCAATAGCCAAAACTGCACAATTTAAGCAGTAAGATAAATAACAATATAATTGAATTATAAGCCAAAGAATAAAATAAATATTCTTGAGTGCATAGTAGTATAAATGAGTGAATGAATGAATGAATGGGGAGAAACAATAAACTTTTCTTATAGAATTCCAATTAATAAATGTGGAAGAAATTAATATATTATTAGCATATTGATCATTATTAATATAGCACAGCAGTAACTGTTGTAGATGAAACATTGATAAATGCTAAAATTAGAGGACAAAATACTAAGGATTAACAGGCATTTGTGCAGCCTCTACCAAAATATTTATAAATTACTGTGGTGTTTTTAGCACATGTCCACAAATTCTTTGATAGTTGTCATCATTTGTACAGGCTATCATAACAGAATAACACAAACTGGGTGCCTTATAAACAACAAAAAATTACTTCTCATAGTTCTGTAGGCTGGGAATTCCAAGATCAAGGTGCTGGCAGATCCTGTGTTTGGTGAGGGCTGCTTCCTGGTTCACAGAGGGCTATCTTCTTGCTGTGTCCTTGCATGAAAGCAGTGAACCCTCTGGGGTATCTTTTATAAGGTCTCCATCCTCATGACCTAAGCACTTCCCAAAGGTCCCACTTCTTAATACCATCACACTGAGTGTTAGATTTCAGCATGAGTTGTTTTTTTTTTTTTAGGCAAATACACCTTTATTTGAACAGACAGAAAAAGGCATTCATGATTTTGCCCAGAGTTGTATTGATCTCCCAATTATTTCTCATACTACAGTATACAGGAATATTTTTTTTAATTAACATATAATGTGTTATTTGCCACAGGGGTACAGGTCTGTGAATCATCAGACTTAACACATTTCACAGCACTCATTTTAGGGGACATATTCGGTCTATAGTAACAGTCTTCCTTCCAGGATGTGGAGCTTAGTTCCCCTCTCTGTGAGGGGACCAGACTTAGTAATTTGCTTTTTACAGATAGAGCTTAGAAAGGAAACCAATAGTTTTTATGTTGGAGAAATCTAGAAGATGCCACCTTAACCAATGATCAAAGTTAAGGTCACCAGTAATAAGTCATGTACACCCAGTGTGATGCTATGAGAAGGGAATGTCATCTCTATGATATTCTTCCAAAACAATTCATAACTTCAATATAATCATCAGACAACATAAGAAAAACTGAATCAAGGGACTTTCTACAAAATGCCTAGCCACTACTCTTCAGAAGTGTCAAGTTCGTGAAGATAAGAAAACACCAAGAAACTATCTCAGATTGGAGAAGACCAAGGAAATACGATGATGTGGTTTCCTGGATTGAATCCTAGAACAGAAAAGACATTACTGCCAAAATTGGAGATACCTGAATAAAGTCTAGAGGGTGGGCCAAATCTAGTCCATCACCAGTCTTTATAACATTTTATTGGAACAGAATTGTACTCATTTGTGTTACGTATTGTCTATAGCTGCTTCTACTCTACAATGGCAGAGTTGAGTAATTGAAAGAGTGGGCATCTCATTCCCAAAGCTTGAAATATTTGTTATCTGATCCTTCACAGAAAATGTTTGTAGACCCCCCTCCCAGTGTATGGAAACATCTGTGTACTATCTTCTGTCAGTTTTCCAGAAGTCTAAAATAATTTCGATATAAAACGTAATTTTTAAGTCATTTGATTAAAATCATCAGTACATTTTTAGCTACCACTGTTTGAGAGCCTACTGTCTGCAAAACACTTTGCTAAATGTTTTTCATAAGCTACCCACCCTAGTTAACCATCTCTGCAGCACTTTATTTATTTTTTTTTAAAGATTTTTTTTTATTCATTTGACACAGAGAGAGATTACAAGTAGGCAGAGAGGCAGGCAGAGAGAGAGGAGGAAGCAGGCTCTCCGCCGAGCAGAGAGCCCGATGTGGGCCTCGATCCCAGGACCCTGGGATCATGACCTGAGCCGAAGGCAGCGGCTTTAACCCACTGAGCCACCCAGGCGCCCTCTGCAGCACTTTATAACTTATCCTATTATTACCCCTCTTTTATACCTAAGGAAACTGGAGTCAGTTATGTCAAGTGACGTGCTGAAAGGCAGAGTTTACATGGTTAAAGATGCAGAACTAGAGTTTAAGCAAAAGTCTGACTGAGACCTATCCTTTTCTGTCACCCATATTCATGAGTCAATGGCAGACATCCAATGTCATCTTCATATAAAGTTAAGAATTCATTTCCTCAACGTATGAAACACCTACCATGTGCCAGCTACTCTACTTGTATGAGATCGACATGCCCAACACAATTTTCTGAGATCCATGGAATGTGGGTAATCCCATTACTCATAACACCCCTGAACTTGCCCTTACTCAAAGCTCTGATTAGATTTACGATTATGTTTATGTCCCTCCCGGAGCTAGTTTCTTCTCTTACTGTTCCAGCTGTACTGCCTCACATAGTAAAATATACCAAAGAATACATTTACATCTCCTTTCCCTTACCCTTGTCACATAGTTTTCAATTCCTTAGTGGAATCTGTGTCCCTTGTTTGATACCTGTGGTGTCAATAGCAGTTGTCTTCCATGATTTTTTATTATTCTGCTAATAAATAAGCAGGCAAATCCCAGTCTTGAAACTTATTTATTACCCATTTTTCTTGAAAATTCTGGAAATGACATATTATCTTTTTCAGGCCATTAAAACTTATCTAAAACACCAGGTACCTGAGGTTTTTTTTTTTTTTGGCCATTTTCATTCCTAATAAATGGAAATTTATTATACTTCTTGTTCTAGTTATTAAATATTACACATAAGTTATAAACATGCCCTTTAAAAACTAACCCTGGAAAAACAAATCTTTTGGTATTTACTCACACTGAAGAGACTTTCTGGGTACTGCAGTTTTCATTAGTTAAAAGAAGAAAGGAAAACAATCTCTTTGGTCTCAGGATACTTTATGGTTGGGGAAAAGAGAACTTTTCCCTGGAGGTCTGTAATTCATTTTAGTAGAAGTTGACTTATGGTTGACAGTATATTTTCAATGTGAAGATAAATGACTGACAAAACATTAAGCCTCATTGAACACAGGTATTGTTACTATCTGAGCCCTGGTTTGACATACGCAGAGAAAGATTTTATTTGAGCCACACTTAGAATTCATGACAGGTTCACCCTCAAACACCAGATCTCTGATGGCATTACTGTCTTTACATGATGCTTTGATTCTTTTTTAAGAGGATACAGTACCTGTCTGGGTTTGACAAGGAAACCTAAAGTTTTAATAACTCCAAAGGTGTGTCATTGCCAGAAAGGAACTGATGAAATGTTTAAAAGAATTATTTGAAAGTTGCCTTATTACTTTTATATCAGAGCACATTTAAATAAAAAGCAGACAATTTCATTACTGTCAAGAAGCACATTTTTCAACTATACAGTTCTATAGCAACATCTCTATCTATGCAACGCTTCACTGTTTAATTTGAGATATAGACTACACAAGGAACCCATTTCATTTGCTTATTCTGTAGGCAACTCCTAATCCTGCTTAGAAGTGATATCAACATACAGACATTGTTAAGAAACTCAACATGACCTTTTGTTGGGTAGGGAAGAAATAATTGTAACTATAAAAAGTGACCTTATAGTTTATTATTAAGAAATAACCCTAAATCTGGTACTTGAAGTCCTCCTCAAGGTTGTCCCCTCATAAATTATTTCCCCAAATCCTGTGGGCTACCTTATTACCAGTTTCTCCCTAATTCTCAAAATCTACTTTATCTACATTTGAATATCACAATGTCTTCATCAATATTTTTGTAAATTCCTAGGTGATTGTCACAGAATCAGTGGCAGCCTGGCCCGAGTTCTAGATAATTTAATTTATGTCATCTCTTATCTCTTTTGGATGGAAATACTATCTCCCTCACAGTATGATTTTGAAGATTAAAAGGTAAGTGGCCAACACATGTCAAGTTCCTCTTCATTTTTTCTCTAAACATTCTATAGGCACAAAATCTGATAATCAGAACACCATCTCTTTGGAGCCAATACCATCTCCAGTTGGCTCTCACAGTGTTGATTTCAGTCTTCCTGTCTTCTACAGTCTTCTATATTGGCACACCTGACAGGGACAATTTTTCTATGTATTCTTCCCATTCCCAAACTTGGTTTTAGCATGCTCTCTTGTATTTAGTTTGGACTGAATACCTTACATGCTCCATACTGAATTATTTATCTGTTGTTTCTTTCTTGGCACTGCTATGACATCGGATTTTGTAGAAGTCTGAAGAATTGGGCTACATTTTTGGTATGGCTCGTGTGTCTTAGTGGCTGATGCTAAGATAGGCCAGGCATACAGACTAAGCTGGGTTTAAAGGCATGGGTGAATGCAGTTTCCTGAATGCTCTGGCTATTATTTTTCAGCCTTACCTTTTGCTCTGTTGAGTCCATTCCTTCTCTCTCCCTATTTTGTATATCTACCATACGTTTACACCTATAATAGGTGTCTTCACTGTAATTACTAATTATATGCTGTCATGAGTCTCCTTTTTATTGCTCTTTTACTGGCACCTCACAGTGTCATGAAATCTCCTAAAAAAATAACACAATAAAATTAAGATATACTTGAGCGCAATATCGAAATCTATTAAATCTCTAGGAATTTGCTGACAAGTATTTGCTGTACATGTAGACTACTTAAATAACAGATATTTGCACAGTGGAAATGAATTACACTGTTGGAATAATAAAGAGATGAAGCCCAAAGTTACGGGCTGTCACTTTGGTTTTTTGTGCCTGGCATTGGTAGGGGAAAGCTTTAGGATATAACAAAAGGTACTGACAGTGATTTGTGTTAAAATTTATAACTTCAATAAATTGATTTTAAAAACCAACTCTTTAAGTTTAACTTACAAATCTTATTTTTAAAACCAATTAATTTTTTGCTTGAATTAAAATGCTCATTTAAGTTCTCTTCTATTAATGTTAAATTTGCTTATAGATTTACCAGACTAAATTCCCTAGATTTTAGTACAATTTAAGTAGTTGATTAATGATTACTTTTAGCTATTTCGTGCTAAAATATTAAATCTAATATATTTAATTATCTTAAGCACAATTATATGCAGAACAAGACAGAGTTATAACTCAAATGAAAGGGACTTCATAAATTCTTAAATATGTCTTATGAACCTAAAAGTCTATACATATGGATTTTGTAAATTATATTTTCTCTGCCTTTAAATATTGTTTTTTAATTAATTAATTAATTAATTAATTAGACAGAGAGAGAGACACAGCGAAAGAGGGAAAACAAGCAGGGGGAGTGGGAGAGGGAGAAGCAGGCTTCCCACCCAGCAGGGAGCCCCATGCGAGGCTTGATCCCAGGACCCTGGGATCATGACCCGATCCGAAGGCAGATGCTTAATGACTGAGCCACCCAGGTGCCCCTAAATATTATTTTAAACAAAAATTACATATATAGCATCATAAATATAAGCAACTCAAATGATCTTAAAATATTTAAAATTTAAAAAGTAAGTCTAATATTATAGCAGTCAAGATTTGATTTAGAAACTAGAGCTACTCTGGATTTTTACACAGAAATATATTGAATAAGGAATAAGGAAAATTTTTGAAAGGGCTGAGAAGCTGGGCACAACAGAAATTACTGAATGCAGATACAAGCTACAAATTCTGCTGTCCCAGGACCAGAGAGCTCCTATGTCCCCAGGCACCTCTGCTGCCTGTTTTATCCCAACACCTATGAAACTGATGACTAGACCCTGAAATGCCAAGTTTGGCTGCTGCCACAGCTTCCTCTCTGCTCTCCATTCTGCAATGCTGCCTATTAGGAGAATAGAGTGGCAGAGGGTACCCTCTGCTTCACTTCTACCTCCCAAGTCTCCTGAGATGATGTCTAATTGACAGAAACTATTTCATATATGGAATCCTAGCTGCCAGGGAGCATGAGTGATATGATTTTTAATTCTTGGCTTTTGAGAACAAGAGGCGTGTGAAAAGGTAGCATGTAGCCTAGTAAACCAAATCAATCATGTCCATAGAAGCCCATCAAATTCTCTAACGTTACAAATTCAGGTTATGGATTCTGGTCACGGGCCCAGAATTTCCGACACAATTTCCCAGAAGATTATTCTCCAATACAGGTACTTATTGCTTGGATCCATTCTTACACTCTGTCTGTTATCTGCTGTGTCAACCAAGAATCCCAAAATCAAACCTTTCAGCTAGGATTTCATGTAAGTTTTATAACCTAGGTATTAAAGATCCCCAACTTACTTTTATTATAACTTCATATTAACACCTTCCCAACTTTTTATCATCTAACTTGGAATGTTTGAATTCTCACCCCTCACCTAGATTGCAAGTAATCTTTTTATTGCCTGATACAGAGAGCGTAATTTCACCAGTAGTGGAATTAAAGTTTTGTTAGAGTGAAACACTTTTTACAACATGGCTTTTACTGAAAACTGTTCCTTCTATTTATGTTAAGGTAGGTATTTTCTTTAGAGAAATGAGATTTAACTCTTGAAAATGATTTTTTTTTCTGAGATAATAGACTTCTTGCAAATCCAGTCACCTAGTATTCGAGTCTTCCAATTTTGTTCTTTTTCTTTAGTATTGTGTTGACTATTCTGGAGACTTTGTCTTTGTATATACATATTAGAATTAGCTCATTGATATCTACAAAATGGCTTGCTGGACTTTTTATTGGGATTCTGTTAAATCTATAAATCAATTTGGGAATAATTGACATATTAATAATATTCAATTTTCCAGGGGCACCTGGGTGGCTCAACGGGCTAAGCCTCTGCCTCTGGCTCGGGTCATGATCTCAGGGTCCTGGGATCTAGCCCCACATCAGGCTGGGAGCCTGCTTCTCCCTCTCTCTCTGCCTGCCTACTTGTGATCTCTCTCTCTCTAACAAATAAATTTTAAAAAATCTTTTAAAAAATATTAAATTTTCCAATCCACGAGAGTGAAATATCTCTCAATTTATTTAGTTTTTGTTTCTTTTTTTGTTTGTTTGTTTCTTTTTTTTTAAAGGCCCTCCACTGAGCAGGAAGCCTGACACGGGGCCAGATCCCCGAACCCGGGGATCATGAACGGAGTGGAAGAGAGACGCCTAACGACTGAGCCGCCCAGGCGCCCCATCAATTTATTTAGTTTTTTACGATATTTTTCACCAGTGTCTTTTTTTAAAACAATTTTTTACATGTAAATTCTGTTCATATTTTGTTAGATTTATACCTAAGTGTTTCATTTTGGGGAGTGCTATTGTTAACTATATATATTTAATTTCATATACATATGGATATAGGAAAGCATGTAAGAAGTATATAGGAAAACAGATGACGTTTGCATGTTGACATTGTATAGTTACATTGTGACTTACTATTGTTACTTATTAGTTCTAGGAGTTTTGGTTTTGTTTTTGATTTTTGTTGCTGTTGTTTGCATATTCTTTGGTGTTTTCTATATAGACAGCAATATCATTTGTGAACAAAGACAGTTTTATTCCTTTTTTTCCCAATCTATTAACTTTCTATTTCTTTTTCTTGTTTTATTGCACCAACTTACAGTATGATGCTGAATAGAAGTGGTGACAGAGAACATCCTTTTTTATGTGTGATATTAAAGGGATGTGTCCACTCTCTCACCATTAAGTTTGATGTTAGTTGTAATTTTTTTTCTAGATAATTTTTGTCAGATTGGGGATGTTTCCCTCTATTCTTAGTTTACTGAAAGTTTTTATCATGAATGGGTATTAGATTCTGTCAAAAGCTTTTTCTCAGTTATGATCACATGATTTATTGTTTGTTTAGGCTTTCGGTGTGGTAGATTACATTGACTGATTTTAAACCGTTGAGCCAGCCTTTTATACCTGGAGTAAATTTCAGTTTGTTGCAGTATATAATTCTTTTTATACATTGTTGGATTCAATTTGGTAATATTTTGTTATGGATTACAATTGCAAATGCATGAATAAATCTATTTAATGTGAGATTCTTGGTGTTATCCGGACCAAAGACATTTTTGAGAATGCAAATTTCAAGTGGAAAGATGCTGGCTTGGGGCACTAGAATATCAGAACTATAAAAAATGTGATTTTATTTTATATCACCGGCTGACAAATCCTATAGATTTAATTTAATTTTCTTTCAACCTAATGGGATTAGTGTAATTTTTATTGTTTTTTGGTTTAGGAAGCTGACCATTCACAGTTGAGGAAGTAGATAAGTAAAGTTCATACGATCACATAACTGATAAGTGATAGGGCTCTGTGCTAAGTCCATTTTCTCATGCTTTAAAAGTCCATGGGTTTCCCACCATAACAAACATCCTTGCTAATGGTAGGGAAGATGAAAGGTTGTTACATTAAAAATAATAAAGCAAATCAATAACAAAGTTTAAAAATTAAAAATATATATGTATTTCAATATCTGCACCAAAGTCATCAAAGTTATGTAGTCAAGATTATATTTGTATGTATGTATTATACATGCAGACTATTGAAAATATACTTCCTAACACATTCTATAATGAAGATTGGACTGGCACATGCTTATTTACTGTAAGAAACTGATAGAGAGTCTATATAACTCAATACTCACTATGTTTCTTGTAAAACTATGAAGAAGTGTTTTGTTTCCCTGATCCTCAAACTCATTTTCTCTGACACAGTGTTCTCTTATTCAGCAGTGTCTTTTATGAAAATTATCAACGCAACACTATTAATCATTTAGCAGCTGGTACAAGAAAGAGCTTTTTGGAGACTTGGGTTGATGTACAATTCAAAAATAATCACTTGCTCACTGTGCTGCATGAGATATCTGACACCTCATTTGATGAACCAGAGACACATCCTCATTGTTTTGCTCTTATGATTTCTGAAATTGAAATGTTTAGTATATGTTTTTTTAATAGGCCTCATCATGTTTATAATTTAGTGCTATGAGAACAATATGTGGCATTCTTTTGGTGAAAGAGAAAAGGGAAAATAAAGGAAAAATTACCTTTCTATTCTCTTGGGGTAGTTCATTTTTTACCATTAATAATGCAAAATAGCTGTGAAATATTCAACAGAGTTTTACAAAAGGAACTGGGCATTTTATCAATTGCCCTATAAACTAAAAAGTCTCAAAATGTGTAAGATATTGACCAAATTTATGAATATGAAATAGGCATAATTAAATTTTATTTTAATATCATGAGATACTATGTTTATTGTATGGTCAAAGCTTATAAGCTAGCTAGGACATTTATTAGAACAATAAGACTCTATCCATAATCTGGAAAAAAACTCATACTTTTTAGAGAATCAGTTTAATCACTAATGCTTATATTTAGGGTGAAAATGAATTTATGTGAGAAACTTGGCAAACTGGGGATGGTATTCATTTAAATAGTGGATGAACGTTTGAGGTAATCTGTAGCTCATATTCATTGCCTGAAATAAATTTGTATTCTGCTTATCAAAGTAAAATTATTGACTCAATTCCTCAATTCAGTTTTTAAATATTGAACTTTAAATATCAAAAAGTGACCTGGTCTATGTAAGCCACATAAACTGAGACATTGTCCTTTTTCCAATGGAGTCCTTTTTTCCACCGAGTTTCTCACGTGGTGCTTTAATAAGCAAGATAAAGCTCTGCCATTTCAATAATTATCCCAGAAAATAGCCTAAATATGGAAGGATTGCTTCAGGTGTTCAGAGAGTCTAGAAGTTGCACTTGTTGGTGCTCATGAAAGCAGAGCTAATCAGAGGGCTCAGGGGTGGGTCAGTCCCAGGGACATCACATCAGTTTGTGGTTATCATAGCCTAAAGCCACAGAGTCATTTAAGGATGTAAATTCTTAGAAAGAAGTGATACCAAGTAGCGGCTAAAAAGCCTAGAGTTAGCCTGAGTGGGCTGACACTCTGGGCTCTGCCATTTACCAATTGGCAGACCTTGAGGAAGCTATTTAGTATCTCTGTTCCTTACTATCTTCATATCTGAATGAGAACAGAAGTGGTACCTGTCTTATACAGTTACTGTGAGAATTAAATGGCATGGCCCGTGGTTAGAACCTAACTGGCATTAGAGAAATACTAATTTCTCTAGCAGAGAAGAAGCCCTAGAAGCATTCTATTGTAAGGCATACACTCATATTTTTAATGCTCATATCATTCCCACATTCCCTTCGCTCTCCTTGCTTCGAAAAATAGAAGATGATATCTTGCTTTGTGTGATATAAATTTGAGAATATGTTGTGGTGCCATTTTTCCAAGTGGAAAAAACTATAAAATTCCATTTGGCCAACAAACTTTTATAACCAAATAAAACATACATTTTCTCACTCATGTTTCTTAATCTGCTAAGCTTGAAAAACATTGGGAAAATGAGCTACTGTGTGGTAGAAAAATTATGCACACACTAAATTTCATTTGCATTATTGAAAGAAATTTTAAATCACATATTTATTATATTTTTTCTGCTTTTGTAAGATGAAGTATCAGAACTCAACATCAGGTCCTGTTGCAAATCAGGAGGAGCTTTAAGAACTCTTATCGGATTAATAATTATTAACTGATTGGTTATTAGTTAATAGCTAGTTGCTTAACCTATTAGTTATTTTAAACATCCCATACTGTTTAAGTGTTGATTCATACAAAGTTCCTTCTCATGTCTTGCTCCTTCCTAGCCTTTGACCCAAATGGATCAACTTTATTTCCATTTCCAATCATGACATTATTTTGGTGTGTGATTTCATCACTCATGAAGATTTTAAATTCCTCATAGTGTTTTGACTGAGATGGAGGTGAAAGGTCATAAGGAAGTATAACATGGATGCTCCATCACAGCCACAGTGACTGTTCTGAAAAGCTGATATATACCATGCTATAGTTTGCCCAATATGGATATTTCAGCACGTATTTTCTCTGATAAACATAAATGTTTCTTTTAAAGTACTTTATCATAAACATTAAATAATGGACACATAATTCAGAAAACATTTACAGAAAATTTGTGTCCTTGGAGGACATTAGGTAAATATGAACTATTATTAACATAAATCTTGCCCATCTTTGTTTTTAAGATCTCAAAAAAGACAGGTTTGATCACTTATCCCCCACGTGATGTTAAAACACTAGTTTTATGTACAGCTGCAATTTCTGATTAAATTGTGTGGCTTCTTTTGTTATTATGGGTTTTGCCTACATCTGTAATGTATAGGATATGCTGGCTCAGTTGGGGAGCTATCTCGCTTACTGTTTTAACTCAGTGGTTGGTATATTACTCAGCATATAGTTAGTGCTCAACACCTGGATGAGTAAATGATTGAGTCAATGCTGATTAACTGAACAGGTAACTCTGAGCATTTAAGAATTTTTGTAAAACTTGACTTTTTTTTTTTTAAAGATTTTATTTATTTATTTGACACACAGAGAGAGATTACAAGTAGGCAGAGAGGCAGGCAGAGAGACAGGGAGAGGAGGAAGCAGGCTCCCTGCTGAGCAGAAAGCCCGATGTGGGCCTTGATCCCAGGACGCGGAGATCATGACCTGAGCTGAAAGCAGAGGCTTTAACCCACTGAGCCACCCAGGCGCCCAAAAACTTGACTTTTTATTGTAAACTAATATATGTTTATTTTAGAAGATTTAGGTAATAAAAATAAGTATATGGTAAAAAAGATTCTATTGGGCGCCTGGGTGGCTCAGTGGGTTAAAGCCTCTGCCTTCGGCTCAGGTCATGATCTCAGGGTCCTGGGACCGAGGCCCACATCGGACTCCTCGCTCAATGGGGAGCCTGCTTCCTCCTCTCTCTCTCTGCCTGCCTCTCTGCTTACTTGTGATCTCTCTCTGTCAAAATAAATAAAATAAAATCTTAAAAAAAAAAGATTTATTACATAAGAATCCATTATCTATAAATAGCTTTGTTGGCATTTTTCATATAATCTTTTATGATTATATGTCATGTGTGTATACATGTACAAAATGGTATACATATAGGTACATATGTATAACAAAATATATAATCATAAATGATTGAAAACATACTATCAGTGTTTTATACTAAACTCTATACTATTTAGTAAACAATTAAAGTAAAGATGTTTTATGACACAAATTTCAAAGTGATAATCAAGGATTTGGCCAAGTGGGTTGATGATCCAACACTAGGAGGGGTACAAAGAATTAGAAACAGAGGAGGACAGAAGAATATTCAATAGAGCATTTAAAACAGGGATAGAGGGGAATAAGAGACAAAGCCTGTGTATCTGTCTTAGCAGACCAGTTCTCTGTCCAGCTCTGTAGATGATGCGCTGTATCCTGGTGAGAGAAGACAGGCCAACAAAAAACATGAGGATGATTTACACACAAAATTTTTGTGATTCTTGTGTGGTCAAGTAAGCTCTTTTGAATATCATTCTGACAATGCATATATGTATGTGGCAGATCAGTGAGTGAATCAAATTTAATTTTTAGCCATTCTTTTAAAACTTGATATATATATATAGGTTGATATTTGCAAGGAAAGAATTTGGCATCTTTGCATAAGAAGGTTGGATATTCCTTGAGAGGCAAAGGACAGAAATCTTAAACTCTCTTGAGGTGGAGGTTGCTGAAAACAGTTGAATGGGAAGAGTCAGCCTGGACCAAGTCTTGGTAATAGGAAAGATCAAAGAAGTCCTTGATATTCACATTACCAGGTGTTAGAATATGGATTGGACCAGTGGGCTGGCCTCTCCATGAGCCAATGGTCCTGAAGTAAGCATGCATCTGATAGGAAACTTGGTCTTCATCTAAACCTCTTTATACCAAAGGAACATAAAACATGAGTAAATCTAAAGTGTTATGTGTTTGGGAGCCCAAAACAGTCTGTGGCTGAGCATGGTCATTCAAAGGAGGAAAACCTCTCAGGGAAACATCCTCCCTTGAAATTTGAAGAATGCCAGTGTCCAAAACAGGCAGCTGCTGATCTTAAACTGGGGCAGGAGTTTTTACCTTGGCCACATTATTTTGAAGAGGTCTGGAGAAGTGTGTGGGCCTTGATGGTGAACTGAGGATTGTTTGCATATCCTGGAGGTTACATGGGTATCTGATTGTCTTTAGAGCTCAGATGGGAAGCAAACTAAACTTATGGTATTTGGCTGTAATATCTGTAATATTTAAGAGATTAATGCTGTCCAGTAAGGTAGGAACAAGTAGTTCTAACTACTTGGAAATGAAAAAGCACTCTGGGGGCTCGAAGATTATCATGGGATTGGGGCGACCGTGTAGAAATAGCATTTATTTAGTGCTCCATTTAACAAATAATTTATTAAAATATTCCAATTAATTTTCATTGAAATGCAACCAACACTTAAGGTATCATTTCAAGTGAATTTAATGGTATTCTATTACACACACACACACACACACACACACACACACACCCTACTTTATCCATTCATCAGTCAATGGACATTTGGGCTCTTTCCATAGTTTGGCCATTGTTGATAATGATAACATTTAAATGTTACAGAGTGATGGAGTAGTAGCTAAATCCTCCCCTGAGAAGAAGTGAGAGCCCTTATGTATGCAGGAGGGAAGATTTCTTTCTATTTCAGCCAACCCGCCTCAATCTGTTATGGACTTAAATAGTATGCCGCGATAAGGTCATCAACAGAGAGTGTATATGTGCTTCCTATTGCTGCTTTAACAAACTACCACAAAGGTATCAACTTAAAACAATACAAGAGCAATATCTTACAGTTCTGAAGGAAAGAGTTCTAAATGGGTTGTGAGGGTTATATTCTTTCTGGAGGCTCTAGAGAAGAATCCATTTCCTTGCTTTTTCCAACTCCCAGAGGCCATGACATTCTTTGGTTCAGGCTCTGCATCACTCCGACTTCTGCTTTTACCATCACATCTCTTTCTCTGACTCTCCTGTCCTTGCCTCTCTCTTTCACTTATAAACATCCTTGTAATAATGTTGAATCCACATAGATAATCCAGGACAGTTCCTGCATCTCAAAATCTGTAACTTAATCACATCTACAAAGTCTTTTTTGCCCTGTAAGGATAACATATTCATAGGTTCCAGGCATTAGGACATCTTTTTGGGGCCCATTATCCTGCCTACCACTGGGAACATTGCCAAGAGTGGGCACTGACATCTGCATCTTTGGCAAGGGCTGGTCCCCTACTCATAATTACAGCTCTTTTCTATAAATACCAATTTTTATAGGATTTGAAGAGACTATATTCATGACAATGTTTTTGCATTAGATATTAGATATTTACAAGAATGACCTTATTGGTTATGTAGAGATCTATAAAAACTATCACATATGTCCCTTCGAAAATTTCTGTTTGAAGCCATATCTTAGTCAAGTGGGAAATGAATACAAGTTAAAAATAAAATAATAAGTAATTAAATTAAACCTGAACCCAGGTCGTGAATATCAAAAAGTCATTCAGGTAAATCTAAATTAGTACTTTAAATACTACTTTTAAAACTAAATGCAAATAAAAGAAACTGTGAACACAAGTCAGTATTTTTGAAAAAAAAAATGATGTTCAGAGCATAGGCACTTGGCTCAGGCAGTGATAGGTTCAAATCCAAGCTCTGTAATATGATAGTTGAAAATTTTATTCCAACATGGTTAAATCATAGTCTTATGATTGATGACAGTTATTAGAGAAGTAAAGAAAAATAAAAGAATGTTTTTTAAAAATTTATGATAACCATTAAGACAGCTAAACTAAGGTTGTTAAGGATAATTTAAAAAATGAAAAGCCATAAAAATATAGAAATTCATAGCAACAAGAAAATTAAAAACTACTTCTTCCAAAAGGGAGAACATAAAGCATGGTAAGGAAAGCATGCAAATTTTACCAATAAATATAATCAGATTAAGCATTTTGTTGAAGATGAAGACTGAAGACTGGCTGTTTCAAGACAAAGTTACCTAAGACATACACATAAAACTACATAGAACAGAATTATTGAAAATAAATAGACAACATTTCTCAAATGAAAAAAGTAAGTTTCAGTGGCAATATTAATTTCAGCAAGTTGAGAATTAAAGGTAAAATTAATTAAGTGAGCTAAAAGCTATAATTCATATTTAAATAAAAATATAATATTCATGGGTTCTTTTTGGTGATGTTTAATGAAATATCAAAATATATTTTTTAAAGACCAATGTTTGGGGAAAAAATAGAAACACAAATGATCTAGGATAACTGTTTATGCTATTGATAGGTTAAGTAGAAAAATACGGAAAATTAGAATACTATGATTAATAAAGTATTGGTTTATATATAAACTTTTTAACTTAAAAGAGATAGCAAAACCAATTTTCCAATTTCCATGAAATCTTTAGTACAGAAAATTACACATCAAGTTATAAATTAAATTTAGAATATTTCAAATGGCAGAAATTATTCATGGTAGATTTTTTTTCTGACCAAAGGGCTATAAAATTTGAAATTTGCCGTTAAAATTTCAAAGTAAACAAAACACCCAAGCATTTGTTAGCTGCAGCAACAACACTTCTCCTTGGTAACAAGAGGGTTTAAAGAACATTACTATGAAGTGTTAGGGATGCCTTAAGTGGCGACAGTATTAAATTTATAATCCTATGTTTCTATTATTAAATATTGGTTTCAAATGAAAATTTATTTGTAACAAAATAAAAATCACATCTTAATAAGCATATTTGGACATTATTTCCTCAAATAGTTTCCTAGACATGGAATATTGAGTTAAATGGTATGCATTTTTACATGCACTTGATTTGTATTACAACTTTATTTTCCAGGACTATTGAAAAAGTAAAAATATCTATTATTGCCTCTATTAAAGCATGATAAGAATTAACTGCAAAGTCACCAATCAAATATGTATAACATGCGTACTCTATTTTGTCTCTCAACTAATAACGTCTATTCTTGAGCCAGTAGTATGCAACAGAGTCAGCAACATGGTTAATTTCATTAGTTAGATAATCTTAAAGTCAGAGTTGGAGTCTTTATTGTTAAGTATCCTAAGCTGGATCACAAAGTTTTGTGGTTTCCAGCTGCTTATGTCCTTTCCTGACTGGTTTGTGGTGTGGGTATACCTATTGTTGATTTTGACTTGTGGTGCACTTGGTTACCCAGCTGGGCACCTGTCCTGCTGTTTGCCATGGAGGATTCTAGAGAAGCAGTCCCTGGAGTGTGACCCTCAAAGTCCTACTGATACAGGTTTTATTCTCTGCCAAGCTGTCAACCTTCCAAATTGGCCCAGGCCCCATTCCTATTAGAAAACACATATATTCTTGCACTTTAAATGTTTTCTTCCTCTATCTTAATTGAACCTCTATGTAGGTATGTTGTATTTTATATTTTTATTTTTTAATATATTTTTTATTTTTTTAAAGATATATTTATTTATTTTAGAGAGAGAGAGAGAGAGTGAGCTGGGCAAGGCATAGAGGGAGAGGGAGAGAGAGAATCCACAAGCAGATACCCCACTGAGTATGGAGCCTGACGTAGGGCTTGATTCCAGGACCCTGAGATCATGACCTAAGCCAAAACCAAGAGTCAGCCATTCAACAGACTGAGCCACCCAGGTGTCTGTATGTTGAATTTAGATATGTGTGTGTGTGTGTGTGTGTGTGTGTGTGTGTGTATCTGTGTTACATACATATTGGTACTTGCTTATCTGGTTTATATTTCTTTTGTACAAGTTGACTAAGCACCAGTCTCCATGAGAGCTTCAGATGAGAAGTGCTCATTAAGTTCATGTTCCAAAGTGCAAAAGAAGTTCTGGGAATGGGGACAAACAGGGTAGAGGCAGAAGTCACCTCCTCTATACTATTAATTCCTCCAAGTCCAAGATTTATCTCTTTTTTTTCCATCTTTATTTATGGGCTCACTTCAGGTAGCTAGGGAGGACAAAAACCAGCTCTTTGGTTTTGTTCATTGTTTTAATCTTACATCTTGCAGGATAATGTAGAGTTTTGCCATTTTAAACTTGGGAATTATCCTTCACAAATAAAGGGGGTTGGGAATGTTGCAAGGGGAGGTAAGATGACCCAGAACTGGTAGCTGACATCTTGAGATACTGTAATGGAATAACCTCATATGTCACTCCATTAAAGCTCTGACAATTGACAGTGTGGTACTGACAAAATAATTAATGTGCATTAAAATGTAATGGAACATGCATTGATGTATCACTGAATTAACTTATGCTAATGGAAGCATTAAAGATCAATGTTGGAGGGATATCTTTATTTAATAAATGGGATGGTAAAAAGTTATTTAATTGGAGAATTAAATGGGAAAAAATTATGAAGGAAAATAGAATTTGAAATAGATTTTTTTCAAATAAATAATATTTAGCTATGAAAATGAAATATCTTTGTTTTCTGAGGCTTAGATCATTTAAGCTCTGAAAATGTGCAACACAAAGGCCACTTTTGAAATTACTCTTGGAGAAAGAACGCTGGCAAAAAAAGTAATGAATCTAAGAGGAAGTAATGCCATGGAATTATAGCTTACCTACTGTTATTATTGCCTTAATAAGTAATAATCATAAATAGACAAAAACTCCATTAACAGTCCAGAATTAAAATTCCAGGTGATTCTAATATGACTTCGGGTATGAGAGATGTTGGAAATCAGTGGGGGCTGAGAATAGTTTACAAAAAATACATAGATATGCATAAATTTAAGAAATTGTTCATTAAAAATAAATATAAATTTGGGCTTTAATTAGAAAAAATCATACATAAACAAAAATAATATGTCTGCTTTACATAAAATTCAAGATGCCATTGATGATAAGATGCACCATTATTTCATTTACCACTAAGAAGAAAAAATGCTGCCAACTCTGAAAAAGGGGCTGCCAATCAAGACACAGTGCTTTTTTATCAGTCAGAATTTGTATTCATATTGCGACAGATCTTTTAGACATTATCATTCTTATAAAACATATAAAGAGAAAAGACCAAAATAAAGTCTGTTACCATTTTCATAAAACTTCTTAACACCAAAGACAACTCTTCTAAATGACTTCTTAACATCATCGACGTTTGTGTTTTTCTGCATAAAATAAACCTCTGTGCAATAAAGAGTGGCAATGCAATATTTTATAAAGAATTTACAGGAGTAAAACCGGTATGCATTGCAGGTAGAGCAGGCGTACCTGAGAATGTGGCTAAGTATGTCTGATTCACCTCTTCTGTCAACCTCTTTTCCTGTATCATTTCATTTCTAGAGGTTAAAAGTTTTCTATTCTCCACCACTTATCTCTAGGATTTTCTTTAGAACTGCTGACGCCCATTCTACGGGTAATGATGCTGGCACTTTGATATTCCTGCGTGCTCAGAGAATGGCATAATTTTATTACCTGGCCAACACAGATCATAAAACACTACAGACTGCAAAGCCCACCCTGATTTTCATGATATTAGATTATAAAATATATGCATTTTAGAAGTCACAAAATAGAAATTTCAACCAGCTAAGAAAATTCCGCCTTCCTAATATAAAAACTGAAAGGAGAAAAAAGAAAAAAAAAAAAAGAAAAACAACAACTGTGGTAATCTAACACCAAGCATGACACAGAAGAAAATCTCATTATGAGTAGTTTCAGTAAATGTGAGTTCAACTCAAAAATCTAAAGACAGAGACACACAGATTGGATTTCAAATAAGGGTTAGCAGTATATTGCTGTATCAGTTAAGATTCCATTGATGAAAAAGAATTCTAAGTATTTAGAGGGGATTTAAAACAGGAATTGGTTATACAGATGTTGGATGAGCAAAATGCAGGAGATGATTAACAAAAGCAAAATAGAAGGAGTGATGCTCAAAGATCAGATGTTTGCTGACACTTTCTCTCTCAAGCCCAGGAGTCTACACCTTCTGATGAACTGCTGGACAGCTGTCACATCCAGTTCAAGATCCACCACAAAGTTGCCCTTTTGTCCAAGGCTGAGACCAGAAGCCACACGATGGCTACTACCAGTGCTGTCATCTGTCCCTGTGCTGTGGTCACTATCACTCTGTCGCTGCTTCTCTTGCTGCTGCCGCTCAAGACTGCCAGAAACGGGAAGCAGGTTGAGAGGGACTTTCCTCTTCCACCTTACAAATGCTTCTCAGGAACCCCCTTTGCAGAACTTGACAGGAAGCTGGTTGGTAAAAATTCCCAGGAAATGTCATTTGCAGACTCCCAGCTCCCTCCAACACACAGGAGAATACAGAAGGGGCCTCAGACAAACAGGCACATAACTGATACCATTATCTACAGGACATGCATTTAAACCCAAAGGATATGGGACTGTTTATTTATTCATTCATTCAACAAATTTTTATGGAATGCCTTCTAAGTGTCCTTTCCTCTTCCAGGTGTGGTGACACAGTAGGGAGCAACACAGACCCAATACCTGCTCAGCATATATTTGATCTTTTAACTCAGGAAGACAGATGAAAAACAAAATGAGTATTTACATTCTATAGTATCTTGGAACATGACAAACGTTATGGGAAAAGTAAAGCAGGGAGGTGGGGTAGAGAGGCCAGGGGATTGTAATTTGTTAAAACGGGCCTTATAGAAAACCTCACACTTGAACCAAGATATGAAGGAGAAGAAGAGAGAAGTCTGAAGGAAATCTGAAATCTTTATTGTAATAATACATCAAGTAAGGATTAAGGTAAAAGTTTAGTAGGAATAAAGAAACATGTTATTTATTGGTAAAAGGAATCTTAGCTATAGTAATCATGTACCTAATTTGCAGAATATCATTGCAGCCCCAAAATATAAACCAACAATGGTCAGAATAAGGAGAATTAGATATATAAAAAATTTTAGTTTAAATTGAGAAATCTAGCGGACACAAATTCTTAATATAGTAAATTTGGGTAACACAATAAGAAAGTATTAGCTCTATGTAAAAAACGTATGCCCATCAGAAAACACAGATTCATTTAATTCATTCGTGGGAGTCTCCGTATACAAGGCTGCAAAAGAAGCCCCAGTACATTCAAAAGAATCAGCATGACACCAAGACTATGTTCTTTGACAGAAATTCAATAAAGTTAGAATCCATAAAGGACAGCTTTAAAAAAAATCCCCTATATTTGGAGCCTAAAATAAGTGTCATTTTTATTAAGGAAGAGCTCATGGGAAATTACAAACTACTGAAAGCAATAAACATACTACATATCAATATTTGGGAGATTTAACCAAAGTAGAACTTGGAAATTTATATCTTTGAACACATTTAAACATTTAATCACAAAAAAGTATTGAAAAAAGACAGTAGCTAAACTCAGAAATAAAGAAAAAAGCAACAGAATAAACTGGAAGTTAATAATTAATAGTGACAACAAATAAAAGAACAAACATCTCTGAAATAGGGAACAGAAACCAAAAGTGTGATCAACAAAATAAAAAATTAAAAAGAAAAGCTAATAAGAAAAATCACTGGTACGTCTAATCTACAAAAGAAGAAACAAGTACAATTCAGAAGAATAACCACGAGAGCCACTAATATAATAAAGGACATCACGGACAAACACAAATAAGTTAGCAAAACTATGGACGAAGCTATTGCCATATATTTATTTACCTTGTCCTCTGGGAGTTTCAGCGGTGACTACACACAGAACAGTAGGTGCTGGACCTTCGGGTTGGACACAATGAGAGTTTATCAAACCACTTTTCCTCTCCTCGTTTAACTCATTCTCGGGTCCAGATTACATGTGGAATTGAATCATGCAAAAGTAGAAAACTGAAGAGAAAGGGCTTCTTTCGGTTGGGAACTGCTGGAGTTATCTTAGGTATCTTTCCATTCCCAAACAAACGATGGGTTCTTTAAGGCCACCTGGGAAAGTTGATTGGTGTCTCTTGGAATTTGGGGGACAGAGGCTAGGATTTCTCTTTGTTCTGGAAAAGTATTTTAAAAGATGAGAGACTGGTGAGGATAGACCTGCGGTGGCAGAGCCAACATTACATACTGTTCTTTATGGAGTTTGAGGGGCACTAGGGTGAATCTGTGCTTCCCCTAAGTCTCCCTCATTCCAAGAAGAAAACTGAAGGGATGAGAGAGCCCCAGTGGTGGAGTTTGTGTGCTGTGCACACCAGAAGCCGAGAGCTGAGGGAAGGAGTCACACCTTGCTGGCCAGAGACAGAATGTTCCATAGGAAGGAACTGTAGGTGGGCGCACCTCAGAAACAGATCCTTAGAAATGGGTCCTGAATGAACCCCCTACATGCCAATATACGTGTAAACAAGGCAAGTTCCAATATATATTCAGAACAAATATTGTGGGACCATGATATCGAAGACTTGTAAAGGAGTTAGGAGAGGACAGCATTTAAGAGTGTAAAACATTAATGTTAGCTGAATATTTGACTGAAAAACTGACATGAACTTCTTTCGAATATTGGGATTGGTTTTGTCATCATGTTATTGTGGTATGATATCAGGGAAGACATAAACAATAGTTTTCAGTGTAGCATTGTTTGTAAGAGTAATTAAGAGAAAAAGCAGAAACAACCCCAAATAGACATCGGTAGGTAAGCAGAGAAATAAATCTTGGAAGATGCACACAAAGGAATATTATATAGCATGTAGAATAAACTAGGACCAGAAAATAGAAACTCAAAGACCAAAGCTTGAGTGCTGGGTGAAAGTCATGTTTATTGCTAGGCAGGGCTCAATCCAACACTGCAACTAAACTTTGATGATGGGTTTTGAGGGAGGAAAAATGGGGTATGTCTCCTAAAGCTGAAAAATCTCAAATGATCTCAGTCCCATATTAGGAAACTAGTCTCAGAGTGTAGCTGATCAGCTGGTAATATCTACAATGGCTGGGGAAGGTTCAATGGCACATCTCACTTTGATAATTGCTTCTAAATTTGGGCATCTGGCTACCTTTGTTATGTAGGTGAGTTTCTTGATTTGGAATTATGCTATCCAATTATCTTTTAGTAAAGTCAGTTCTGTCCCATTGTCAGCAGGCTAGACAGGCAAGTCAGGCTAAGTGTCAGTTCAAGCAGATCTCCAAAACATAATATTGAATGCAAAAAGCATATTGCAGAACCATTGAGAAGTGGGAATCATTTACGTAAATTATGTAAATTAAAGAACACATGCAAAAGATGTGGCATATTGTGTTATTTTGAGCATATTTAAGAAGACTATTCTGGAATCATTATTAGCTACTTGTAGATTTTGTTTGCTTAATCCTTCTCGATACTGAAATCAGGAGAGGAAAAGCTAAAGCACATTTGGCTTTACTTCTTTACCATTCCATCACCCCAAAAATAAATGAGTGGCTCCTTCTGTCTTCCAGCAGCTCAGAGCCAGCACCAGGCACGAGTGCCTTGGTTGATTTGTGGAGTCAGAGGTTGGAATTCTAGTCTCGTACACTGCTGTGCTTATGTGCCCTAGCCATAGCGTGTGCCAGTATAGGAACGATGGCTCCTGTCCTCCTTTCAGCTTTTCCTATTCTGCTTTCAGTGCTGAAAAATGGAGACAAGAAGCTCTATGTGAAAGCCAGCCAGACTTCTCTGGAGGAGCCATTGCCTTCCAGGGATTTCTGGGGAGAGCTCTAGGCATCAATATTTCCTTTTCATCTGGTGGCAAAAATTCAAGGACCAGGGGAATCACTCAAAT
Source organism: Ailurus styani (assembly GCA_002007465.1). Classification (NCBI taxonomy): domain Eukaryota; kingdom Metazoa; phylum Chordata; class Mammalia; order Carnivora; family Ailuridae; genus Ailurus; species Ailurus styani. The sequence continues at coordinate 5,139,619 of LNAC01000034.1, read as the reverse complement.
ATTTATAGGAGCTACCCCTCATGCCAAGCCTAGGCTCTCGTCAGACTTAAAGAAAGGCACGGACCTTGTCATCAAAGGCGCATACTTTCAAAGGATAAACAACACACATTCTCATATATCTTTCATGCAAACACAAACCTTCATATTTCTACTGAATGTGTTCGTATAGATGGGCTAATGATCTGTGTCCTATCCCAGGAAACAAAGAATGTTGAAATTATTCTTCCATGTAAAATTGTTTCCACTTCAGGGAAAAATGACCCCAGGCTTGACCAAGCTTCACAATAAATCCCTGTCTCTGACCATCTTCACTAATCGGTCTTTGCCAACTAGTAAGCCACTGGAATACGGTCCTCAGACCCACCGACACAGCTGCTTGAACTTCGCTGGGTGGTCAGAACCCGAGGCAGGGCTTTTCCCTGCCCTAATCCCAAAATGGCAAACCGCTGGTTTAGCCACTCAACTGCAAAAAATGTGACCCTTTGCTCTTCTGCAAGAATCTGCTTTCCTCTATCTCATGATGGAGGCTGTGTTTCCCTGTGTTGTTTATTTTGTTTTTAGATTTAATCAGGATTGTCAGAGGTTTTTATTTTCACAGCCAGACCTCCAGTGTTCTGCAACAAGCCCTTCCGTGGACTGTTCCAGCTTATGTGACCTGTTTTCTTTTTTATTTTCATCTCTCTACCTTTTAATAACTCAACCTATTGCTTCATTTCAGCTGCATTAGCAGTGCTATGTAGTGCAGGATTCAACACACTTCCGAACTATTTGCCAGCAGGCTCTGCAAATGGCTATTTTAAAATTTGTTTTTGAACCAGCATTTTACCAGAATGTAATAATTATTCTTTCATCCATCCTTGTTGCATTCTTTATATTACCTGTTAAGTAAAGCAATAACTGTACAGAATATTTAGAAGTGATGTAATTATTTATTGCTAGTAGTCAAACACCTGCTGAAAGCTACAAATACACCTAAATATGTTGATTTCTTTAGTAGATGTGCTAGGCCACAGACACATTCAATAAATACCAGATCTTTGATGGGTCAATTCTGATTACATTTGTATGCAACCAAGTTTGTTCCAAAACTCTTCAAGGCAATTTAACCAGTCAATCAATTAAGTCAGTTTAGGCAAAATTATCAACCTGATATGATTATCTATCTCCTGGCTGCCGTCCCCACCATTATAAGCGCTTCACACAAGATCTAACTCTTGGCTGGAAGTCCTCAGAACTATTCAACCTTCCTCCAAGTTGATTCTGAACAATGGAAAAACCAATCATGACACTTAACTCTTAATCCTGTTTTCAGGTCATTTCATCATGTCCTACTTCACCCACATCTTCCTTTCTTAGTGTCATTGTCTCTATATCTGTTTTATGGAGTTTAACATTTCCGTCTTCTGATGGAAGCCCGCACAGAAGGCTCCTGTGGAGGACTTAGGAAATTTAACCTTCACTTGAATTAAAACTTTTGTTCTTATGGTCAGATTTGCATGCTTCTAACCACCAGCTTCATCTTGATTTCTGCATTTAGCAATCTTTCCTCCTCCTTTTTATTCAATAATTTGAATTAATTAATTCGGGTACAATATTTATTGACTCCTTCCTCCTGTGTCCAACATCATGTCAGACACATGATAAAAGATGAAAAAGACAATTTGTATCCTTGAGGGGGTTATACTCAAGTGAGAGAATTGAAGGCACGTGTGTGCGCAAGCATGCGAGCGTGTGCGCGCGCACACACACACACACACACACACACAGATAATTTCAACACAGAGCAGTAAGAGCTCCCTGATCGGAATTCAAGAGGGCCTGCAGAGAGGGGCTGTGTTTTGGCAGTTAATAATGCTTGCTTCACCCGTCTGACTGCCTGCTCACCACTCTGAAAGCATGTAACTTTGAGTACATTTTAAAAAAATTTTCTCATGCCTCAGTTACTTTACATTTTGAATGATACAGACAAGACTTCCTTCATGGGATTGTTGTGAGAAGAAAATGAAATGATATGCATACAATACTTAGGCTAATCTTGGCACATAGTATGTAGTCAATGCATGTTATTGTGCTACTAAGATTATGAGAAGAGGGAATTTCACACAACTGGCAGATTGCCTGTTTAGTGAGTGAGAACAAGGCTTTGAGCTGTGAGATTTTGTTTGGCTTCTGGATCTGTCACTGGAAAACTGAAGTTCATCCCCCTTTCTGAAACTCAACATTTTTTGGATGTAACATGAACAGATTTTAATAATTTGTTGGATTTATTTTCCCCTTGGAAAATAAATGGACCCTTAAAAACATGTTCTCACAGATCTTAGTATTTAAAATTAATCTTATGATAACATTACTAGTATTATTTAAGTAAGTATATTCATAAAACAAAATATAAACCAGATATAAATCGTTAACACTATAAAACTGCAAAATGAAAACCAAAGCAGATATCTCCCATTTTTGGCTTGGATTGTTTTGATATGCCTTCATTTGTTTTGTTTTGTTTTTGTTTTTGTTTTTGCTTGATTCTACAGAGTACATAAAGATAATGCCTTCATTTTAGTTTGCACAATCACTTAAAACAGAGTACGCGGGATTTTCTTTCTTAGCTTTTAATGGCATATTGGACATAATTTCTCTGGTCACTTTCAGGTATTAAAATGATTCCATTTTTAGGTCATGGAAAGTCTGATACAACCTTAATCAAATGGTCAAAGGTAACAGCACAGTAATGGGACAAATTGAAACCATGTACAGTTGGGTGGAGTGCAGTGAAAACAGAGCATCACTTTTGTGATATTCTTGCTAAAGATATATAACTCAAATCTTATCATGAAAAAACATGAGACAAACCCAAATTGTAGAACATTCCATAGAACATTGGCTTATAATTTTCACAAGTACCAAGATCATGAAAGTCAAGGTAGTTATGAAAGACAAAGAAAAACTCTCCCAGATTGAAGGACATTAAAGAGACAGACAGGAGAGCTAAGTGCAGTGTGTGCTCCTGGACTGGATCTTTTTGAGATGAAGGAAATTATTGGAACAACTGGAAAAATTGGGTGTAGTCTGAGGATTTGATGCTGGCCATGTATCAGATTGATTTCTTGATTTGATAGCTGTATTACAATTATGTGAAAAAAGTCCTTGTTTCTAGAAATTGGATGCTGATGTATTTGAGAATGATGGGACATTGCATTAGCAACTTACTTTCAAATGATTTAGGAAAAAAAAGTTATTTGTACTTGTGGCTCTTCTATAATTTTAAAATTATTTAATAATTTTTAAAGATATTCAATGGCCCTGAAAACAAATAAATATATCTATATAACTAATTCCAAGCTAAATAAAAAATTCAGCCTCTTTAAAAATTCAATGTTAATGAAATAAATTGATGTTAAATTAATGAATATTATAATTTAATATATATCAATGAAATATTAATTGCTATGAATTAGGTTAATTTTTGCCTCCTCTTCCCATTTAGTCCTGACCTGCACTATTGCAGACCCCAGAGAGAAAGGAATGAATTTTGTTCTACCTTTCTCTGCTTCATGGCCTGTTCTTCACCTCTACGGCTTCTATTTCCTCTGGGTCTGGGACGTGGGAAATAGTGGTGATATGGAATGGACAAAGCCCTACCTGACTGTTACACACTGTATCATTTTCTGAGGCTGATAACACATGCTCTAAAGAACTCCCAACTCCTATCCTCATGAACAACACCCCTGGGTGTTTTAGTAGGGTTCTTTCAGTATCATCCTAGCCCTACTAACTTCTGAGTGTTCACGTGGTCCCTAGGAAAGTTCGCCTCCTCACTCTGTCAAGCTCTGAACTTTCAGGCTTTCCTCAGGTGTGCTGTCTATCCCCATTCGACCACTAAGAGCTCTCTGACCAGTCTCTAACCTTCGGATTCATCTTAACTGGTGCCAAGCAACTGTCTCCATTTATTCCCGGGCTTCAAAGAAATCTCCTGTACTCTGCTCTAATCTTAAGTGGGGATATGGTTTTTTGAAGCTCATCAAGCATCTAGAAGGAAATAAGAGGCCAGTCTTGCATTCCTTGGACTGGGGGAATGGCATAGAGTGGAGAAGAAACACCAAGGCATTCCCTATTCCTACATATTTCCTTCAAAGAATCTTATTCTCCTCAGTAAATTCTCAGATGTATGATAGAATCCTCTAAAGTTTTCTTGGGTTTTTTTGTCAGCTCTTAGCAAGTCATCAACCTAGGGTTAATCTAAATAATTTCATGCTATGATAAGTGATGTATTTTTGCTGACATTAAATTGATATAAGCAACACTAACAAGGCACTGATGAAGACAGGAATTCTTCTGATTTTATCTTTTCTGTACAGTGTAGTAACTCATTTCTCCTGTTTCCTTTCCATATTCAAACTACTAGGCACCTTGATGTTTTTGGCCATTAAATAGACTGACAGTATTCTCTTATGGCTCAAAATTACAGCTTTTAACACTTACATGATTGTAAACACAATTGTAATTTAAGATTTTCCAATTGCATGGGTAGTTATAAGGTGCTTATTCGGGTGGTTAAGAATATCTTTGTTTTTAGATCATCGTTGGATTGCAGACCTGCAATATGTAGATGAACCCTAATTAGAAAAACATTGGCATGGACCTAACAATTTTGTGTTCCTTTCCAAATATAGAGTCACTATGATTCTAACAGCATAATACATTCTCTGGCAATTAGTTCTTTATATGGATGAGGATACTCTGGTGTTGTCAAAATCAAATCTGACCTTTAAAAACAGCTGACCTGATTCCTTTTTATAGAAAACACCCTTTCCTAACAACTTTTTTCCTTAAAAAATTATAAAGCAAACTTGCCTGTAGATATATCTGAGATACGTTATTTTTGTCTGCTAAGCATAGCTATGTAAGATACAGGCAATATAAATTCTGTAATTATGTTGGAAACAGAAGGCAAGCTTAGTTATCACTGGGTATGTTAACCCAATGTCAAGTGTTTTAAAAAGTTCCTGAAACATCTTGCTGTATTGTTAAAGTCATCAAGATGCCTGTTGCTTTGAGTCTATCTTTATAACTCCCAGGTTTGGAGAAGCATGTGATAGAGAAGAAAAATCGAGTGAAAACCACCTCCATGTCCCCTGGCTATAGCTACTTCATCAAAAGTTGCTCCCACATGCTTCAGCACCAGATGAAGATATGACTGAGTACATCAAGGTTCCAGGGACCATATTTTCCATTTCATTATATTCTTCACAGTTTTACATGTTGATGCATATGTGAACATCTCTCTCAGTAGACTCGTGATGTTCAGATAAATGCCAAATATTGCTCAGCTAGTTGCTGACAGGCTTATAAGGAAATTTTCTGGGAAATCCCTGTCTAAGTATTTTGTAATACATAAGCAATTAAAAAGAATTCTGAATGACCTTAACTAAATCTTACTGTTTGTTTTCTAAGCCCCCCCCACAGAAGATGTTTGTCCAGATCATTTTACAATCTATTCAAACCAAGAGAAAATCACAGGTTTTCCTCCAGGAACATATAACTCAGACTCCATTCTAAGGTCTAGTTTTTTATTTGCAATCTGCCTTCTTGATTTTGGCAGTTTATGATTTGTAACCATTCTGTGTGGGACACAGTAACATTGTGTGTCTCTTATTCTCAAAGGTACAAATAGGGAAAAATGATTGTTTCCCAATAGGTTAAGCTCAAGAATTTGCTAATATTTAATAATAATATCACCGAAGTTTCTGGGAAAATGCCTTCCATTTCAGCTATAGTGTATTTCTTGTTTTGCTAGCTGGAAATTTAGTAATGGGTTTTATCTGAAATAGAGAAATAGACCTTATTTTTCTTTTCATGCACTTATTCTACTTAAAATTAAACTGTATTTGTACTATTTTCAGTGAGAAAATTGTTTTAAACAGATATTTATTCAGGTTACCATTTGCAAATTCCCTCTTATTTATATTTGTACTAGCAAACAATAACCAAGAAATGCATAGGTATAGCTGTCAACAAAAATTTTACAAAGTAGACTGGCCAATAAAACTCGTTAGCTTCTAAAACAATGTTCATACTACTTATATGGAAACTAGGATTTGTGTTTGATTAAAATAATCCTCATTTGGATCAATAACTTGGCAATTTTAAAAATTAACTGATTCATGAAATAAGGCATCATTTTTTTTTTTTTTGTAGTTTACATCATCAGACGTAATTCAATTACCACAAGGCAATTTTTGGCTGATTTGGATTTGCTTATTTTATATCAGTATTCACTATCATATAATTTTTCCAACACACACCATAAAGGTATGTATTATTTTTTTCAAAGACTTTATTTATTTATTTATTTGACAGAGAGAGAGAGATCACAAGTAGGCAGAGAGGCAGGCAGAGAGAGAGGAGGAAGCAGGCTCCCCGCTGAGCAGAGAGCCTGATGCGGGCCTGGATCCCAGGACCCTGAGATCATGACCTGAACTGAAGGCAGAGGCTTTAACCCACTGAGCCACCCAGGCGCCCAAAGCTATGTATTATATACTATGTCTAAAGCAGTATAAATAAAAGGGAAGAAATATATTCAATGAGAATCATGTCCGTGAAGTGTCTTTAAGCCAATAGCTAAAAATAACTGGTCACATAAAGCCACTAATCAAAATCAAAGGAGAAAAACATTCTTAGCACCAGTCTCATTTTCTCTTAGTAATTGGTTTTCTTTCTTCATGCCTTTGGAATTAGAGGAGACTTAGCAGTGGAAGAAAAAAGGCACGCAGAGAAAATGAGAACTTGACAGATCCACAGGATTAACATCAGCTCTCTTTCCAGATTTGTTAATGACAGACTTGCTCATAAAGTTCTTAACTCTAGGAAATCTCATTCACTGACAAGCCACTTTTAGTTTTCTTTGTATTTGCAGCAGAACGTGTGTTTTTCACTCATTTTTCTTCCTTGCATTTTCTTTTTTATATTAGTCTGAAATATTAGTGTTGCATGGCAGATGTTGAAACAGAAATTGTCTTTCTCTGGATTAGTCTTTAAAAAATAGAGAAACTTAAAAAAAAAAAAAAGTAGAGCTGTGTCCTTCTTAAACATCCTGCTCTGTGTGTCTCTATTATTTCTTTTAAGCAATAGTGAGCTGAGTATTTCATAATAGATGTCTGTAGACTCCTTTAGAGATGAATCACCACCAAAGGAGAAGTCTGGAATGCAGAGCAGTGGAGCAGGAATATCTTTGCACAGGGAATCTGGCAATTCCCTTGGCTTCTGTTCCTCAATTACTCCTGAGAGCTTCACTCACAAATCCCCAGAGGAAGTATCACAATTCTCTCAAATTTTAGAATCAGGATTTTCTATTTTACTTCTTGAATTCATTATTATTACCGTATTATTGTTATTATGAAAGTAATAGATTTTCTTTGGAGAAAATGTGAATAATAAAGAAAAACAGGGAGAGTAAGCAATCCCATCCAAAGACTGGACACTGTGGTTGCATAACTTATAATCACTAAACAGCATTTTATAGACAAAATAATATGATCTTTAAATAGCTCCCATAATGTGCCTGATCAGTTTCCTACTGTTAGACCTTTAGATTATCTAATGTTTTCATTATAAAGAATATTACAAGAAACCTCACTTTAGCTGCAACTTGTGGATGTCTCAAATTACTACTTTAAGTCAATTTTCTAGAAATTAAATTGCCATGTCAAATGCTATGTCAAAATCTTGATGCATGCAGCAAAATTGTCATTAAAAAAGCTGGATGTACAATTTATGATTCCAACGGCGAAGTGAGAGTACTGGTTTCCCAGCACCCTTGTCCATGGTATTCACTGGGCAAGATTTCAAAACTCTCTTTGACAATATGATTAGCAAAATTTGGTTCTTATTATCCAAATTTTAATATGGTTGATCAATGAGGCTGAATATATTACTGTTACTAATATTTCCTCTTTTAGACACCTTTGGTACTGCCAACTTACGTCATTTGCTAATTGTTTTCATTCTGATGTACAAATATTTTTTACGTATTCACTATATTTCTCTCATCTACCCATCAAATATCGTCTCCAGTTTAAACTTTCATGTTAACTTTATAAGGGTGCTTTTGAGATATTCTCCTTCTTGTAGTCAACTATCAGTTTTTGTCTTTGCCTATAATTATAGCTTTTTCACATCAAGGCTATGCTTCTTTATGTGGACTGGGAATCATTCTCACTTTTTATTCTCTTCTCAGCATTTCACTTAGTGGGGAAATGATCTCTTCCAAAGAAGTTTAAAATATCGGCCATTTGAACTGCTTGGTTATGCCAACGTTCATGGAATTCAGCTTCTGACTTTTCCAAAATTCCCCAATATTATTGTTAGGATTGGAATTCACCTATTTGACTTGATTTTCTTTTCCAGAAAATTCTGTATTCCATTGAACATCTGTAATATATTAACATAGATACATGCCCAAAATATTCTTTTCAGCTTTTGTCTGATAATCTCCTTTTTGTTTCTTGATATGAGGTTTTCTGTCTTCTTTCTTTTTTTCTTAATTACAGTAGCTAGTGTTTTGTTTTGGTTACACAATCCTTCAAATATTTTTTCATTATCTAATATGAGTTTCATTATTTTTCACATTCTTGGGTATGAGTGCCTTGAATAATGTGATTTCAGATAATGGAGAAACATATTTTTCCTGTTTTCTTGAGTATTTCACTTCTCATCTTCAAGATGCAGTACAGTATATGCTCAATAAGTGCTTGTTGGGTAGGTCATTGAAAAGTAGAGGTCAAGTCATGGCATGGAGGGGCCCAAAACAGAGTGAACGTAAAAGGCATAAACCTAAGGAAAATGAACAAAGAAATAAAGACCTATTATATCAACAAAAATGCCTTCTTTGCCTTACGTACTACATGGCACATCTTTTAGTTTAGGGATTACATCTCTTCAAATTCTGACCTAATGCCTAATTTCTGGCAGTGGAGAAGAGTGTCCTGCGGGCACTGGGTCAGAGTCAGTCTTACCTTCTTTGCCCTGTAGTCGTTTCATCTGGGGGCAAGACGCCCGCTTGCCACGCTTTCCTTGCACGTGCGACATTTACGGTCTCCTCTTACCCTGCACTCTAAGCATCTGGTCTGAAGTAGTTTGTAATTGCTCCATACAATTCTATCACTTGAAGAAACAACACTAAGACCTCTGGGCATTGTTTACACACAGGTAAGATCTGCTGTAATCTAAAGCATGAGATATTCAAATTGAGTTTGAAGTTTGAGTCAGTTTTGTGAAGGAAAACTTGGAAATCTTTTAAAGTATTTCTTAAACTTACTCTCAAGAGATTAATCTTATTTTATATTCTTCATTGGGCCACACAAATTTCCTCTGTACATAACAAGACCATCCCCAGAAGCATTGGTACCTGTGGCTCAGTTTTTCCCCTTGGACATGTGTTTTCTTATCTTGTACGTTGTTAGCTATATGCAGTGAATCAGGGAGAACACAGAGGTGCATTCAATTAATTTCTTAGCTCAAAGGCATCAATCTGCAGGTTCTTACATCCATTACATATGTTGGCAATGCTTTTTATGAAGACTGACTGCTATTTCTGAGATAGCACAAATTTAACCTGAGTGCTTGGACAGGTTTTCTTGATGACATGGTTGATTTCCAAGAGGATTTCATTTCAAACAAGGACATGATTTTGAGAAATGGCAAAAGAGGTATTGTGGAGCAGATTTACTTTACAAAGTCTTTTAAATTCCATTTTTATTAAAGTCTGAGTTTCAAAGCCAGTGTCACTTAAGTTTACATGGTAGCAGAACTTTTCCAATATGGCGAAAAGCTTTGTGATTAATTTTTTAATAGACTTTAGTTTTTAGAGCAATTTTAGGTTCTCAGCAAAACTGAACAGAATGTGCAGAGATTTTTCCATGTGCCCCTTGCCTTCACTCATGCAGAGCCTTTCTCTTTACCAATATCGTTCACCAGAGAAGCGCAGTGGTTATAACTGATCTACATTGACCCATTATTATCATGCAGCATCCAGAGTTTATATTCAGGTTCACTTTTGGTGTTATTTATCTATGGGTTTGGGCAAGTTTATAATGACATGTATTTTTAAAAATTATAATTCACTCAACATACATTGTTGTTTACATACTGTATGCCAAATACTATACTAGATGTTGAAGTTTCTAAAGAAAAGATGTCCTTTGCTTCAGTGTGGAGGGCAGTGTAGTAAGTAGACTAATGTGAAACCAATCTAACAAAAAAAGGTATATGTGTCTGTGTTGCAATGAGAATGCATACAAAGAACAATGAAAAGAGAGCTAATGCAGATATCCTAAATGCTCTATTTTTTTTGTTGTTGTTGTTTTGGAAGAAGAAAAAGCAAAACAAAACAGTGGCTAGAATCAGTAAGAAGACAGAAAACAACCACGAAGTGTGATAAGTGTCACATTACACTGGAAGTTGAATGATATTTAGTATTCAGTTCAGAAAATAATTTTAACCTCAATATACACTATCTACTTTAATCCAAACCCAGGTCACTTATATTTGGAAAAGGAAAAAGGACTCGAGCAAAATGAAACTCACCTATTACTTGGCTGTTTTCTGTATAAACTGTTTTATTTTAATTTTTTTATTTTTAAAGATTTTATTTAATTATTTTACAGAGAGAGAGAGAGAGAGTGAGAGAGAGCACAAGCAGGAAGAGTGGAAAAGGGAGATGCAGGTTCCCAGTTAAGCAGGGAGCCTGATATGAGACTCGATCCCGGGACTCCGAGATCATGACCTGAGCTGAAGGCAGTTGCTTAACTAACTGAGCCACCCAAGGACCCTGTACAAATAACTTTCTGATAGTTGATACATATGTTTGCTTCAAATATAATACTCTTGATTCACAAAGAAGAGGATTTTTTTCCCATAGAAAGTAAAACTATGTATTGTATGGTGACTAACATAACACAATAAAAATTAAAAAAAAAAAAAGGAAAGAAAGTGAAACTGTGTCTAAATTTAGAAATAAGGAAGAGACCGACTATGGTCCATGCAAGCCCACAAATAGGCCTTAATAGTCTCATTGCCCGCAGTGTGACAGAAAAGGAGTTACAATTGAGGGGATAATCTAAAATTGTTAGGATCCTGTGGAAAAAGAGTTAACATGTTAGGGCTAGTTGCTCAGTCCTTACATGTCTCCTAGGAAACCTAGGACCATGACTAACCCTTAGCCAACCACTGGGAATGTGACTCTATGTAGGTTCTTCATGTTAATGATTGATATTTTTGCTAACAGGGAGCAATGAACTGTGACATACCAGTCCATCTAGGTTACTGTGCAAAAACATCAAGATTGGTGATATGCACCTGATTTCATTGTTGGGGTCTTGAGTTTCAGTTGTCATGGCTGGTTACATAGCAGAATGTGTCTATGTGACCAATTCTTCATTAAAGTCTTGGGCCCTGACATTGAAAGACAGCTTCCTTGAATAGAGACACTATGTACATGTCTCTACGGTTCAGTGTTAAAAAGAGAGCACATCTGGTGTAGCTCTGGGTGGGGAAGAACTTGATAGCCGGTGCCTGAAGTCTCTGGACTATGTTCGATATGTATCCTTTCCTCCAGGTTTTACTTTATATCCTTTGCTGTATTAAACCTCAGCCATGAGTATGACCTGCTTTTGAGTCCTGGAAGTCCTTCTGGCAAATCACCTATCTTGAGGGTAGTCATGAGATCCCCAAAACAGACCCATCATAAAAATGTATATCTCTCAGGACACCTGGGTGGCTCAGTTGTTTAAGTATTGGACTGGTGGTTTCGGCTCTGGTCTTGATCTCATGAACTGTGAGATTGAGTCCTTAGTGGGGAGTCTGCTTGACATTCTCTCCGTCTTCCTTGCTCCTCCCTTCACTCACAGGCACACATTCACGTGCTCTTTCTCTTGAATAAATAAATAAATATTAAAAAAAATTTAAATCTCTTTTATGCATTTTACTATAACTTATTATAGCATTCAATTTAGGGATTTTGTTAGGAAACATAATACGAAGAATAAAATGTAAATTCCATACTCCCCATCTTTTGTTTTTTTTAAGTTGTATTGAAGTATAACATATATATATAGAGAGAGAGAAAAGAGCAAAAACTATGAGTATGCCTGCAGTGAATTTTTATAAGATGAACACACCTGTGAATAAGACCCTGACTCGATTATCAAGAAACAAATTATTACTGGAATCCTACAAGCTCCCTTGGCCTCCTCCCAGTCACTACCTGTCCCAAAGTTAACCACCATCTTGACTTCTACCATGATAATTTGACCTGTCTATAAGTATTTTAGAAATAGATTCCTCTAGTATGTACTCTTCTGTGTGTGCCTTCTTTTGATTAGCCTTATGTTGTGAAATTCATCCATGCTGCTCTGAGTAGTTGTAGTTGGTTCATTGTCATTACTCTGTAGGATTTTGTTGTGTAAAGATATGTATATCACAATCTTTCCATTTTATTTTAGATGGGCATCTAGGTTTTTCCTTGTTTTTGGCAACTGCAAATACTATAGCTGTGCACGTTCTTGCATGTGATATTTGGTAAACATTTCTGTTGGATATATACAAGGAAGTAGAATTTCTGTGGTAAGGATTATAAATGTTAAGCTTTACAAGATACTGACAAACACTTTTCTCCAGTGATATTACCAGTTTACACTCTCACCAGCAGAAGGAGAGTACTAATTAAATCCTGATGGCACTTGGTATTGTCTATTAATTTCTTCATCTTTTTAGTGATTTTAGTAGCTGCGTAGAAAAGCATGTATTATGAAAATTTAAAAAGCTAACAATAGATGATTATTTCACAATATATATATATATATGAAAACAGCAAGTCATACATCTCAAATATATACAACTTTGTCAATTAAACCTCAGAAAAGATGGAAAAATAAAAAGTTCACTGTAGTGTGTATAATTTTACCAGTCAAAAATTATATTGGTGCTGAAATGTAGCTTTCCTTATCTTTTTGGCAGATTTCTTCTTTCAAGCTCTATTTCTGCCAAGAGTAGAAAAAGAGCTTTAAACCTGGTTATTCAAATTAATTGAGACTCTATCATTTTAAATTGTTCTTTTCAGGTCAATGCAAGGTTTAAATTCCTTTCATGAAATTCTGACTCCTCAAAAGTCTTCTTTCCTCATGATGGTGTCTCAAAGAATGTATCATCAGGACAGCATCAAGTGTTTCTTCCTTTCCTTGCTTCCTGGCCGGCCAGTGCTCTCTCTTGATCTCTTGTTGAGGTGTGGTTCATCACGTGATGATGATGGTGAGTAATAACAATCTACTACCTCCATGGATTTTATTTTCTTATCACTTATTTCAATATAAAATTCTATGCCAGAAGTTGAACACGGTGGCCTTTGAGCCAAATCCAGGCAAGAGATATATTTCATTGGCATATATAAATGTTTTTAAAAATAATCAAATTATTTGCTAGCATTTAAAATTGGGGGATTTCACTTCTGGTTCTAAATTTTTGATTTCTCTTGAACAATCAGAAGATTTGAGAAGCCTGGGCCAACAGTTGGCCAAAAGTGAGTAGTGTCAGAGACGTCTGTAGATGGGGCTCACTCTAGTATTATTCCCGGTCTCGCTCTACTGTCCTCAGTTGGCTTTGATTTACTCATTGACGTCAACTGCCCCAGCCAAAAAGAATTTATTGCAGCCATTCCCTTAGTTGCAATTTTATTTAAAGGCCATGCTTTTCTGTGAACATCCCTTCAAAAAGCTTCTGTGAAAATTCACTTCAAAATGGCACGTGCAATTTTACAAATAAAGTTAAATGATCATGTAGAGACTTTTATGGTTCATTAGAGTTTTCTGATCAAAATAGTATTGAGAAAAGACTATTTCATGAATTATTCTTTGTCCAAAAACTTCTCAACTGAAAGCTAGAAAAGCATGCTTTACTGGAAATAATCTGACTTTTAGCTGTCAAAATTCTGGGTTATAGACTCTTAATTTTTTATTAGTTTTATTTCATCTAAGGCAGACACAGCCTCTCATGCTGTAATTTAATTTTTCTTTTTCGGAGATCATATGAAGAAGTTGTTGAGAAATTTCCCCTTGTCTAGCATTGAGGGAAAGGATCTTAGAAAGGGCATTCACTGGCTTCCAACTCTCTAACATCTAAGGTGCCAACCTCCCGCAGCTTTCCAAAAATTTGATTGATTTTAAGCCTGTCTGTCTTTAGCCTTTTTAGAGGCTATTTGGCTATAGGGGCACAAGAGCAAGCCTGCTCAATTTCTTGATCCCTATGAATTCAGTCTAATTGGGTATAACTTTGATGTTGTAAGGAGCCTAGATATCTTTGCTAAAGTATAAAATCTAAAATATGTAAATTGTTTTATTTATGATGCTCACATAAGGTGAGCAAGATGATAGTGTGACTGACTGAATGACTAATTAGGCTTTTGGTTTTTCAATAAATGACATTAAAAAGGGAAAGAGCGTCTAGCTGCCTGAACCTAAGATAGTAGGAACACCTGTGCAAATCTGGAAGCCAGTGCTGTCCCGGAGCGTGAAGTTTTATTTTAGACACAGTTAGACCAATTACACTTCCAGGTTTCCTCGAGATGATAGACTTCCCTGTAGCAGTCACATAAAAGTCTTTTGTAATACTGCACTTTCTGTTTTATACACATCAATTGACTAGGAGATGGATGTGAATTTTAACACATGTTGGAAATAGCAAATGAACTATAATTTCTCCTAGGTTTTCTTAACTCTAGGTGTAAAAATGACAATGAACTCTCATCAACTACCATGATACAGTTACATGAAGGTAAAAAAAAATCATATTTAAAGTGGCTTCCCATTATAACTGAGTATTTTGGTTTGAATTAGAGTCTGTTAGTTTGAATAAAGAACAAAGGAAATGGCCAGCTTTCTCATTCAATTATTTAAGGTGTTTCTTAATGTTGAAGAAAACGAGAGGATAAGTATAATAAAAATAAGTGTTTCTTGTGGAAATAATCTTCTGACTAATACATATGATTCTGATATTGCTTCCCCAAAACTTGAAGCTGTTTCTGTTGTATGCAAAATATCTCTATTAACAATGAAAATATAATTTGTATACTCTGTTTAAAGATTTCTGTGTAGGTACATATGAATTTTAACTTAGCAAATTGCAAATCATTTAGTGACCAATTTAAAAGGTGATGGGTATTAAGGAGGGCACAGATTGGATGGAGCACTGGGTGTTATACGCAGCAGTGAATCATGGAACACTACCTCAAAAACTAATGACATACTTCATGGTGACTAACATAACACAGTAAAAAAATAAAATAAAATGAAAATAAATAAATAAAAGTACTTGTAATTAGAGGAGTTTTTTAAAGGCAAGGGGTCAAAATGAAATGTCAG
The DNA here is from genome assembly GCA_002007465.1 of Ailurus styani. Lineage (NCBI taxonomy): Eukaryota > Metazoa > Chordata > Mammalia > Carnivora > Ailuridae > Ailurus > Ailurus styani. The sequence goes on along the minus strand of LNAC01000034.1, from coordinate 5,124,212 downwards.
CTCTAGGTGAGCCATCTTAACATTTTTACAAATGCATTCACTACGACAAGATGGAATTCAAGGGGTCATCTATACTAGTAACTGAGTATATCTCAAAGCAGGGTAACTGAGTTTATCTATTAGGATTTGCTAACAGTTAACGTAAAGATTGACCCTGGCACTCTCAACAAGCATATGTTTCATAGGCCACCCACCATAAGTGATCCTGAGGGAAGGATAAGTGTCCTAAAACAAAGGTGTTGACACAAGATTTTGTGCATTCATTTGGTTTTCAGCCAATTGAGATTACTGCAACTTATCTGTGCCTGATTAGTTGGATTTGCAAATCGAACAAATGGTTTAAAAAAGATTCCTGCAAAGAAATCATAGCTTGAGTATATTACTAATAACACAAGTGCAAATAAACAATAAGAAAATAGCAGAGCTCACACTTCTAAAACTAAAACTGTCTTTTCTTCAGCCACAGTATGAGCTAAAAATAATAACATAGTATTTGAGATGTTGATAAAAAATAATTGAAATTTTCAAGGACACTATTTGAAATTTAATCACATGAATGTGATGCCATTAAGGATGAATCTTGTCCTTAATGTTTATTTAGTCCTTAGATACTAGCTAATTGTAGTCCAAAGCCATCATGAGTAGCAGGACATTGAAAAACTAAGCATTTGGAAGATAATCGTTTCTTCGCTAATGTTTAGGGTCATATGATAATTTAGTACCTTATAATATTTAATCAACTATAATAAATGCTTAGATGACAGTTTTGAGGTTTCCTAATAGTAAGGGGCAAAATGCCATGTACAATTAGGGAAACATTTGTTTTTTTCCTGATTTAAAATTTAGTTGAACTATACAGGAGAATTCGTATGGGGACAAATTAAAACATATTCCTTGTCAGAAAGTTCTATTGGAAAATGCCTGGGAAACACTGATAAAGAAGTTGTTAAAATATATTTCATGTAGGGGTGCCTGGATGGCTCGGTTAGTTAGTGGCTGCCTTCGGCTCGGGTCATGATCCCAGGGTCCTGGGGTCAAGCCCCGCATTGGGATCTCTGCTCAGCAGAGAGCCTGCTTCTCTCTCTCCCTCTGCCTGCTGCTCCGCTACTTGTACTCTCTGTCTCTCTGTCAAATAAATAAATAAAACCTTAAAAAATATATATCTATATATATTTCATGTAGTTGGGGAAATTTGTTATACAGATGGAGAAACCTATGGCTTTTTCTAACACTCAGGATATGGTACTTGTTAGATTATATTTCTTTTTGTGAATGATCAAAGGACGATGTCCCATAACAGATATAATCTCAGTATAAATAACTTGAATATAAATAACTTGATTAAAAGAACTAACTACAAGTATTTTGTTTTATGGACAAAATATATACATACAACCACTGGCAAAACTGCTGATTTATTTCGAATTGTAATTAAGGTTCCTGGTTACGGCATAGAGATACCTTTATAAGTGAAGTTCACTCATTCTATTACTTGAACAGAAGCGTTTGAAAGTGAAACTGTGCCATTTTCAATGTTATAACATAGCTAGTTTTGTAAAAATAAGATTTTTAAATAGCATGACTCTATTTTTTTTTTAACACAATAGGAGTGACTATGAAGATCTTTTTTAACCACACAGTTTTTTAGTTGTCTCAAGGCAAGTACTTAAAGGAATTGACAACTTAAAAAAAGATACGATTTTTCTTTAAAAAAAAAACACAAATGTTCCAAATTTGCTGACATTTTCAGGGATGATGAGGTATATCGCTACCTGGAAGATGTTTCATTTTTAAAAGAAGCATATAATCTGCCTTTTCAAGTTAAAGGTGACATTTTAACAATAAGCAAGAAAATGAACTTGTGTTATGACAAGAGAATTTTGGAAATAGATATTTGGAGATGTTCCCATCATTATGTAGCTTTGTTAACAAAAACAATTGTAAGAATATAACCTATAAACTCTGCTTATCTGGAAACAGAGTTTTCTAATCTCTTTAAAATTTACGCAATGAAGAGGTGTTGTAGGTTTTATATCTGTTTTAAATGGAATATTACATTTGTTGTTTTGTAAGTTTTGATTGACATCGGGAAAGGTAAAAATGTGTTGGCTCAATTTCATAATTATCTATTGTGATGGATAAGATAGAAAAAAGGTATCATGCTTTAGTAGAAGCAGCCAGTGAAACTCTTTATCTATTTGAATCTATATATTTGTGGAAAGTGTCCTTCCCAGGTATATGTGCCACTTAACCAAGTAGGAAATGACTGAATTTATAAACTGGACCTCAGAATTAGTACATCACAGTAATTTTATGCAAATATTAATACAAAGAATTTCTAAATATTATACAATGAGGTATACAAGCACATTTTCTTTTTGATCATTGGAGTCCAGGATAAAAATATCTGGGTGCCACTGACCTATGGATGCCTCCTGTCTCAGATGCCCCAGAATTGAGCTACCATAATGGATGAGACTTCAAGCTAATGGAAGGTCCTTCTACCTTCCACATGAGCTTTAACAGTGGCTCATTTCAAGACATAATGTCATTTATTTCTATGTGCTATTAATTTCTATTTTTACCTTTAGTCCAGAAGACATTATCTTGATTTTTAAAAAGAAATTGAAGTGAAACATATTTACATTTGCTGTCTGTTTCCTTCTCAGGGCAAAACCTCTACCTTTCCACTTACCCTGTCTCCACTGTCCTCATCACACCCCTGTCCCCTCTTCATTTTCTCCCGTTCTCTTTCTTTCTGCCTTCAAACACTCTTGATTCTTTCCCATTTTGAAAACAAAGAAACAGACGTTCACCTATCTTGTACTATAGTATCATTTGCTTTATAGTCCCTTATGTCCCCAGCATCCCAAAACATGGAATCTATTTTCTGTTTAAGATTTATCTTCACTTACTCCTTTTTCATACCCCTTGAAAATATGCTCTCCATTGTTTATATGCTAAGATTTTCTCTTCTCCTGAAAGTCACTAGTTCCTAACTGATGACAGTTTTCTTATTCGAATTCTCTGTAGCCTTTCTGCACCATTTCACACCATTGACTGAAATCTTCCTCACTCCCTTTTTCCATCAGTTCCATGACATTATAACATCCTCCTTCCCTACAATTCCTTAGCAGTCTTTGTCCGTATCCCCAAGGTTCCAAGTGTCAATATTCAGACCTATATAGTCCCTGACTCTCTGGATCAAAGAGGGATCTTTTCTTTAGGAGGTACTTCTTAAAAATTTCTCCTGAAGAATTCATCTCATCATTTGATTCAGTCATGAAACTATCAGAAAACTAAATTTACTCCCAGATTACCCATATGAAGACACTTATGGAGAGATGTGGAGGGTGTTAAGGGCTCAAAAAAAGGATGGCGTGGTACCCAGACAGTAATGGTTTTAGGAAATTATCTCCACCTCAAGGCCTGAAGGAAAAGGGCAGACACAAGCTTCCAAGAATGAGGAAGGCCTAAAACCCAGCAGGAGGTAACTACTATAGGCAAACTGTACTTGGGAGATACAGCTACTGTCAGAAATCAGGCTTCAAAGGGAGAGGAAGCAAGAAAGAAATACCCTGACCACTCTCTGCTCCCACCACCCCTCTAATTTCCTGTATGTGCCCAACCCTCGCTGGCTGGCAAGTGAGGTGGGATAAAGGGTGAACAGAGATAGGCCTCCTGAGGCGTCCCGTGGGCAGAGAAGAGCGGAACCTACTGACCTGGGGAAGAGAATGAGGACAGCCAGTACACCAGCTCTATGCCAGTGACTACAAATATATATATATTTTCAGTTAGAACGCTCATCTAAACCTAATGTCCAGGTCAACTATCTATTAGCTATTTCTACATGATTTTCCTGCTATCCCTTCAAACATAGTATGTGTAAAAACAAATACCATCTCCTTTTTTTAATCTGTCCCTGAAATGTTCTACATTTCAAGCAATACCATGCTTACTTTGTAATTTTCTCTGACCAGGATCCTAGTACCACGACTCTAATTCCAGGACCATATTCCACTTCTACCTTAATCCTGAGACTCACTGTTACTTTAAATTACACTTCTGGAAATTTATTGCCTTATTTTGTTTCTAATGCCCATTTCATCTTGCTTTTCCTATTACCCATATCCCTGGAGATTGAAGTTCTGACCTAGTGGCTGGAATGTGATGACCTGTTGATAGTCTTCTGAGCAGCTGTTGTCTCTCTAGCCTGCTGGGTCTCTAAAGATCCTCTATTCTTGGAGCCCCAACTGTCCTTCCTCCCAAACCCATCCTTTAGGAACTTTTCTGAGTGGGACTTTCACTATGGTGCTAGGGCCTATCTGGGCACTCCTTTGTGGCTACTGTCAGTTTCCAGATACAGTGTTCCATTTACTAGACTAGATTTTTTTTCTCCCCTTCTGTGCACATCTGTACTCCCTAGTGCCTGCCCCATTCTTACAAACTAATATAATACTGGGTGTTTGTCCTTTCCAATTGGAAGAGTTAACTGGGTTATTCAAAGTTATGGAGTCACTGTGATCTGTGCTATGAGAGATGGTGAAACTCTAGTTTACTAAACCAGAAAACTTTAACATTTAATATTCTAATTAAAAAAAAGATGCAACTTCATTATAAAAAGTTGGATGTTACAAAAAAGACTAAAAAGGAGATAAATTCCATACGTATAAAGCTAATACCTCAAAACAAAAATTAGTAATATTTGGGGTATTTGTAACTACCTCAAATATATGTACACCTGCATAATACACTGTAATAGAAATTTCATTTAATATACATATGTAGGCAAAGGTTTAGATAATGTTTCATATATCTTTAAAAAATACTATATGCATATATAGGAACACAACATATTTATATATTCATAAATATATATAGATATATTCATATATATAACACAATACATTCATAAATGTGTAGATAAAATATGTATAGATATGTATATGTAAAAGTGTAACTATATGCATAGATATGTGGTACATAGTTTTGTATCCCATCTTTTTAACTTAACATTTTTATGAGCATAAAACTAAGTCCTTAATACTTCAGGGAAATATGACTTAATTGGTTATATAACCTTGCAGGCAAGAATGCTCCATAATGAATTTTGTCCCTCACATTGTTGAATGCTTATATTGATTCTACCTTTTCCTTTAGCATATATGTTTGTTACATATCAGACTTTTTCTCTTTAGGACAAAATCTTCAAAGTGGAGTTACTGATTCAAAGGTAATTAGATTTGTTAAAAGACTCTTGGTACATACGGCCAAGTTGCTGTCTTGACAAAATGAACCAATACGCTCCTTTACCTGTGACATCTGTGTGCACGTGTTCCAATGCCCCTCTCTTGCCACACCCTTTTTAAGATGAATATTTTTATATTTAAAAAATTTCTCACTGTGATGAGCACTGGGCGTTATACCTAAGTGGTGTATCACTAAGTTCTGCTCCTGAAACTAATAGTGCACTATATGTTAACTAATTGGAATTTAAATAAAAACTTGGAAGAACAACAACAAAAATTTCCCTATGTGTGAAGCCCAAATTTTATGAATAAAACTTTTAATGAAATTTTTTTTTTTGATTCATCACGAAGAACAGGAAAGATTTTGAAGAAACTACAATCCTTATTCTGTCTCCCAGTCGGAACATAACAGAGGTCATCTTACCTTTCCTTGTTGCCTCTCAAACTTATATTCTATGGAATTGTTTTATCTGTTTACTTCACTAACAGGAAGTCAGGAGGTTTGTACTTACCTCTGAGAGAGTGAGTGTCTGAGAGAAGAACCAAACACCAGAGCTGTATAAAGTAGCCGGGATCTTCCTGAACACGCGTACAGCAGCACTCAGGAAGCTAACCGTGTGCTGTAGGAGAGAGGGTGCACTTGGAGGCCACATCTGACAAAGAAGGAATTTGGCTCACAGTGCGGGATGTTGGCAAAATCTCCCGCTGACCTTCTTTTTTTCGGTGATAAAACATAAAGAGGAACAGCAAAGTTTTAATTTCTCTGTGTAGTTTTTTCAAAAAAGCTATGTTGAGCTTCCCTCACCCCCACCCCCGTTTGATGAATGTGATCCTGGTGGATTGAAATGTAAGAAAATACAGCACTATAAAGTTCTGTGGTACTTTTCTTAATTTTGATAACTGAAGTGTGAAATTCTTCAAAGGGTGACAGTAAAGGTATATGATGCTGTCCTGTTTTGGGAATTAGCTCAGTAAACCTATTTCTAATGTTGCCCATAAAAAAGTAAGGCCATTCTCTTTAGTTTGTTCCATGAAGCTTTACTGCCATTTATCGGCCATTCCTCTATAAGCAGAAGAGGATCTTGAAGATATATATGTATGAATTGCTATCTCACTGTATTAAAGACAATGAATCCTTCATGCGAGAGTTTATGGTATGAGCTGTATTGTCTCTGTGACAAATGAAAGGTACGACAATAGCAGTAAATATTTATCTTAGTCTAAATAAAAGCTCAGAAATACTCTTTTTGTGTAGTTAATTTCCATCTTTCCCTGTCATTAGCTTTGTACTACTTCTTGTCAATTTCACACTCGGGAAACAGTGCGAAACAAATGGAGGAGAATTCTTGGCATCCTCTCTCCCTTAAAAAAAGGAAGAAAAAAAAAAAAAAAGGAATCCCAACTGAAAAAAGCACTTAAATCAAGATCATAGTTACAAGTTTTGATACCAAAAAAGGTTTTCCAAGTTGGAGACTGAAAACATGGATTTAATCAAAAAGCTTTTTCTCTTACCAATTTCTATTTTCTTTTATGGGCATTTGCTATTTTTCAAAGGTAAGTTACTAATTCCCCTGATTTCTGTTTTAAGTCTGAAAACTGTTATTTTGAAAAGGAACATTTTAGAAAGAATCTATACATAATACTTAAATCTTTCCATCTCCTGTACCATGTGCAGGGAATTATGTCTTTCTTGAATTCATAATTAAAGGAGGAAGCAGATGGCTGAGATTTATTGTAAAATTATGTACCCATTAAATGGTAACTTATGTATTCCCAGTGACTACTTTTTGTAGTGGGGTAAACCATACATTTAAGAAGTGATTTTTTAAAAATATGAAACAAAACACATTTTTATTCTAGACAAACTTACTACATACAATCAGAATCACTTCACAGGTTAAGTTTCAAATTCCTATAGGTTAACTCTGCTGAATTTTTGTTCCAAATCCTTTTCATAGATTTTGTGATCTAGACAATTTTGGAACAAGAGTTCTTATAACACCATCAGCAATTTTATCTTTTCCACTTTATTTTCAAACTGTTCCTCTATGAAAATTATTCTCAAAGGCATTTGACCTACTTCACAGCTGTTTTACTGTTACTTCTAAAAAAGATACATTTGGGCATGTGCCTTTTTAGGTTGTGGATAGAGGCAGGTGAGCCAGCTCATCATTTTCTGCTTCTAATTCTAACCCGAAGAGGCCATGAGAGTAACCGAGTGTCAGAGGTGTGCCTCTGCCTCCTAGTGTTATCCACACGTTCCCAGCCACTCCATTAGATGCAGGTCAGTGATGCCTTGGTTGTCATACACTCATTGAACACCTGTGCTTATCAAGCACTTTCACTTTCTCTCAATGTGTATTTGGGGATCCTGCTAGCTGTTGGTGGAAAAAGGATTCTAATTTTATGTGACATGAGGTCTGAGGATAATCAAGTACAATGCTTTAAAGACAACATTATTATACCTTTAACCTTCCACTTTCAGTTGGCAGAACCTTTAGACCAAATGTATGGCTGTGGCATTATAGAGGTTATGTCCCTGGGAGGAAGGTTGTGGAGTGATGTCCTACCCTTTCCAAATCAAGACGGATTTTTGTTAGTATGTAGCTCTACCTTTTCTCTGCCTAGAATGGTCTTTTAGAGAAACTGGGGGGCCTCACATGGTGACTAAGGTTGAAATTAAAATCATGAATTCCATTTTCATCCCTGCTTTGTGTTTTCATGTTAGTTAATGTTAAAGAGTCTTTGTCTAAAAGGAAGGAGTATTTATATGTTACAACAATTCCTTGGAAATTCTGGAAATATCTGCTTGGTATTGAGTGAAATAAATGTTTGGATGCATATTCCTATAGTCAAATATTATGTTAACAAAAAGAGGTTGCTGAAAATGCTGATGGGCATAATTAATGTTTTATTAACTGGGAAACCAGGTATTCTTTGCAATGATTAAAAAAAAATATTACATGTCTTTTGTTGAGAGAAAAAAAATTCTGGATTACTTTCATGCAAACAATGAAAGCAATACAAAGAAGAGATTGATGTTGTGTTTGCAACAAAGTCGGCTAGGCCTCATTGGTATTCTTAGTTGTAACAATCCTTACCTTTTTTAGGACCAACTACTTAATGAATCAGCTCTGAAAGCAGCAAGCGGATATGCCTGGAGGGCTTCGAAACTGGCCTCAGTCCAGACCTCATTATCGTCAAGGATTTCAGTGTTTCAAGAACAACCAGAAGTTTAGGAGGTATGAATGCTAGCAGGATTAAGATTTCGTTCTCTATTCTTTTAGGTTCAGAATCTTAATTTTGTCCTAGACCTTTTCTTGTACAGTCCCAGACATCTGGGTTGACCATACCATTCACCCAAGACTTGGACTGATCCTAGGAAGCATGTTAACCTTTTAGGTCAGGATTCTCTCCCCACAGACTTTTGGGGGTACCCTTCTTAACAAAGTATGTAAATAGGTGATGTTAGTGGAAATATTCCTTCTCCCAACTGGTCACTGTTCTCATATAAAAATCACCCGTCTGAATGATACTCCTTTTGTGTTTGATACAGAGGAGCTGGCCCATGAGTTTAAAAGACCCTTAGAAGGCACGCAGGTATGAAGAATGGAGTGGCACCCTATACACCAGCAGTAATAACTGGTTCCTAGGTGGACATGCGAATCCGCAAAAAAAGTCAGCAGTGATTGGTATTAGTTATTCTGACTCTGTAAAGGCAAAAACTTTTAGTTAACTGTTGCGGTGGGTAACACTAATGCATATATATATATATTTACATATATGTGAGAATGTTGAATGTATACATTACATATGAGTGTGTACATGTGTATATGTATGTGTGTGTGTGTGTGTGTATATATAGCAGGGACTCTTCCATTCTAATTAATTTTCCCACTCACTCAGTATAAATAGAATATAGTGATAACGTTTTGGACATTTTTAATTTAGCTCATTAGATTAAGATTCTGTGATTTTTTTCTTTGGTTTTCCACCTTTATTATTTATGTACATGTAAAATTGTGCATATATATAATCTATATGTACATTTATATATATATATTGAACATATACCAAATATATCTAAATATATATATATGTATTTATATTTATCTCCAGAAATTTCTCTTTAATCACTTAGAAATTGATAGGATCTTTTTCTCATGTTCACTGCTTCTGATCATCTACAACTAAATACAGAATATTGACCAACATAAACTTGGATTTTATCTTCCTTTTTAATGTTTAAAAAATTGCTCTGGGAATTCATGAAAATTCTAATCAAGGACAGACATTATTATATCATAAGAAATTATGTGTTAACTATGTTATTGATAAGTTTTCTTCTCCCAATATCCAAAAGATTAAATTCTTCTAGAATATTGTTGAACACTGAAGGGAAATTTGACAGTGGTCTCGGAAGTAATCTGAAATTTCAGAAATAAATTTAAATCACCTTCCACCAGAAACAACTCAGACTGTGCAGCTAAAACAAAAAGGAACTTTATCTAGAGATTGATTTCCAGAATGGAAACATGTACATTATGACTTGTCACTTGTATGTTCTCTGTTTGAGAATAAATTATACAACAGTTGTTTCTCATCAATCTGTGATTAGCGCATGGGGTTCGAGATTTTCTAATCCACTCCTGATTTTACTCAGGTTAAGATAATGGGCTACTTATTTATAAGGTGCTAAAAAATATGTATTTATAGAATATGTTCATTTAAAAAAGCCATAGTAGTTTCTATTAGAAATAGAATACTAAAAATAACTGTGTAACCTGAGGACTTGACTTTCTCCTGGGAATTCTGGACTTCCTGGCTTTCCCAGAATTTAGCAATTCCCATTTTCAGTTTTTCCTCCTTATACCAGACACCACTTCAATAACCTTCAGAAGCGTATTCTAGACATCCTCCCTCAACATCCAGATCCAAAAACATGAGGCCCCAAACCCTGTCTTCTCAGTTTTTAGTTTCAAGACCTATTTCTTGTCTTGAAGATCAGGGTTTGTTCAAGTGCTAATCACTATTAAGGTCCATGACACTAGTTAAAGTTGTTTTGTAAAAATTAAATATAAATGAAATCCAAAGGAAAATTTTAAAACATGCAAATATTTTATTTCTTTATTTTAGTTTTTAAAATATTTTATTTATTTATTGGACACACACAGAGAGAACACAAGCAGTGGGAGCTGCAGAGGCAGATCTGGGAACCCAGGATCATGACCTGAGCCAAAGGCAGACACTTTGCTTAATTGACTGAGCCACCCAGATGCTCCTGAAAACATGCAAAGATTTTAAAAAGCAATGTGCAATGAACACTTGTGTATCTACCGCCCAATTTACAAAAAAAACCCATTCGCTTGGGGTCTTAGGTACTCTTCTCATCCCACTTCCTTCATCCCTCAGATATAATGACCATCTGGAACTTGAGATTTATTATTCCCTTGTTTTTCTATATTAGCTTAATTTTACGTATGTATCTCAAACTATATATTATTTAGACTAGTAAGCTTTTGAAGTTTATGTGATTCAACTGCATCATACTGTATGTATTATTCTATGATTCCTTTTGCCATTCAAAATTATTTTCCTAAGATTTATTCATGTGATTGTATTTAGCTGCAATTTGTTCATTTTCTCTGCTGTATCAGATTCCATTTGCAACCATTTATTTGCAGATTCTACTGTCGATGGATTCATGGCATTTTGACAAGGTAATTTCTTTTGTGTCCACTTTCATAATCAGGACGTTTTTTTTATTTTCGTTTATTTCGTATCCACAGACACTAAGTCACTGAATTTTGAGCATTTTAAAATTGTCATTCAATTTCCCTCTCTAACAGAACACCCTCTTTGCCTCCCTTCTGTGCTGAGCATCCTTCCGTTCCGGGCATATGCTCTGCTCAGCTCACTGCGTGCCGCTGCGAGTGATGATGTATAAGATTGAGGCTAAAGGAAAGAATGCTGGTCAGGAATGAGTTTGGGCAATCTGCTGATAATAATAACTTTTAAAAGAGTGAAATTTCATCTTTATCAAAATGTTCTGCTTTTTCCAGGTTCACCACACAGTATTTTTATTAAATAAATGAAATGCCTCAGTGATAAGCGAGCCATTTCAATTCACTTAGTCTGACGCCCTTTCTGTAGATAAACACACAAAACTTGGATGTTACTATATAATTTCCTATATTGATTTGCCTGGCTGGGAGTACCTGAGTTTTGTTCTTTGTATCACTTCTATTTAATGGGAGAAAATTGCTGTTGCCACCAAAAAAGAAGGATGATCGGTGGGGCTTTTCCGTCTGTATTTTCAGTGATTTTGTAAGAAGGGAGTTAACTCCTCTTGGATGATAATACTTTATAAAATGTGTAAGAGCTTTACTGTGAGTCAGGGAGACACAGTGCTATCTTGGGAGGAAACTGAAGGAAATTTATATGGGAGTTTAGAAAGGGGCCTGAGATTTTAGCCAAGAAATCTGAGGAAGTAATTAACCTCATAGGAGAGACAGCATGGCTTGTATCTGAAGGTCTTATTGGAATTTGTGTTTTTTCCTTATTGGTTGATTTACTGCATTATGTATTTCAGAAAAAAAATGCAATGAAACTTAAATGAAAATGCCTTGCATTGCACATGGAGAAATTTTAATTAACACTTGTATCCTGCTTATATTTTAAAAGCACAAGCCAAAGCTTGTGGAAGGCAGTGAAACCCTGTCACACCCTATTCTGTGAGTCTGCACCACTGTCCTCTTAGAACTTAAAGGCTTCGCTTCTGTGGATATTCACAACTCATTCCAAGGAAACGAACAAGAAAACAGGCTGATGATTCTCAGGAGAAACACCAGCCTTTCTTCTCCACCCACTTGTGGTATCTTCCTAATACAGCATTTCTTCTGTTCAATTCTAACACCTTATAATGAAAAGCAAGAAGAGTGTTTTTCCTGTCCTTGTTTCTGTGACATCCTGGCAAGTTTCTCTTTCTTTGTAAATAAACTTAGAATGTGGTATTGGGAAGGTGTACACTTGAAAATACAGCTAATGTATCAACTTCTCATAAATGAAGACGCTAAAACGAATGAATACTGAGACTGGAGTACAGTCTGTGTTAGGTTGTTAAGCTTGCACAGAAGTAGGCAACGGAGCTTAGTCACGTTCTCGGGAGGGAGCTAATGCTGAAGTAGGAAGGGAACATTTATTATGGTTGGAATGCTTTGGCTGGGCCAGCAGGCCTGAGTGAGAATACAGAGGGACAATATGGTACAAACTGGATTGATAGTTATGAGGTTATGCAAATGCCTTGGCTCTGTAGCTATGCCACTCTACCAGCTGGGTTACATTGACCTTGGGTTAATAATAACCTTTTCCTTCCATTTCCTCATCTGAAAAGTGCTGAAAGCTATACCTGACCTATCTACTTCACAAGATTATTATAATCATTGAATAGAGAAATAGATGTGAAAGATTTGTGAACTTTTAAATATTCTAATCCTTTAAAAAAGAATAACAATATTGTTTCTGATCATTCATTTTTCACAGTGGCAGGAAGTAGGGTTGAGATATTTTTCAGATGGAAATGAAGCTCAGAAAGCCTATGACTTGTCACATATGGTAACCCTACTAATGTACTTGGGGTTTCATTCTAGGCTATTGCCTTTGGCCTCTGTTTTAAAGATGTTTAAAAACAGAGCAGAAGTTTTTTGTTTTTTGGTTTTTTTGGTAAGATTTATTTATTTATTTTTTAAATTTTAAATTCTTTATTAACATATAATGTAGTATTTGTTTCAGGGGTACAGGTTTGTGATTCATCAATGTTACACAATTCACAGCACTCATGATAGCACACATCCTCCCCAATGTCCATCACTCAGCTACCCCAACCCTCCCACCATGCCCTCCAGCAACCCTCAGTTTGTTTCCTGAGATTAAGAGTCTCTTATGGTTTGTCTCCCCCTCTGGTTTCATCCCATTTCCTATTTACTTGTTTTAGAGAGAGTGAGAGCAGGGGTGGGAGTGGTGGGAGGGGCATAGAGAGGGAGAAAGAAACCCTAGCAGACCCCACGCTGAGCACAGAGCCCGACTTGGGGCTCAACCTGGGGCTCGACTACTGAGACAGCCAAGCACCCCAGAGGAGAGTTTTCTGAAGAACAGGATTGGTTGATGATTTTGTATCACATGGAACTCTAGTTTGGCTGTTTCCAGTGACAGAAACTGGAAACAAAGTAGTTTAGGATTAAAAATAAAAGGGAACACATTTGTTTGTACAATTGAGTGTTCAGACTTACAGAGGCTCCAGCAATCTCCTCCTGGCACTTAAACCATTGTACAGTCCCCTCCCATATTGCTGCGGGTTGGTCTTTGTGACAAATAAGTGACAAACAGAAGTGACGGTATATGACTCCTGAAGATAAATCATAAAGACACTGTAGCTTCTACCTTGCTGTCTCTCTTGGATTTGCTCATGCCAGGGGAAACCGTCATGTCATGAGGACATGCTTGCGGCTCTATGGAGAAATCCCTGTGATGAGGAAATGGGGTCTCCCGACAAAAGTCAGCAAGGAACTCTGGCCAACACCATGTGACTGAGTGAAGACCTTGGAAGGGATATTCCCACCCTAGTCACACCTCCAGATGATGTTCTACTCAGCTGACATCTGGTCTGGAACATGTGAGAGATCCAAAGTCAGACCACTCATCTAGTCCACTCCTGGATTACTGACTCTCAGCAACTGTGTAATATCATAAATGTCTGTCATTTAAGCTACAGTGTCTGGGGCTGATTTACTATGGAGAAATAGATTCCTAATAAAATAAATGACAAATTCAATGGCGAAACTTCTTTAGACACATATGGATTCATATGTTCAAAGCTGTGATCAGGGCTCTACTTCACTGCATCTCCTGGCTCTGCATTTCTCCACGTTTCTCCTATTCTCAGACTCTCCTCGATGTGGTAGAAATGATGATGACTGCATCACATTAAATTTATAGCTTTTAATTTAAGAAGAAAAGTCATAGCCTCTCTTTCCTACCCCTTTGATAAATATTTTATACAGTGAACAGTGTATAAACTGTGAACTGTGAATAGTTCTATTTGGGACACAGGCAGAGGGATGGGTGCTTTGATTAGCTGGGTCTATGGCTTGGGTCAGATCCAGGACCACTGAGGAAAAGATACCTCTTTTATGGACAGTCCCACTGGAATCGTACTAAATACAGATGGGGCCGTTCCCCAAAGAAAGAGGTACTGGATAGTCAAACAGCATACATTCATCACAGGATAGGTTTGACTCCACAGGGGAAAAAGTGTAGTTATTCTGTTGCTCTTTATACTTTTATTAAGATAAGAAAAATCTCAGAGAAGACAGATATTTTTCAGAGACTGAGTATTATTTTCTCTAAAGGATGGCTTAGTATGTACTACCGGGAAAGATATGTGCAATGTTTTGTTGTTGTTGTTGTTAAAATATTAAAAATTAGCTTGCAAACAAAAACTTCATACGTTGGTGGGACACACCCCAAAGCAGAATTTAACTGATGTCTGGGAGTCTTGTGTACTCTGGGTGATAATCTGTGCCCCCATGCCCTGCTCTGTCTCCACTACACATTGTCTGAAATGACTATTACAGAATTGCTTAAGCAAATCCATCCCTCAAAGGAGAGGCTGTAACTAGAAGTGGGTATTCACTCATCTTTAAAAGATCCTCAGAAATAATTCCATCATACCTGGCATCCCTGTTTACTTCAGTTACTACCAGAAATTCAGATCTCTCCGGGGTTTAATACCTCTGTACATAGGGTTTGATACACCCTTCGTGTCAGGATGACACATCCATCTATTTACAAGACTTATCGGCTCTATCTTCAAAGTATGCTTTTATTCAACCATTACTCACCACTGCTGCTCAACACTCTAGTCTAAGCCACAGTCACCTCTATCCTGGACTAAGCTGATGGTAACCTCACTGCTTGCATTCTTGCCTCCCTAATGTCTGTTCTCTATTTAGAAGCTGGGCTGGAGTGAACCTTTAATTATGGTAATCAAATAATCAAAAACCTCCTATTGTTTTATATTTGAAGTCTCCATCATGGCCTACAAAGCCTTACATTATCTGCCTGTTTGTATGTCTCTGACGCTACATCTGACCACTATTACCTTACTTTGTTCTAGCTACAGTGTCTTGGTGTTTATCACTCAACATGCTAAAAATTCTCATCTCAAGTCCTTTGCACTTGCTGTTTTCTGTATTTGAAATGCTCTTTTTCCACATTGCACAATCTCAATACCATACTTTATGTAGGTCTCTACTAAATTACTACCTCAGTTAGAACTTGCTTAACCACCCAAATGACAAAGTTCCCAGACCCATTGTTCTGTTTATTATATAAGATGACTTGGTGGGTGTAGTGAATAAAACAAAATAAAAGATAATGATTTTAATGTGTCAATATATAACATAAACTGGCATGAATGGCTAGCTTGAGAAATGAATAGAGCCAATATCTTTGTTAAAATACCTTAAAGAAAAATCATAGGCTTAAAAAAGACCATAGAGCTCATTCTGGTGAGCAGAGAAGGTTGGAGGGTAAATTTGAGGAGGCACTAAATATCTACAGCATGAAAATTTTTCAGTGTCAAGTCCCAGAGAATTCCATTAGACTTAAGTAACTGTATTGATGTTTTATAAACAGATTAGGAAAATATATATTCAATAGGATGAGTCAGCAGAGTCCCTAATAACATAAACCTTGAGAATTTGCACATGTAATTTATTCTTTCTCGGTGCAAATATATAAACCCCTTATAGGGAAAAAAAAAAGAAAGAAAGAAAGAGAAAAAGAATAATGACTCTGCCAAATTTACATAGAACAATGAAGTAAGATAAAATGCTCTTCCCATAAGAAGGAAAAATTATATGGTGGACAGAAAGTATATGAAAGGGATTTCAGACCCTAAGGGGAGAGTTTTCTGATGATTTTATAATTCATCCATCATCCTACCATTGAAAAATGTGCTTATTTACTATTTCTCACGATTAAAATAATTCTGTAATAAATGTAACTTTACACTTGCTTTTTTACACGTAAGAAGGTAGTTCTGTAAAGAGTGTCCTAAAAGTGAGATTATTGAATCAAAGCGTATACAAATTACCCCCAAAAAGGTTTGTATCAATTTAAATCAATTTTAAAAATGTGACGGCATATTTCTAATAGATTCTCCTTTGACAACACTTGAATTTTCATTTAATTATTCTCCCAAACATATTTGTGAAAAATAGTATCTTACTGCTGTTTTAATTTTCATTTCTTTGATTACTACTAAGGACAACTGTCTATGCATATATTTGTCATTCGTTCTGTGACTTCTCTGCTCAAATCTTTTTTTTTTTTTTTTTTTTAAAGATTTTATTTATTTATTTGACACAGAGAGAGATCAGATCACAAGTAGGCAGAGAGGCAGGCAGAGAGAGAGGAGGAAGCAGGTTCCCCGCTGAGCAGAGAGCCCGATGCGGGCCTCGATCCCAGGACCCTGAGATCATGACCTGAGCCGAAAGCAGAGGCTTTAACCCACTGAGCCACCCAGGCGCCCTCTGCTCAAATCTTTTGCTCACTTTTTTCTTTTTGTGTCTATATTCTTTTTCTTTGGGATGCCTAAAGTCTTTATATATTATCGACAACAATCTTTTGTCTATTCTATAAGCTACAAGGTTTTTCATATATTTATCTTTTAACCTTTTTATACTGTCATTTATCATTGAAATTTTAAATAAACTGTCACCTAATATTTTCCGTCTCAGTAACACAAAGTTTCACTCAGTTACTGAAGCAAAAAACCTCAGTGCCATTGTTGATTCCTCTTTTAATATTCAATCTCTCACCAGCGACTCTTGTTGCTTGATCTTTGCATCCTCTCTCACCTCCATCACCTCTACCAACCCTTCCTGAGATATAAGCCTCGACTCCTGGTATCTCTGCTTATGCTCATCCCCTCCTGCAATCCATTTTCTACCACTCAGCCAAAGTGACACATTTCTTTTTGTTACCTTTCAATTATAACACAGGAAACAAAATATTATAGAATTCATATTTTATATAGCTGTGTGTACATTTGATACAACAATAATCAATTAAACACACATATATTCATCAACTAGCCTAAGAAACAGAATATTAGCAACATATTTGAAGGCTTCTGTGTGTCCCTTTTGACTGCATCACCCTTTTTCCTCCAGAGGCAATTGCTATCCAGAATTTTGTGTCAATAATTTCCTAACTTAAAGATTTTGCCACATATATATGCAGTGCTAAACAATATATTTCTTATTTTGTCTGATAGTATACTTGTTTGAGACATATTGTGAGGTTCTTTAGTATTGGTATTTATTGCTATAAATTATTCTTTAAATGCTATTATTCCCTTAGTAAGAACATACCACAATCTTTTTATACATTCTATGTTGATGAGCCTTTTGTTTTTTTATTCATTCATCCATTCATCCATCCATCCATCCATCCATCTTTATCTTGTGTTAGAAACAATGATTCCATGAATATACTTGCACATACCTCTCAATGTACAAAAAAAAAACTTCTCTAAGACAGATACTTACAGGCGGAAAGACTGAGTTATCAGATATATACATCTTTAGCTTTCACCATTTCTCGAGTATGCCATTCTTTCCTCACTGATTTTCATTTTTTTTAAGATTTTATTTATTTATTTACTTTTCGGAGACACAGAGAGAAAGCTCATGCATGAGCACAAGCAGGAGTGGCAGGCAGAGGGAGAGGGAGAAGCAGACTCCCCACTGAACAGGGATCCCAATGCAGGGCTCTATTCCAGGGCCCTGTGATCATGACCTGAGCAGAAGGCAGACACTTCACTGACCAAGCCCCCCAGGTGCCCCATTCCCCACTAATTTTTATTGTCATTGCCATTATTTGGCAAACAGGTCTGGGTTCTCCACTTTGTTTGTTTCAGTTGTCTTTTTCTGTGCCACTAACAATGTATCTTAATTATTATAGCTTTGTAACACTTTGAAAACTTGGATATATGATAAGTATGTCTCCTATTCTGGTTTTTCTTTCTAGGGTCTTAGCTAATGTTGGCTCTTCATTCTTCCACATAAAGTCTATTTATTTATTTTTTTCTTCCTTACAAATTTTAGAATCAGCTTGTCATGTACCATGAAAAATCCCATTTGTTATTTTTTGTTGAAAATGTCATTAAATGTTGACTTACTATCCATGAAATGGAATATTTCTCCCTTTAGGTCTTTTTTATTTTAATAAATTTTATAATTTTCTTCACAAAATTTTATGTATCTTTTGCTGGATTTATTCCTAGCAAAATGCACTTTCTGATTCTTCTGCCTGGTTAATAAAATTTAACTGTCCTTTTAAGTAATCTTATACTCCGCAAACTTCATTGCTCTCTTATTAAATCCAATAATTTGCCCTTAAATATTTTGAGAGTTTTCTACACAGAAAATAATGTTACCTGCGAATAATGACAGATCTTTCTTTCCAATACTCGTATCTTTTGTTCATAATTGTACTATGAAACTGTAGTGGGAGACCGTAGTTTTTAATGGTGGAAGAACTAATTTTAAAGGAAATACTTTCAATATTTAATTTTAGAATGTGGCAAATATGCTATTTTTCTAGGTAACATCAGAATAAGAAAGGTTCTTATGTTCTTATTTTCTAAAACTTTGTTTTCTTAAATCATAAATATTTCTGAATTTATTGATGATTTTTCTACATTTATTCAAATGATCATTTATTTTCTTCCTTTATTAATTTGGTGAAATAAACTATTTGACTTCTCAATGTTGATTTATTATTGGAATGAAACAAACTTGTTAATTATTTTCTAAGTGTATCTTTGAATTTAAGATTTGTTTTCATTTTTTACACATACAGACGTGAGAAATACTGACCTATAGGAGCTTTTTCTTATATTGTCTTTATTTGCTTTTGGAATCAAGATGATATTAGCTTCTTGAAATGAGTTCAGGAATATTCCCTCTAATCAATCAGGGAGTATTTCTTCTTCTAACATCATTAAATTTTATGTAATATAGCATAATCTGTGTCTCAAAAAAATAGGTAGAATTTGACTATAAAATTATCTAGTCCGGTGTTTTCTTTGTGGAGAGGTTTAAAATGGATTCATTTTCTTACTGACAATTAAGAGTTTCTATTTTTGTTTTAAGACAATATTGTAAATTATATTTAAGGTGAATTTCTACGTTTTCAAATGTATCGACAAAATTATTCATAATACTCTTTTGCTTTGTTTTAACCTCTCTTGAATTTGGAGTTATGTTCCCTTTTTTCAGTCCTAATAAATGACTAATCGATGTTTTCCCTCTTTAAGTTTTGATCAATATTGCAAAAGCTGGGAAAATTCATAGTTTTACCAAAAGCCAAATTTGGCTTGATTATGCTCTCTAATGTAATTTAAAATTTTTTTACTTATTTGGTTTCTTCTGATATGTATTAATTATACATTCTTTTTATTTTTAAATATCTTATGTACCTTATTAATCTTTAGCTTTATTTCTTTTCCAAATTAATCTTTAAGCATAAAATTCTCTTAAGTACTGATTTAGCTATATCTAATAGGTTAAAAGAAATAGTTTTGCTATTATAAATATAGTTCTAATTATTTTTTAGCTTTTTTATTATTTCTTCTTTCACCCACGAATTATTGAGAGCTTTATTTTAAAATTTTAAGTATATTGTTTTTAACATATTGTTATTGATTTCTAATGAGTTGTATTGTAGTCCATAACACATGCACTTTGTGATGCAGATTCTATTAAATGTGCTGAGATTCACTTTTTTGGTCTAGTAAATTCTCAATTTTTTAAAAACATTCCCCGTACTTACAGAAAAAAAAATTCTCCATTTGCTGGCTGTAGTGGTTCTACATGCCAATTAAGTCAAGAAAGTTGATTGTGATTTTTAAAATTCTTTCCCAGTCTTTCCAATTCCATTTGTCTACTTGATCTATTTGGTATATTTATTGATTTATCCTTAAAGTATCCAAGTTTTTGCTTTATGTACTTTCAGTTTTTATTATTAAGTTCCCAAAGAATTTAGAATTTTATCTTTCTGTGAATTGAAACTTCATAATATGTATAACTATTGTTTAATAAAACTTTGGCTGTAAAGTCAATTTTATTTGATATTGATATGGCTACACTGGTTTCTGAGGTTGGCATTTTACACTGATATATATTTTTTACCTTGTTCCTTCATTTTACTTGCCCTTATATTTTATGTTTATATCCTATATACCAATAGTATTATAACTTTTATAATATAATCAATTCTTGAATAGCTCTATTACCCAACTTGCCATTTTCCTTTGGTCATCATTTTTTTTTAATACTGGACATTTTTTTCTTGACCATTTTCCTTCTTTCTTAAATAAGTGTCTTAAAACTCCCTTTTGTGAACCAGTTACAATAAACTGTCTTTTTGGGGATTCTGAAAATATCTATATTTCAAACTTACTATGGAAAGAGTGTTTACCAAAATACAAAATTCCAGTTTGACAGTTTGTTTGTTTTATATCTTGATATAGATTTTCTAAATTTTGTTATAACTATTGAGAAATTATCTATCAATCTAATTATATTTATTTTAGGTTAACTTTGTTATGTGCAAAGGTTTTTAATACTTTCTCTTTGTCTTTTTTATTTTGTGTTTTTGCTATGATATAACTTGGGGTGAATCGCTTTGAAATTTTCCCTGCTTAGGTTTCATTCAGGTTCCGAAATTTGCAAATTACGCCACTCTTCCTTCAAGTTTTGGAAAATTCTCAACTATTATTTCTTTCTCTTCTCTGCTTCTGGCACTCCAATATGTTTTAGAGTAGATATCGTCATTCTTCCTTCACATTTCCTATCGGTTTAGTTTTTTGTTGCCTGCTTTGTAATTTTGTTAGATCCATTTTTCAGTTTATTCCCAGCTCTTTGTGGTCTGCGTTAACCCATAACATTGCTTTTCTTTATATATTTGTGTCTCATAGTTCTATTTGTTTTGTTTCTTTTCCAACCTGTCAATTTTGATAGATTCTTCTTCCTTTGTCATGCATGTAGTCCTCTCCTTTATGTGTTTGTACACATCAAAACTATTTTTTTTTATATTTAGTACTGGATAATTCTAATATCTTCTTTCTATTTGGGCAGATAGCACAGTTTTTTCTTTTGTCAAAGATTTTATTTATTCATTTAAAAACTTTTTACAGATTTTATTTATTTATTTGAGAGAGAGAAAGTGAGTCAGAGAGGGAGCACGAGCTGGGGGAGGGGTAGAGGAAGAAACAGATAGAATATGGATTTATAATCTCAGTGGGTAAATTTTTTTCTTTGTTACCACAAAACCCAGAGTCAAATTCACGTTTTGGTCTTGTCTCCACTGCCTCCGCCTTTGGGCATTTATTTTCTGTTTATCCTCTGAGTGAGCTGTGTTCTGAGCCACGAGTGTCCCCAGGGTTCTCCAGTCAGATGTGCCAGGCTTTCTCTCTTGTCCTCAGTGCGCTCCGTTTGTTCCATCCCAGCTCTCTTCTGACAGAGATGGGCAGACAATTCCAGGGTTAATACAGTTCCAACGCTCAGGCTATAGATTCTGATTATTTCTAACCTTAGTGAATTTCCTTTACATTGCCTCCAGCTTTTTAATTTTTTAAAATAAATATGTTGTATCTGAATGTATTTTTCTTTATCTCTTTTCTGCCATTATTGTTAGAAGTGGAAGATGCAGATGTCCTTGAAACATAAATCAGATGTCACTTTCCTGCTGAAAACACTCCATGTGACCTATCACATTTAGAATTAAATTTAAAACATTTCCATGGCCTGTACACATTGATATGGATGGGCCTCTGGCTACTTCTTCATCCCATTTCCTACAACTTTCACCTCTGTTCCCTACTTCTGCCCCATGGGACTCTGATTTTCCTCTAACATACCAAGCTCAAACCAGCCTTATGACATTTTAATCTGCTTTTCTCTTGAGTTTGAATGCTTTCCATCCAAACCATGGCTTGGTTCCTCACTTGATTCAGACATATATTCAGTGTGCAAATATCACCTCATAGAGCTTTTCCTTATCTATCCAATATAATATAGTATCATCTTCCCTTAATCTTCTTTAGTTTTCTTCATTGCACTTCTCTCCACCTGACATTTATATATGTGTGTGTGTGTGTTTGTGCGCGTGTGTGTATATATATATGTATATATATGTATTTCTTAGTGAATTTTCTGTTTCCTACTACAGTATAAGTTTTGTGGAGGCAACACTGAATTCCTAGTATCAGTACCTGGCCCAAAGTCATCACTGAGTATGTATTTATTGAATTAATTAGCTGATGTCTTCATTTCTGTTAGTTTTAACTTTTGTGGATTCCTTCTATCTTGTGTCAAATTTATATAAATAGTGTTCTGTATCTTCTCCTATTTATGTTCTACCAATTTTACTTAGCCACCATTTATTGAGTTCTAAATATAAGTTATATATGCATATGTACTATTTCATTTAATCTGAAAAACAACTCTGAGGTGCAGATTACTACTATTTTTTTCACAGGGGAGGAATCTAAAGTACAGGGGAAGAATAAATTCCCTGGGTCGTGCACAGCCCTTATGAGTTAAAATAAGAATCAGTACCAGTCTCAATTATATTTATCTCACCCAAAACTATACTCTTTACCAAATCAATGCACTTTATCATACCCCTACATTAGTGATCAATTCATACAAATGAAAAAACTGGTGAAATCCAAATGAAGCCTGGAGTTTTGTTAATTCCCCCCCACACACACACACACAAACAGCTACTGATAGAGGCAACGACATTGATGAATCTCAAATTATGCTAAGTGAAAAAAAGACAGACAAAAAGATTGCATAACAAATGTTCCTATTTGCATGGAATTCTAAAACAAGCAAAACTGTTCTACAACAGCAGAAAGCACATCCATGGTTGCCTGAGCCTAGCAGGTGGAGTGGATAGACTGAAAATAGGCCTAAGGACATGATTTCGTGAGAGGGATGCTCTCCATCTTCTTATGATGGTCACCCAGATGTCCACATTTTCAAAACTCATAGAAATATATAATTAAAACAGAGATGAGACGTGACACACAAATTTTACCTCAATAAAATTGATTTAAAAATAAAAAGAAAGACTTATACCAAATATTCCAAAATTGTGGAAACATCACCTTGAGTTATTAAAGCCAACATTTTATATTTTATATATATCAGATCTTGGAGATCAACAGCGTGGAGTCAGGAGTCCTGATTTTGTCATTGAATACATGTTCAGCATTTCTCCTAGTTCCTCTGGCTTCAACGGTATGATCTACAAAACAAAAGGGTTGTCTCACAGTTTCCAAAGTGCCTGTTGGCTCTGCAATATTTAGAAACAATTCTGTTAAAAATTATATTGTTTTGTACTCTGAGTACTTCTGGAGAATTATTTGATTCCTGATCTTCATGCTATAATTAATCAAGCAACATTAGTTAGTTCACTGTTCAAAGACAGGAACAGAAGTAGGAACACATGGAGGTGCCCATAACCTAGGGATTAGTCTAGTTGGACTAAACTACTGTTTAGTGTGTTTTTTGTGTGTAGGCATTCAGAGTGTGGAGTGCACTAAATGCGTTATGGTAGGCACTATATGAAGACAATAAAAGAATTGGCTATCCCTAAGATGACTATAGTATTATTTAATTATACTCATATCTCCAAAAGTCATGCAGATATGGTAAACAGTTGTCAGTAGGAAAGCAAGTGTGTCTGTATAGAATTAGACCCTTAAGATAAGAAGGGTCTACAAGTCAACTACCACAGTCTTTGTACACTGTCCTGTGCTGGGCAGGGGGAAGGGAGAGGAAATTTATCATCCATGACTTTCAGGAACTCACCATATAGTAGGCAGGGGAGAGAGGACATATTTCTAATGTGTCATATTGGAATAGGTATAATAGCAGAGGTAGAAAAAAGTCCTGTGGGAGTATAGGGAGGAAAAATAATTCTGAGTCAGACATCTGGGAAACTTTCTAAAATATCCATTATTTACACCGGACCTCGAGGAATGAGGAAGGCTTTTGGAAATAACTACGGGAACGGTGGAAGGTTATTTTAGCAACAGCTCTGATCTTGAGGCTGGGCGGCCTCTTGGGAGAGTCTCCAGTGGGACTAAACCAATGAGTTTGAAGCAGCTTAGGCCCTGATCTCCGCACTCCTCTGTTGTGCTCTAGAAGACCTTTGCGTAAACAAGCCCAGGATCTCTGACAAGGAATCTTATGTGAGTTTAGACTATAGGCCTTGTACAAACGTTTTGATTTTAGTTTTAGGATATATTGAACATCTCTGTAAAAGTGAACCGCTTTTCCTAATTCAAACTCGTTTATATTGTAAGGAGTAATGAATTTATTTCAGCAGCTACGCAGCTGCACGACCTCATTTGGAGACATTTACAGCTATATTCATCCTTAGTGACATCGTTAGTGTATGTGTTTAGGTTTCTAGTCTGCAGCAGTTTGGGAGAACCACTGTGAAACTGTCAGCTTTCCTTGAGACAGGTGATTAGAATGAGTCCTTTCAAAGGTGTGCATTGAACTGGAGTTTAGCGTGAGAAAAGGGGAAGAGGCAAGGGTGGATATTTTTTGTTGTAATTTGCATCTAAGCTTTATTTCATATCACTGATATTTTTAAAAATGATTTTTGCTTTTGATAGAGTCCTTTCTCATCCTTTGGTTCCTGTCCTTCTAAGAGGTTTGGTGTTGGGACTCTGTCACAAAGCAGTTCTTAATCACTCTTGCAGTTTTAGCTCATGGTCACTGTGTGTATTTTTCTGAAGCAATCCGCCTGGTAGGCAATCCCTGGGCAGTGTAATGTGGTGAAAATGTGCCTGCTTTCAGGTGAGGCACACCCAAATTCAGCACTCAGCACTTCGTCTTCCTGGCTCTGTTCCTGGGTAGTCATATAATTTCCATTTGCATATGAGTAAAAGGAGGTTAATAATTCACCTGCCACACACAGTTGTGAAATTTGATTGTGCAGGTTAATGTGAGCAATCGAACAGGGTTCCTGATTCGTAGCAGGATACCACTGGCTCCCCATAGCGGTGTCCTTCCTCGTGCCTGTTCCCACAGATGCTCAGCAGCCTCTTGCCTCAGTGTAGCTTTGGTCACTGAGCCTTTTCATGGTCCTTGAAAATGCCTTTTACCCCCGCCCCCAACACAAATCCCATCAGATATTGCAAATACCCATCTTCCTGAAACTCTACTCNCCATAGAGTTGAGGGTCCATTTCTGGGCTCTCTATTCTGTTCCACTGATCTATGTGTCTGTTTTTGTGCCAGTACCATACTGTCTTGATGATGACAGCTTTGTAATAGAGGTTGGCAATTTCTATTTATTGGTGTGATTATGAGTTTGCAAACTGAGAGGGTGAGAATCAAGTCTGTCTTCCTCTCCATTGTGTATCAAGTCTCTAAGTCTTGCCTGGCACTTAGGAGTATCAGAAAATAGTTGTTGAATTTATACTTGAATGAAGTGGAAAAACAGAACCCTCAAATCCTAATATAAGACACTTCAAAACACATGTGGAGAACATCAGCCTTGCTGAATAGGTAAGATATTGGAGTCAGATAAAACTGAGTTCACTGACAGTG
>LNAC01000034.1:4835362-5096840 GCA_002007465.1 Ailurus styani | reverse complement strand
CTTTTTTCCAGTGGACATTCTTTCCTGCTTTGTCAAAGATTAGTTGACCATAGAGTTGAGGGTCCATTTCTGGGCTCTCTATTCTGTTCCACTGATCTATGTGTCTGTTTTTGTGCCAGTACCATACTGTCTTGATGATGACAGCTTTGTAATAGAGGTTGGCAATTTCTATTTATTGGTGTGATTATGAGTTTGCAAACTGAGAGGGTGAGAATCAAGTCTGTCTTCCTCTCCATTGTGTATCAAGTCTCTAAGTCTTGCCTGGCACTTAGGAGTATCAGAAAATAGTTGTTGAATTTATACTTGAATGAAGTGGAAAAACAGAACCCTCAAATCCTAATATAAGACACTTCAAAACACATGTGGAGAACATCAGCCTTGCTGAATAGGTAAGATATTGGAGTCAGATAAAACTGAGTTCACTGACAGTGTATTAATCAAGTTATCTTCAAAAAAACTTAACCTTGGGGCACCTGGGTGGCTCAGTGGGTTAAGCCTCTGCCTTCGGCTCAGGTCATGATCTCAGGGTCCTAGGATCAAGCCCCGCATCTGGCTCTCTGCTCAGCAGGGAGCCTGCTTCCTCCTCTCTCTCTGCCTGCCTCTCTGCCTACTTGTGATCTCTCTCTCTCTGTGTCAAATAAATAAATAAATAAATAAATAAATAAATAAATAAATCTTTAAAAAAAACCTTAACCTTTTTGAAGCTCAGTTTCTACATCTGGAAAATGAGGGCTAAAATATTCACCATAAGACCTTTTCTTTTCTTTTCTCTTCTTTCCTTTTTTTTTTTAGTACTACATAGGATAATGTAAAGGTACACATTGGCATAGTGTGCCATATGGTAGACACACTATTAAGGGATAGTTTTAGGTAATGGACAATAATAACAAAAGTAACAGTAATAATAATACCATAATCTAAATAATATTCTAGATTGAGTATAAAAGCCTTATTCTATGTTGAACTTAATGAAACTTTCAAATAATCACTAAAATTCAGTATAGGACAATAATATTTTTATCTGCATAACTGAAGAAAATGCAGCCCAAGAATATGCTTTGAAGAAAGCAACACTCAAAAGGCTTCAGTAGCCGACAGAATATGATGTCTGAAACCGAGTGGGGTAAAGAGTTTTTAAAGAACAGAACTAACTTATTAGTTTATGATGAAAGACACAAGCATTAACTCCATTTTACTAAAGATGCCTCTGAGAAATGGAAAGGCAAATTGCACATGTATTTGAGCCTGAAGATAGACCTGCTCACTCCCTAAATGACCCTGCTTCTTGCAGGTTTATGAAACCTCATGGGCTTTGACAGGATTAATCTAGTGGATGCTTTTGTATCTCTATTGGAATCTCTTGGACAAGAAGGAGCTATTGATCAATTTTCTCCTTCTGCCAACTTCTATCATCATCTCTGTCAGGTGCACTGATGTAGCTGACAAAGAAGCCCTTTGAGAGAGCTCATGAATAAGCCCATGAGAATTTTTAATAACAGAAAGGCTCATGGGCTAGGCAAGATATTACTAGCAGAAGGCATAACTCAAAGTCTATGTGGGAAATCCTTGGTCATGAAGTGGCTTTGAGTCACCCATACAATGGAGAGAACATGCATGTAACTCAATTTAGTTGCTAACTCCGTAAGGAGAAAAAATACTCATTGCAGAAAATATGCAGACCAGAGAACACTTTGATACTGTTTCGTATGCATCTTACCTTACAGTCTTCCAATGGTGCAGGAGACACTTTAGAATTTATTGTATACATTAATTTGATTGCACAGTGCTATATTTGTTAGACAAATTACCACAGGTCTAATTAAAAGGCAGTCTTAAAGCCACCTGATTACTGATTTACACTACATTTATTCAATTCCAATGTATTTGTGGAGATAAATTAGATGTAATTTCTAGGTAATAAAACTTAAGTGGTGTAAAATCTCAAGGTTACTAGATCAAAAATGAATGGAGATACTCAACCACATACCGAATAATGTGAGCCATTGAATGAGGTATTGTGTGTTAGAACATAAGCAATGTAGGATAGTTAAGGGACACTTTTTAATCTTTTGTAGTTGTTGTTGCTGACTTGTGGAGTCCACACACATCCTCCAGTTAGAGGCCTCAGTTTCTTCATCTGAAAATGAGTTGTTTGGATTTACCTTCCAAGGTTGTTTTATGAAGCAAATAAGATAGGGAAGTGTGCTGCATTTTCAGTGATGCATAATGACAGAAAATGAAGGTATTTCTTCTTTTTTTTTTTTAAAGATTTCATTTATTTATGTGACAGAGAGAGACTAAGAAAGAGAGAAAACACAAGTAGGCAGAGTGGCAGACAGAGGATGAAGGAGAAGCAGGCTCTCCACTGAGAAGGGAGCTGGAGGCAGGGCTCGATCCCAGGACCCTGAGATCATGATCGGAGCCGAAAGCAGACGCTTAACCGACTGAGCCACTCAGATGTCCCGAAAGTATTTCTTCTGATGAAGTTGTGTGCCTTAGGCCATCCTGAGCCACGAAGATTTTGTTTCCATATTTTAGAGCAGTCCAGGACTCCAGAATGTGTGTACATCTGTGTTATTTATGCCATTGGAGACAGCCTGTAAGTACATGCATTATCATTTGTCTTAATACCAATGAACATCTGCCCAAAAAACACATTTATTAATTCTAGGCTAATGATGAAATAAAAGTTAGATTTAAAATAACCCGCTATTTCTATATTGGAAAACATAAATTAGGGCGCCTGGGTGGCTCAGTGGGTTAAAGCCGCTGCCTTCGGCTCAGGTCATGATCCCAGGGTCCTGGGATCGAGGCCCACATCGGGCTCTCTGCTCAGTAGGGAGCCTGCTTCCTCCTCTCTCCCCTCTCTCTGCCTGCCTCTCTGCCTACTTGTAATCTCTCTCTCTGTGTCAAATGAATAAAAAGAAAAAAATCTTAAAAAAAAAAAAAAAGAAAAAAAGAAAACATAAATTATTTCCCAGTTATTCCAAATCTGGTGATCTTTGAATTACGATATTAAATTTTGTTTTTGTTGTTTTTTTTTTTTTTGAAGTTAAAAAGACTGTGATGGACAGAAATATCTGTCAGTATTGATAATTATTCCTTCATTCTGATTCATTAATGACATTTATTGCTCTTTTTTTTTTATCAATAGGTTTGAACTAATCTCCCGGCACATAGACAAATTTTTAGACTCTTGTATTAGTTCCTGAGAGGGTGAAATTAATGGAGGGAACTGTATTAGAAGGTGGGTGGTGAATCTATTCTGAGTTCCAGTAACAGGCTCATTTTAGGGAACTGCCTTCTATCCTTAGGAAAGTGTGTGTGTGTGTGTGTGTGTGTGTGCGTGTGTGTGTGTGTGTGTGTGTGTGTAACCTAAGGTGTTTATAGAGGTTTTTATTTTCTCATCTTGTCATACCTGCTGTGCTGGGAACCCCGGGTGTATGGAAAGCCCCATGCTTATGATTTTGCCATCTGGTGTTTGAGGAAAAAGTGACTTTCCTTATCTTTTATTAAAGATGTCTTTTTAAACGAGATGGGATGGGGAAGGACACAAACCATAAGAGACTCCTGATCTCACAAAACAAACTGAGGGTTACTGGGGGGTGGGAGGGTAGGGATAGGGTGGATGGGTTATGGACATTGGGGAGGGTTTGTGCTTTGGTGAGTGCTGTGAAAGATGTAAGCCTGATGATTCACAGACCTGTACCCCTTGGGCAAAGAATAAAAATAAAATTAAAAAAAAAAAAGATGTCTTTTTATCCTCATTTCTCTTTCCCACCAGAACCTCCAGGCTAATTATATGCATGAAAGAAGATTTTCCCTCTGTCTCTGATTACATTTTTTTTGTTTTTTTGTCTCTAGTAAATTATGCTCCTTGAGTTGCTCTGTAATCTGTGGTAAGCACCTGCCTCTTAATATATTTACTTCTTCTCAAAAACTGGCACTTCTTTTTACACATCAAGTTTCTCCTTAAAAGAATTATTTCCACTTATCCTCACGTTTTTATTAACAGCTTTTGCCTTGTTTCAGTGGTCAGTTATTTCTTTCCTCTAGGACGGACCTGTCTGGGGATGTGTATTAGCTCATTCACGAAATGTAACTTAAGGTGGAAGCCCAGGTAAGCAGCATCGCCGCAAGTGTCTAAGATGCTATTTTGTTTATTACACTTTCTAAAGTTAGATTACAATGTTTTCCTTTTGAAAACATTATCGGTAAAATTATACAAGGTGCAGTGTTATGCAGTTAGTAACTTGAGAATCCGGTCCTGGTGTTTGAAGCAAATCGTAAGAACCGTATTTCTGTGCTCACTGTAATAGCCCCACAGCTGTGAGTCATCCCTGGGTCATAGTTTCTTCATTAATAAATTAAACACTGGAACTCAATAATCTCTAATATCTCTTCTAGCTCTCAGAGAGGAGATAATTGGATTAATGCTTTGAGTTTATTACTAACTTTTCAGTTTCTTTTTTTTTTTTAAGATTTTATTTATTTATTTGACAGAGAGAGAGAGATCACAGGTAGGCAGAGAGGCAGGCAGAGAGAGAGGAGTAAGCAGGCTCCCCGCTGAGCAGAGAGTCCGATGCGGGACTCGATCCCAGGACCCTGAGATCATGACCTGAACTGAAGGCAGAGGCTTAACCCACTGAGCCACCCAGCCACCCTACTTTTCAGTTTCTATGGAAGATTTTTTAGTAAAGAACTAAATGAATATTTCCTAATTAAGATTGTAGTTTTACCCATACTTTTCATATATAATACAAAGATAAGACCTAATGTTAATTAATGACCAATGTGTGGAAAATGAATGGATAAATGAATTAATTCTTTTGGATCAAAATGGCAAATTTATTTAAAATACTCATTTAAGGTATTATTTTTTCATCACAGCTATATGGAAATTCTGGCTGAACTTGGCTTGAAAGACAAGAAGGATAATGGCAGTCAATGTGTAATATATGAGATATTTAATTTGCTTGTGGCTAATATGAATATTTCTTAATTGGAACAAAAAGTCCATTTTGGATGGAATATCTTCTGTGCTTTGGCTTACAGCTAACATTTGGCCTTGACCATAGTCTGTATGTTTACAACATGCTTCAATTTGTGCCTCCTCTTATCTTACATGACATAGAAGCACGATATAGAAGATGAATGAACATAATACTAGAAACTAAGAGACTTAGTATTGATGATGCCAATCATGGACTATGTAACCTTGAGAAACTCTCTTGATTTCTCTGAACTTTTATTTGTAAAATGAAAGAATTGGACAAGGTGGTTGAGTGAGTATCTATTTCTGTTTTAATGTGACCATTTGGTATTTTATGTTATTTATTAATTTTTTCTCTTTACTAGAAGGTCCCATGAAAACCTTTGAAGTTACTTTGTGAAATATATTTGGCATCAAAGTGTTCTATAAATGAATCAAGATTCTCCTTAAACTTTATTGGTAGTGAAGATTCTGTTCTTGACTTTAAATTGAATTGACGAATGTTTTCTAAGTTATTTGTATTCTCAAGTTAGGTTTTCAGTTCATGTTGACAATGATTTGTGCATTGGTAGCTTTGTGTCAAGGACTAGTAGATAAGCACTAATGTTAACATTAGTTTAGAGTCTACACATTCCCCTTAGATGTCAACTTCTTCCAAGTACTGGAAGTGACTGTTTTTGTTTAACATTATATTTCTAACAAAGGCAAATTTAATAATGTCGATAACCAAAACTTAAATTTTATGATGCAATGAAAAGACAATCCATATCTGATACGGTAGTGTTAAAATAGCTAGTTAGCTCTGGTAGGTTTGATTTGCCTAGAATCCATCTTTTGTCTACAGAAGTTAAGGATAACTATAATAGATACGTTATTGTGCCAAATAGTGTAGACATGTGTTCTCAAGCTATCCTGTTAGGGAAGTCTGAACATTTCTAAATTTACAAACGGGAAGATTTAAGAAATCTGTATGACATCTGCAAAAGGATCCGTGGACTTCTAACGCATTATGGGTAGGAGCATGTTGAGATGGATAACCTGGTAGGAAGGCTAAAGTGGTGTGAATATGTGTTTCTGCATTGCAAATTTGGTTTCAGGGGATTGGCAAATACAAAAATAGGCCAGTAGAACCTGTTTCTGAGTGATTTTTTTTCCTAGTTGCATACATGTTTGAAGCATGCAGAAACAAGCATTCATGTAGTTAAAGAGAAAATTTTAGCAATATGTAGAAGTTACAATTTCCAGAAACACTGTTTTCTCCAAAATTAAACTATTTGGTGCTGCTGCTGTGAGGGCAGATGAAGAAGGTGGGAAGATATTTCCCTTATTTAGAGACAGAGAGAGGCCAAGAGAGTCAGAGAGAGAGAGACAGAGTCAGAGAGGGAGACAGAGACAGGGAGACAGAAAGAGAGATGAAAGAGATGTTAGAGAAGTGAGACCAAAGCTGTGTCTTCGGGCTCTATTTTGGTCAAACAATATTCTGTTGGAAACTACTACATTCAAAGATCTATGTTTCCAAGAAGGATCAATTGACCAAGACACTGGATGCAAATCTGCAAATTTCTGTGATGTTTAACTGTGCAAAGAGTTTTATTGTTATTGCTTTTATTACTTTTTCATATGCCTTATTATTTTTTGTTCACAAAACAGAATGCAGCCATCACAGCAGAAACTTCTTTAGTTGCAATCTCTTTGTTGCATTCATATTCATGGCCTCTTAGCTCAGCTGATAAATGTCATGTTGATGAGATCATCCTCTATTTCAGGGCTTCACACTGTGCTGTGGCTGGAGTCTGCACTTCAGATCCCTGATGAGATTAGAAGAAAAAAAGAAAAATATAGAGGAATTAGTGCAAATTAGTCATCCTTGACATAAAAGTTTTGTCAAAGAATTAATTATTGTACAGAGAGAGAACTACATTTAGATCAAATAGAGTGCTTTTTTTCTATTAAAATAAATGGAACAAAAATATTAAAAATTTTAAAATCACCAATATTGTCCCCATAACAAAATTATTTTTAACACACTACATCCAGACTTTGTTGTTTTTCTCATTAATAAATATACATTTAAAAATAGTTGCAGTTATAACATGTGCATAATATTGACATCTGTGTTTTCACTTTACTTTTTTTTTTTTTAACTTACGAGGTATTTGTTTCATCATGTATCAGCAACAAGATTTATGAAACCTCTCCTAGTGTTTGGTATTAGAATTGTTTCCATTTTTTCCTATGATACGTAATGAAGAAAACATTTGATCTTTCTCTGTGAAATCATTTTCTTAGAACATACAATAACAACAAAGATTATTGGATAAATATTTCTTTATAAATAAATAAAACTATGACAGCTGATATATACTAACATATTGTTTTCCATAATGGGTGAAAAGTTTAGAATTCTACCCGCAGTATGTAAATATACTTGTCTCATCACAAGTTTGTCAGCATTTATTCGATCTTTTTATTTTCAAAATTGGTAAGAGGCACAAAACAGTATTTCAATATTGCTTTTGTTTGCATCTCTTTCTAAATGCTGGACATTTTCCTGTGGAAACTGGGGACATGGTTTTTTAAACTTTTTAAAAATAGGCTTTTGAGATATAACTGACATACATTAAGCTGCATATATTTACAGTGTATAATTTTATAAGTTTTGACTTACAGCCATCACAGCAATCAAGAAAAAGAACATCCCTTCTTTAACTTCTGAAAGAATTTATGTAGAATTGGCATTGTATTCTCCTTAAATATTTGGCAGAACTTACCAATAAGTCATCTAAGTATGAAGGTTTCTTTGTAGAGAGGTTTTTTTGTTTTGTTTTGTTTTGTTTTTCAAAGATTTTATTTATTTATTTCACAGAGGGAGAGAGATCACAAGGAGGCAGAGAGGCAGGCAGAGAGAGAGGAGTAAGCAGGCTCCCCGCTGAGCAGGGAGCCCGATGCGGGCCTCGATCCCAGGACCCTGAGATCATGACCTGAGCCGAAAGCAGAGGCATTAACCCACTGAGCCACCCAGGCGCCCTGTAGAGAGGTTTTTAACTACAGATTCAATTTTTGAAAATAGTTATTAGGTTATTCATGTTACTTCTTTTTTTTGAATGACTTGTGTTTGTGCCTTTTAAAAAATTTGTACATTTCCTACAAGCTGTCAAATTTCTTGGCATATGTTACATATATATGGTATTTATATATGGCGTATAGTTCTTAGGACTCTCTCATTAACCTCTTATTGCCTGCAGATCTGTCGTCATGAGATTCCTTTCATAGATGATGTTGGTAACTTACGTCTTTTTTTTTTCCAGTCTAGACAGATATTTTTCCCTTTTATTAATCATCTCCAAGGACCAGCTTTTTATTTCATTGACTTTCTCTATTAATTTTCCACCTCCTTAATTTCTGCTCTTAGCTTTATTATCAACTTTCTTCTGTTTAATTTAGATTGAACTTTTGGTTTGATATTAGATAATGTATACTTTATCTTGTTGGATAATAGACATTTTTAAAATTCTAACCAATGCACTTGAGCTTTGTTTTGGACACAGTTGCTTAGAAACAGTTTGATTCTGTCAAGCCTCTCTTTTGAGCTGTGTTAGAATCACAGAAGCCTTTAATGGAGGACTAATTTCCCCCTACTGAGGCACTACATTCTGAGCACTCTACCCCAAATCCTGTGAATTTCAAAGTTTTTCTGTTCTCTGGAGCAGGCAGGCCCAGGAACGTAAACTAGTCCCAGCTTTATATTATTTCCAAGGACTATTTCCTCTAATCCTTTCAGGTTGATTTTCTCAGGTGCAGCCCCCTCCCCCACCCGTCGCTCCTCACCAGTGTCTCACTGCTTGCTCTTTCCTCACAGACACGACACTCCAATTAAACAGAATCGGTTTTTCTTCTCTGTACTTCCCCTTCTCTTGGGGAAGGCCTTCTGTTCCCTTTTTTCAGCATGTACTCCTTTCTTTCTGAATACCTGTCCTGTCCAGTTTAAATGCCATTTCTTCTCTGGAGCCTTTCTTTATCTTCTGTGCATTTCTCCCCACTTTGAAGGTGATTTCTCCCCTGCAGGTAGGAGCGATCGGAGGATACATCATGAAAAATTTGATGAAAGAATGGGTGTCTTATATATCTATTGTCTTCTAGAAACAAAGGACAGTTCCCTGCCCCTGGTAGGCACAAAGCAAATATTTGTTGACTGAATAAATCACTGTTTTGTAAGAGGAGATAGTGATTGTCTTTCATACACTGATTCGAGGAAGAAACTATATCCTTACCTTCTGTTTTGAAATCATCATAAATTTATCACCAAAGGATTTAACTAAATGATACTCTTCCTGAGTTCCTGCTACTTTGAACATATGAATTCTTGGAATGTTACGTCCCATGC
Organism: Ailurus styani; assembly: GCA_002007465.1. Lineage (NCBI taxonomy): Eukaryota > Metazoa > Chordata > Mammalia > Carnivora > Ailuridae > Ailurus > Ailurus styani. Next base: position 5,087,463 of record LNAC01000034.1, on the reverse strand, counting down.
GTGGACTATGTACTAGGTAACATTTTGCTTCCATTTATTTGTCTGCTAATAAGCTGCTTTTTTTCTTTACTGTTGATTTTTTTAAAAATAAGTTAAGGGCTTTGATTGTATGCAAACTATTCAATTTTGTCTATCCATGTTGAAAATTCATTAATTTTAGAATCCATAAGAAGAGAATTCTATAACCAATTGAAATTAAACTGGAAATAAACTTAATTTTTATTCAGTTTTCTTTATGGTTCAGTTGTTCCTTATGTATTATTTTATTAACCCAGAGTGAAATCAAGTTAGAGCAACATTTCCCAAAGAATGTTCTACCAATGCTTTTAGGTGACCTATGAGAATAAAATGTTGATGGTTATATAAATTGTAGAGACTTTATGGTGTATCCTGCTCTGGGGAATTCATAATTCACAGTAACAAATTAAAAGTAGTAAGAAAGCCTACAACAAAAATCAGCCAGTCATTGGCTCAATTTCATTTAATCTATTGTTTCTGAACAGTTGACCTTAGTGGTTAAGCACTGAGGTCCTGGTGCTAGATGGCCTGGCCTAAGATGCCAAATCTACCATTTTCTAACTGTGAAAACTTGGATGAGTGTCCCATTTCCGTGGCTGGAAAAAAGGAGGTTATGATGGAACTGTAGGGTGTTGTTAAGGATTAAATAATACATGTGAAGTCCATGTAACTCTTGAACAGCAAGGGCTTGAACTACAGGGGTCCACTTATACATGGGTTTTTTCACAGTAGAGTCCTGTGAATGTAATGTCTCTCCTTATGATTTTCTTAATGACATTTTCTTTTCTCTGGCATACTTTATTTTAAGAATACAGTACATAGTACATACACAAAATAAGTGTTAATCAATTATTTTATGTTATTGGTAAGGCTTCCAGTTAAGCAGCAGTTAGGTTTTTGGGGAGTCAAAAGTTATATGGATTTTTGATTGCATGGGTGGGCGTGTGGGGGGGGTCAGTGCTCCTAACCCCCACATTGTTTAAGAGTCAACTGTTACTTAAAATATTGCCTGGATTATTGAACACTCTCAATATATATTTACTATTTTTTCATTTAATTAACTATTAATCATCATTGTAATTTATTAATAATTTTAACTAATAATTACATTATAATTATTAGGAAATATATATCAATCTAATTGATATGGTTAATATAGTTAATAAGTTATCAGCAATTATTTATTATTAATATTATTATTATCATATAAATCCTGACAACAGGACTTATTTTGGAGTAAGAACTATTGGGATCACTATGAGATTTGTTAGAGATTTTGGGGGATGGCTACAGGGATTTTTTTTTTAAGATTATTTATTTATTTACTAATTTGACAGAGAGAGATAACAAGTAGGCAGAGAGGCAGGCAGAGAGGAGGAAGCAGGCTCCCCACTGAGCAGGGAGCCCAATGCGGGCCTCAATCTCAGGACCCTGAGATCATGACCTGAGCCGAAGGCAGAGGCTTTAACCCACTGAGCCACCCAGGCACCCTGCTACAGGGATTTTTGATATGGTAGCCCTTCTAGGGACGTCTGCCCAGATGGATTCATTTTTATCTCTGAGCACTCACCTGCAGAGGGGATAGCTAATCTCAGTAGGAAACAGCCAGTGAATGCTTGTATACAATTGGATCCAAATTGTAAACCTTGGATAGAGGAGTTTTCTTTTCCCTTCAGGTATACTGAGGTGCCCTACAATCTTATATGCCCAGAGAGAAGAATGAAGCATGAAGCCAAGAGAAAGAAAATGACCTTCCCTCTCTCTCACATACAACACAGATACACATGCAGACGAACATACAGAAACACGGACCCCCCATCATGACATATATACCAGGCAGCCATACTCACCAAAGACATACTCACATCTGGGGGCACTGGTCCTGCTCTCGAGATGCTTGGCACTGTGAGTTCTCTAAACAAAACTTCAGAATGCTTTCATTAACTTTTCTTTTGGCTTACTTTAGCTGCTGTTGATTTATCTTATTAACATTTTCTCCAGAAATACCTCAATTTTAATTAAAATAGCTCAAATTTTATTGCAACAACAAAAAAAGGTAAAATCTCAAATTTTTCTCATATTTTAAAAGTATCAATCAAGAAATCAATACAAAGTTGGGATTTATTTTAATTATAGTCGACAAATAGCTATTAGCTTTAAAAAACTTACTCTTTATTTAGAGCCTTAGAAAGATGATACATGAATGCATCGTGTTTAAAAGTTGGAAGTCAGAAAATAGCTTTAATATTAAAGTCAAGATAAGGTCAACAGAGATTATTAATATGCTAGCTTAATCTATTTTAATGAAATGGTGAATTTTGTGTTTTGCATTTAAATTTAATTAATAAATAGGTAATAATAGGACTGGCTTATAATTTAGAAAATTTTAATTGAAACAAATGACATATTAGGACTCTAAGGCAAACTTTGTGAATAAAGGAAGTGAATTATTAATTAATTTAATAATTATTGTGAATTAATATAATAATTAACTATTGTGAATTATTTCCAAACTGGATATAATTTTGCCATCAGTTTATAGTGGCTATAAGGAGATATCCATTATAAAATCATCTAGTATATAGACTCTATGGCTGATTAATTGCAAAAAGCTGTATGAAGTTTTCTGAAGAATCCAGGTGAAACAAATGCTGTAACATAAAATCAGTGGTTACTGTTACTGTCTGCATATTTCATAAAGGTTTCTGTCTGCATATTTCACATGACTAAGTTACCTCTGAGGGTTTAGGGTGCTAAAATGAGGAATTTTAAATTTCAGACTTATTGAAAATTGTATTATTGTGGTTTCATTCACTGGAAATTCTAAACATTGATTCTACAGTTTTCAAAACACTGGTTAAGAGGTATATTAGCATTTTTATTTCTAGATCTGATTGAACATATAATCTGATGATTGACCATTTTAGAAAATAGATTTGGATAGCCACTTTATAAGCTGTAAAGATTTTTAGAATTTAAAAATGGAAATGCAATTTTTAAAGGCTGCATTAAGAAATTAACACTATCTTGTACACGTATACATGTAGACACGCAGATAGAAAAGACAGTAGAGTGATTTTACACTAAAATAATGATTATTATATTGATGCTGTTTACTTTTCCTGCTCCTGCAGTGAGGAAAATAATAATTTTTTGTATTGTCTCCTTGGTTAGTTTGAAGACAAAGATTTTTTAAGGCTATATCTCTTAAAGTATATTTAATGCAGAGAATAAAAATTATATGTCATAACAGAAAAATTTGGTAAATATTGTAGATTTTTTTTTGCTTTTGATAAACACTTTTCTGCATATTTCTTACATGGCTATTAGGGTAACAAAGGACTCCAGCAGAGTTAATTCTTCTCTAGGAGTAAACAGTTAAAAGCTGTTTCTTTGAGAAAGAGCTCACCTGAAGAGAGTCGATGAGAGTGTAGTGCTCAAAATCACACCAATATTTGTCTATAGCTTTGCTGGAATAAATGTTTGCCCTCTGAGTGTCTTTACAAGACAAAAAATGTAAATTACTTGACCAAATTGCTAAACTAGGAGACTTCTGGAAGTTTAGAGTTCCTAGCTTTCTTTTCTTGTTAGGAACATTTAGGGCATGATCTAGATAAGCTCAGAGACTTATCAAAATTGATCAGATTTATTAAGCTGCTGCTAAAGGCTCTATGGTGGTCTCACCTCTGGTATCCATTCTGCTCACTGAGCTTCTGAGTTCTTCCTTTGCTCTAGTCTTCTCTTGAGTCCCTGATGTCATGTCGCTCCTGGTCTCCATAGAATACCAGTCAGGGCTTTACAAGCCTTCTCTCAGATGAAGGGGATTCCAGCTATCCCTCCCTCACTCTCCTCTTTCAGATATCTGCTCCTGCCTTCTGTGCCATGTTCTGCCTCCCTGTTTGGGCTCCCTTTCACATATAGAGATGTATTTACTCCTTCCTCTGCCCTGATTCTAATCATTTCCCTTGTCCTGAACCATCATTTGTTGTCTGTTGCCCCAACCTGTGGAAGTCACATAATGCTTTAGGTACTGGAATGAACTTTCTTTTATCATCTAAAACTTGCATCTGCCTATTATCTGCTCTGCTACAGTTGGCAAAACTGTTTTGAGCTCTCAGTTTCTATGTTTGTTCTATGTTTGTTTCTATGTTTGTTCTGTCTCACTAAAGTTAACAAGATCATATCTGAAAGGCACTTGAGGCTGGAGATTATTAGGGTGGCGGGGGCGGGGGGGAGGGAGAAAAAGAACAGGATCAAGAATTTTGCTTAATTGACCTCACTGTTGTCGATGCGCTCTGTACCGAAGTCAGGATTAGTGTTTTTCTGCTTTCAACATCCACAAATCTGAAGGTATAAGATGTTGGTTCCGTTTTCTTGGTCATTGTATGTAACTTATGAAGGAAATAGTTTTATTAGGTGATCTAATAAATCTACTTGATGTTGAGTTTTGGCAAACAACTAATGAAACTATTAAGAGTTTTAGTTAGTTCTAATTAGAGCATCTAGACTAGAAATCCTAAAGATCAGATGTTCTGACTATGCAGCTGACTGGATATCCTCTACAGAGAACTTTCAATTTCCAAGATGGGCATGGAATGTGAATCTGGAGTCACCCAGGATCTTGAATGCAGGTCTGACAAGATGCATCACAATCCCGTAGCAAAGGCAGGTATCGAGAAGGACCCATCAGACTCAAGCCTCCAGTGATACTGATCCCTGGTTGCATTAGAGCAAAAAGTAGCTGCCCTAGATCAACATTTTCAGAGTATTACTTCGACCACTACTTTTATGTGATATAAATTAGCATTATGGAAAAACAGCATTTCTATGATGGAATATAGTTAAGAACTGCTGAGTTAAATAAGAGTAAACAAAGTCCTTGATTGAAAGACATCCTGGGCACTTTAATATGTGAAAGTGCTTTGTGAATCTTCAAAAGACGAATATTTTTGTGAAACATTTTTTCAAATGTTTTTGATCACTTACCCGAATTTTATTCAAAGAAAACCATTTAGAATGAATATTTGACACTAGTCTAATTTGGGACATAGATTTAGGAAACATATTTGATGCAGTGTTCGGAGGCAGAATGATCATCTGCAAACATGATCATTTACTAAAATAAATAACATATGTTGACAAATTTAATGAATGGCCAAATGGTCATGCAAATGTTTTCTTGTGCTTCTAAGCTCATAAACTCTAAAAATAGTATTTTCTACTTGAAGTAACTGTAATTTGCATAATCACCCCAAGTTTTAGGTCTATCGATTGATTTGGGGCTTAATATTTTATATTATGGCAGAATCTGGCAATCCCAGGGGGATGCTTAACCTTGAGAAATAATGTATTTGCTCTTTTTTCACAGAACTATGTGTTGTAGGGATTCATGGCCCTGCCAGTTTCTGGGAATTGGACTTACTTCCTTGTTGACTTATGGTGACATACCCATTATTAAAGGTATTTAAAAAAAAATTTAGAAGTCCTCTTTAAGTGTAAGAGGAAGGGGGAAAAAAGACTAGAAGAACAAAACTGAATTTCCTATTCAGAAAGAAACTTTCAGTTTCCTTCAAGCTGGTGCTATGCTCAAGGAAGGTTGTCAGACTGCTTATTAATACCATACATTCTGAGCTCCCACTATCATCAGCTTACTTCAGATATGGTAATTCCCAAAGCAGAGTCTGCTCTACAAGGAATTTTTTTGTTTCAGAGTACCTGGCTACTGAGAGTAGGTTATCAAACATTCAGTTTTCTTTCTGTCTCTAGGATACATCCCGTTATGTTCTCTGACTTTTCTCTGTGATAAAACCTCTTTCTCTGTCTACCCAACAACAGAGCAGGAATTTGGAGATAGAAGTCTTTAACAAAAACAATATATTTTTAGGACAATACCGTTTAATAGACACTGGAAGAACTGAAGAAAAGAATTTTAAGAAAATGTTTGTGTTGCTTGTAAATAATAGCTAAGAGTTACTGAGTACTTACTTTGTCAGATACTGTCATACATCTTTCATTTAATCATCAAAACGATCCTATAACTAAAGTGTTATTGGAGCGTCTGGGTGGCTCAGTGGGTTAAAGCCTCTGCCTTCGGCTCAGGTCATGATCTCAGGGTCCTGGGATTGAGCCCTGAGTCCGGTTTCCTGCTCAGCAGGGAGGCTGCTTCCTCCTCTCTCTGCCTGCCTCTCTGCCTACTTGTAATTGGTCTCTCTCTCTGTCAAATAAATAATAAAATCTTAAAAAAAAAAATAAAGTGTTGTTATGCTTGTCTCCCATGAGTGGAAACAGAGGTGAAGGAAATAAACGACCTTCCCAAAGCTACACAATTGGTAGTGAGAGAGCTGAGTGTGGGTGTCTTGCTCCAGAACCCAGACGCTTGAAGCCACCACATCATATGCTTCTCTCTCTTTAACCAAATAGAAATCCTATTCATTACAACATATTGCAGTTAACTAGGAGACTGGGTAAGATATTATGATGCTTGTTATCATTTTTTCATGATTTAGAGTTTTAGAAAGGTGCATTGTGGCTTTGCTCACACTGTATGCCTGCTTGTAAATTTTCAATGACTTTATATCACACTGAAGTATAAATCATTTCAAACCAACTAGCTTAGTCTGTATTTGTCAGTTTAAGTGTCAAGCACTCCTTCTGGGTTTTTTCAACATTCTAATGCTTTATCTAATGTTATTCTTCATGGACATACCACTAAAATCAGCCAAATTTATTCAACTTATCCTGCCTCCAAGACTTTATTCATATTTCCATTATAAGATCTATCCACACATCCTCAGATTGTCTAATTAAATTCTTTCTTCAAGGACTATTTCATAACTCATTTCTTCCATGAAAATGCTGATGTCCTTATCTGCTATTTTGCCTTTGAAACTTCTGAAATAGATTTTAAATATGGAATATATTTTGCATCACAATGGATGTGATCTTTGAGTGTCATCTTCAGGATGCTGAGGGTTTGCTGGGGAGAAAAACAGCCTGGGCTCTGGATGGTGTGGGAACTATCACAGACAGCAAACATGACAGAGCATTGCAAGGGAGAAGCTTAGAAAAATTGGTAGAAGCCAAATATTAAAGAAGTGTATGCAACTTGTTACCAATTGAGGAATATATCTTGAAAACAATGATTAACCAAGGAAAGATCCAAAAAGTTCATGACCTTTTGAAAAAATTATTGGCTAATCAACACGATAGCTGAATTCTGTCTTCCTATCACCTTTTCTTTGTTTTTCTCACTGGTGGTAGTGTAGAGAGATGATTTTCAAGCCTTTAAGAAATTATTGCTTTAGTCTAGGTAGGAAATGTTGAGGACCCCAATGACTGAATGGGGGCAAGAACAGTGGTCTAGAAGAAAGGGGCCATATGTATGAGATAGTCAAGTAAATGTGGGGGAAAGGAAGGGAAATAATCAAGAATTATTTTCTAAGTTTTTGACTTAGGCAACATGGTTTTTAATAGTGCCATTAAGTGCATGAAAGATTAGAAGGGAAGCAGGTGGGTTAGAATCCTTTCCTACTGGGTTATCCAAGGCAGTGGGTCTGTAGGAAGTGAGGTGACAACAGACAATTGGAAGTTAGAGGCATATGGCTGTAGAGAGAAGTTCAAATGGATATATACACTTGGGACTTCAGGCTACTGGTAATTGTTGATTCCATATACTTGAGTAAAAACAATCAGGAGAATATGCAGAGTAATAAGAATTAAGAATGCATACTGAAGCATCTCTCAAGCTAAGATCAAGGCAGAATCAAGAGTTGGGAAGATTCTCCTATTCCCCACACATAAGCCTAAATCAGTAATGGGTCTAATTTCAATCCCAAGTCCATTAACAATGCAAAATTAAGGAAACAAACTAAACTAGTGTAGAACAGTTTACATATGTACACTGACTGCCATTTTTGATTTAGTATTTGTAATAAATGTATAATCTCTAAAATATATTTGTTTTTAAATTTTAATGCTATATATACAGGGAATCCTGATTTGCATGTAAGTCAAAATGAATCTTCTCAAGTGAATGATTTTGAATGTAAGTATTATAAATAAACAGCACTAACTATTGCACATTTAATTGAATTCTTTTATTTTAAATATTCACAGTACAGGAATTCATTAAGCCTGAATAGAACATCATTATTTACACATCCAAGGAATAACTCCAGTGGTAAATCAGTGAAGTACTTACATTGAATATAGGCAATATGATTGAAGAAAGAGAATTCTTCTTACACATACAGTTTCAAACCCTTTATACATTTATTTCTGCCTTGGGATCTTAGCACAGATCACTGAAGTCACTATTAATTGCTGAACAAAATTTCAAAAAGTTATAACTATAGCAAACACACCGTATATTCATAAACCCAGAAAGACATCAATGGGCCAGAAATCCACATTACGATGGCATTTTTAAGGGAAGGAAATTTCAAATGACATCTCCAGTTTAATTTGTGGCAAACGCAAGTTCTTCAAATAGCTGAATATACAGATTTCCTATGGCATTTTGCCTTGCATGGCTTATTAAAATATTTGCTTAGCTGCCATAACATGTAATGTTATTTACAAGTTGAATTGATGAAGGGAACAATATGGTAGCAAACTGAGAGCCCAGATCAAATGTTTGCTGAATGCCATACACATACAACATCCTGGTCAGTAAAGCTGGTGTAAAATAAACACTGCCAGGACAGGCTACTCAACATTTAGATTAAATGCTTTACTCCAGGATGTAGCAAGACTCAGGTGCATGATTTTCACTTGGAATAGTAGCTAGACTCAACTTTTCTTACTGTTACACTAACTTCACTGAAGCAGTTAAAATTGAACTTGAATGAACCAAACTTCTGTAAATAAATAAATAAATAAAGGTATAAATAGGATCCCTACTATTTTAATAACATAGCAATAAAATTACCTTCCAACAGTATAAATGTTTATAAATGCTTATATTGATGTTTTAAGTCACCAAGTGCTATTTCTAGCCTTACTATATTATGATGAATGACTAATTTCATTTGGGAAGTGGTCATTGGTCCACGTATATTATCTGTTTGGAATTAAGCCCTTTCAAAATCACAAGTATATTTTCTGAAGAACACCAAAAAAAAAAAAAATAAAAACATAAACAAAACTTCACCGAATGGAGTAATTTCCATTCCCAAAGACTACTGTAAATTATCAGCATGTAGAGGTTAGGTCTTTGCAGCCAAAATTCATATTTTCCACACATTTTTTTTCCCCTAATCACCCGAGTTACCGAGAAAAATATCCCCCCTCCCCCACACCAAGTACACTGATTGGCTGTTCACACTGCCTGGATATTCTACATTATTGCACAATTTAGTGTTGTGTAGACCTGGCCTCAAGTGTTTTCCACTCCCACACCCCTCCCCCCTTTTGTCCCCACACCCCTCCCCCCACCCCTGGCAGTAGTACTGATTTTGGCAGTGTAAAAAAAAAAGACACGTTCTTCTTGATCGTAGAAAAAGCTGCCAGAATATTGTGTTCATAGTATGGAACTGATTAAGATGATATTTTTCACATCTTCATGCTTTTATAATAGTAAATTGCTATGCAGTAAATTGTATCATTTGCCAACAAATGATTTTATTTGTTGTATTTTATTGCCAACAAGAGACTTCAAGAAAATTGGGGATGGGGGGGGATTTTACCACATTATGCTGCCCAGTTTAAAAAAAGCAAAGCAGCATTTTCTATTGGCTCATTAGCACTAAGAATAACATTTTCACTTTACTCAAGTTTAAAAAGAATTTTTTGAAAGATGTGAATCATGCACACAGATTGAGACAAAGCCTATGTATGAGTTGGCAGTGTAAATGCCCCCCTAAAGTTGCATGATTCATCAAGGGCATGCATTTTTTTCACATAATATAACACAACCTTAATATCTTCATATAATTTCTAACACATTTTATTTCAAACATGCAGTGGCTACTAAAATAAGATTTTAAAGAAAAGCTGATGTTTGATATAAAATAATCATGTCTTTTCAAGTGTGGAAAAATACTCTACAAAAAAATAAGTAGAAAAGTGGTTTCTGATCAATGTGTGATTTTATCTATAAAAATCCAGATGACTAATTAGTGTGCTTACAACAACCCTATGGGGTCTGCATTGCAATTATATACATACAGAAAGTTAATAGCATTAAACAACTATTAGCACAATGCAGTTAAATCCTTATCAGAAATAACATGAACTATAAACTGTACATTTGGCATTTAGGTTTCAGAGTATTTTTAAGAGTCTGCTTAAATATGACAGTACAATAGTGTAAAATCACATTACATTAATAAAACATACTATTATCACCCAAATAATTTATGGATTACTGACTCTTACAATTCACATATTGGCTAGAATTGGCACATTTTGTTTCACCATGATAGTTTTGACCTTCTTTACTTGAGTGTACATTGTTTTATTCAAAGTTACACTTGAACTACATAGAAAAAGTGTAGGCTTATGTGCATCTGTATGTGTGTTCTTGAGGAAATGAGATGGGAGAAAACATGTAAACTCCACTGCAGCTTTCTTCTTTAGCAACTGTTTAATTAGAACTCCTAAAGAAACTGCCTGCTAACTATTTTCTCTTCTATCTTATGGCTCCCAGAACAGTGACATGGCCACATGGAAGAGAGCAAGAAGGAAAGAAGGAAAATTCTAGAAGAGTATATGGCAGCCCATGCTCTGTGCCAGGCTAACTAAACCAGAATGTTTAATCAAGAAATCGAGATCTAGTAAGAGCTCCTCAGTTGATTCTAATGTAAAGTCCACCACACTACTGATCGATGAGAAGTCAGTGACCCCAAAAAGCTAGCAAATCATGCAATAGATTGCATCACCTGGAATTTGGGTTTAATCCTTAGTTTACTACTCTTTTCCTCCCTTTTACAACTTTGTGAGCTGGAATCTACATTGAAACTTGTTAGCTTCTCACTTTTTCCCTTTAAAAATCTCTCTTATACACAGGTTGTTTTAGACTCAGAATAAACTACATTATTCCAATGAAGATGATTAATCTCAATAATTTCACTCAGATAATTCTGACCAGTTGCATCTCCTCCAGCAAACTTTCCTTTTTTTACCTTCATCTTATGTATGATTTATGAAAATGGTATTTTTATATTGTCACAATTACTCCACTAATCCGACTCTTATGAAATCCAACCTCAAATTAAAAAAAGAAAAAAGAAAAGAAAAGAAAAAAAGGAGAAAAGAGGGGGGAAAGCACACATGAATAAATACTTTGCTTTTGAAGGTTGCCATCATGCTGGTAGCTCCAGAGATTTAAATTTTTATTTAAGAGTAAAAAAAGATATCATTATTTTCACTATGTTTTTCTATCTCCATTTCCAATGCTACATCTTCCAGCCCAAGAGCTCTCATTGATTTGAATGTAAAGCATCTACAAGCTAAATGATTTTTTTCCTTGTCAGTGAATTCCTGGTCTCAAGTATGATGGTCTTTATCCTTCAATTCATTATTTTTAAATAATATGTAAAATATTTGAGATAGGCCATCTATCATGTAAAAAGGGGACTGCTCCTACTTTTACATAGAACCAGATATCCTCAGTCTGTTCGAGGCTCTTAAAGAAGAAAACCAGTATGTGGCAGGCCTGGATCTCATTGTAGTCCCTGGAGACACATATCCTGTCCTAGATGACAGCGAGCTCTCTTCTTGCAATCTGGCCTTAGACAAAGATGGCATCTTCAGGATTGTCTCATCTGAGGGACTGAAGGTGGCTAATGAGGCCAATCCGAGATGGGGGATGCACTCTTATAACTCCGGCACATATTTCTTGCATAATGAGTTGTACCAGGTTGTTAATTTAGTCTGGGTTCTGTATCTGTGAGCCTGCTTTTCTATCTCCTGCACTTTCATTAATCAAAATGGAATGCAAAATGTGCAGTAAGAGTCACCAGAGTTAACACACGTCTGAAAAATTCACTCTTAGAGTTTTTCAGACAAAATTTATATTTGTTTTTTATAGCGAAATTCCAGTAAGCTTTAATGTAACATACTTTACGTGTACAACTAATTCAATAATTTGGTTGTCAGATGATTCAGAAAAATAATTTAATTTTTGAAGTTTTCTAATGTTGTATCTGAAATAAACATTTCTAATGTTCTTTAAAATGAAACCATTGGGAACTGCTTAAAAATACTATTTTGAATATTATTCATTTTTGACACATCAATGTAAAACATTTCTTTAAGTTTACTTTTTTGTTTTATTAAAGTACAACTTAGAAATTGTGCAAATGAACAGTTGAGATTATTCATGTCAAAATTTTTATTATGCAATTAGAGCAGTCTTAATCACGGTCTGGCTAGGAATTATTTTATTTCTGCACCACCAAACAAATACATACCTGTTTACTGAATTTATACTAACATTTTATAAGAGACTTTTATAATTATTTTTAACTTCAGGAAAAGTAGATGAAGATTTGATTCTGTTTCTTAACTTAGGTCATTAACTGACTCTGCAGCTAAGCTGACCTGGCGGATGAAGTCAGGTTGCTGAGTATTTTGGGGCCCCTGTCCTTACCAGAAAATCACCTCTGAGAATCCTCTTGCTATTCCATTCTGTGACATAAACTATGCCAACTAATAATAAGCTAAATTGACTGTTAATTTACTGATTTCTTATAACAGTGAAGGGAAATTAGGCCTGCTTGGGTTCCAATTATTTTAAGAAATGGTGTATGTGTTTAGTAAGGCAAATAATACCTACGTGTTCCCCCTTCCATTACTGAGTAATTATAGAAGATGCGAATGCATGCTTCCACACTATATTTATTTGTTTCTCTTCTCCTGAAGATTACTCCTTTGGCTTATTTAGATTTGCAATGACTCTTAAAAGCTGTCTGCTTAACATTTTCAATTTTAGAATTGAAATTGTGGAAATAGTTTTGAATTCCTCGCAATGATGTTTTGTTATATGATTGTAATTGAACACAGTATCTATTCGTTTAAATGTTATTTCATTTGTCCTCACACATACATACAAAATATATTAGAATCTGTTACCTCCACCTTATAGATGCAAAATCGGAGGCCAAGAGGAGTCAAGTAGCTTGTCTACAGTTAGGGAGTGGCAGAGCTGAGATTCTGTTGTAAATCTGTGGTCACCAAAACTCCATGTGCTACTGCTAGCTCATTGCTATATGCCAATTGCAAATTACTTTCCACCCATCAAGCAAGGGCTTTGAGACATGGAAAAGAGGTTCTCTTAAACATATACATTGATTAGCAAGTCACGGAAACATAAAATTTTAAGGCTGTAAAGGATCTTAATAATTGGGTAGTCCAGTTTTCGTGTTGAAAATACAAACATGCATTAGAACCTAAAAAGAGAATGAGAGATATTTTTTCAAGGTATATAAACTTTTCTTGTCCTAATAATACGTTCAGGCCAAGAATTGAGTGGGTTTTTTGTGTAGACTGGTGGTTCCCAGAGATGGCCCCATGTTAGTATCATCTAAGGTGTCTTTACAATTGTTGGTTTCTGGGTCCCATTTTAAACCAATCAGATCAGATCTCTGGAGATGGGGTTTGGACTTCCACAATTTTAAATCCTCTCCAAGTGATCCATATATGCATCTAGGCCTGAGAAATACTGCTATAACCACTCACAATTTAAAAGAAGATTGGGAAACTATAGATAATCTGCCCCAAATTAAAGGATTAGTTAGCCAGTACCATGCTTATGCATGAAATAATTAGGCATATAGAATATCTTGGCTCTTAAAGTAGAGAAACACTTTACTGACATATCCAGGATGATTCCAAGAGAATTAAAGACATTAGCTTATATCAATTGAACAACAGAATACACTCCGTTTTATAGGTGGTTATGACACAGACATCAAACCTGACAACACATCAGAACTATCTGGGGAGATTTTTAAAATACAGATTCCAGCTCCCGTCTCAGACCCAGAGAATCAGAAACTGCATATCATTAATACTTTTTCAAATGATTCTTATGCAGCTGACCAAGGAAGTTCCAAACATATGTTTGTGTTTGAGAACCACTGGTTAAGTTAGGATGATTTATCAACTACAGTGTGAAGCAGATTAATTTAGGAAATGTATTAAAAGCATGTTTTTTGGAATTGTTTGAAGAGAATTACCTAAGCAGGGTCAAGGAATCAGTATTGTTCATAAATACCTCTGGTGTTTCCAGGTGTGGTGACCCAGGAACCAGGCTTTTCAGTTACATTGATAACAACAGCTGACATTGAAGAGATTTTTAAAAAATTGTTTACAATATTTTCAAAGTAGGTCAAATGAAAAAATATATAGAGACTATGAGTTAAGAATAACTGAATTGTTTGGATATATTCAATCTGGCTTACTCAAATTAGGCTCCCTATTTCATTGTCATCTGGGGATTTGCAATGTGACTCCACTGCTTCCCTGAAATTTTTGCATTGATAAAAATGTTTTAGATTCTCATAATAAGAATGTAGATGATATAGAAAAATCTATAATATTTTAAAATAATGCTCATTATATGCTTGGTTGGTTTTCTGTAGGCAATTAAGGTCTCAGCGAGTCATGAGTACATGAATTACAAAAGACGAGGTAGAGAACAAAGGGGAAGGAGTTAAAGGATGAAGTTCGGTTAATTGAGCACTTGCTGTATTCCAAGCACGGGATTAGGTTCTTTCTACATATTAGTTTAAATAATCACTTTAAATGTCTATTCAGAGAAATAAGAGGGAAATCTATTTGAAATATTTACCTCCAAAAAATGATATCATCATTGGAATTTCATTTGCAGATACATGCATATTGACAGTTTAGATCTTAGATAAGAGAGTAACAGCGCCAGAAGGAGCCTTGCAAACAACAAGGTCCTGAGAGGTTAGCTGGATTTCTCAAAATGAGTTTGTTGAACCTCTAACCCAGCCTAGCATTGTCTGGTTTAGCAGGCTCTCTCTCATTTTTGTTCTGTTAACTGCTCTATATAATGCTTATGAATATGGATGCATTCAATATGAATTACTGAAAGGGAGAACACTTTGGATAGTAGTTGAGCTTACCCATTTGCAAAATGCTACAAAATCTTTAGATGAGAGACATCCAGAAAAAAATATCATCTTAATTGACTGATGTTTGCAGTACACAGGAATGCAGTTAGGGAGGAAAGAAACTGCATTTCTCTCCGTGCATAGTTTGGTAATAAACATGTGCCCTTCACAGTGCTTGCACTTTATAACCTCCTCAAATACTGTCTTTCCTATTAGAAACAGTTGGTGTTCATATTTGAATAGAATGTTAACATGTTCCAAATCCTTTAAAATCTATCTTGAAATATTACTTCTTTTGGGGTGCTAGGATGCAGGAAGATTGGAAGGACATAAAGCCTTCCTTTGTATCCAATCAGTAAATTGACCAAAGAAATAAATATAAATATAATCTCTAACTGGTACTGATAAGCTGGAACTATTATCACACTTAAATAAAATTCTGCATGACCTCCAATGCAATTTCTTTATTCACTGAACAAATATTTGTTGAGATCCCTCTCTTTGATAGGCACTGTGCATATCTTTTAGATCCTGCAGTTTTTATATTTAACAGTTTGATTGTAATTCGTTGTTAGGAAGTTCCCCTAAATGAGATCAGAGTTCAAGGGAACTCAAAGATATGGTTAAGCACAAGGTCAGAGTGATGTAAGGACCAAAACCTTGTTTTGGTAACATTACTTCATGCAAAGACATTTTCTAGACAAAGGCAACGGCATTACCTTAAGACTCATGGAATCTAGTTTGAAAATAGGCAATCAAAAAGATATCAATTGTATAATTTCCTATTCTTACCATATTTAACCTCCAATTGGAGGCAAAAATTTAAAGCCCCAGCAAATAATTCCTAAATATTCTGTCACTTTATACCTCAAGTGCTCTGAGCTTTCTAAGCCCTCACAACAGAAAACATTTCTGCACATTCTAGGATTATCAAGACTTATGTAGTAAATGTAAAATTTTAAGCTGATATTGGTTTCCCACTAAGATAATTTTTTTCCAGTCTCTACTTCATATTATAAAATTTATGGCTGTCATATGACTGTCATGTCTTTTTTTTAAGAGTTTAATACTGCTGGATATGGAGAATTCAGTATATATTCTTACTAAGAAGACCTATAATAATATTTATGTATTATTACTAGTAAGACCTATAATAATTAACATTTAAATATTCAGACAATTGAAGATTTTTGATATTTTGGAACAAAACTTTTTAAGTGGTCTATTCTCTTTTTATATCCACAGTTTATCCCCTGGTATCATTATTAGTTTTTGAAACCAACATCAAGCTAATTTTTTTTTCACCAGGAGATATTTTTCCATGCTTTTCACCAGGAGATAGCCTTTAAAAGAATTGCAATCCATGAGATTTATTAATGGAGTGCCTGAGAACCATGCACCATCTTTGAGGTGTGCATTTCACTTAAAATGTAGTAAAAATCCATTTCCTTCTGCTAAAGCTCATCTCCTAAAATATTAAAAACAGAAAGAATGCTAACAGGTTTGATGTTTTATTTACTCTATACTTTTTTCAAAAGTCAAAGTGCTTCCACATAGAGTGTACCATTCCATAGGCCTTAATTAGACCAATAAGTCATTCACATTTTTGGGAATTGAGACATACGTCTATGGTTAGGTGAGAATACAGTGAAAAAGAACATAGAATTGAGAGGGCACACTGACATTCCAGTCTTAGCCATGTCACTAGCTGTGTGTGTGTGTGTGTGTGTGTGCGTGCGCGCGCACGCGCGTGTGTGTGTGTGCGTGCATGTGTGTGTGTATGTGATAACACTCACAATAAATGTTACCTCTGGATCTGGTTAACGCATAAGTAGAATAAAGGCTTTGTTTTGTAAACATTGCTATACTACCATCAAGCCCCAAAACTTACAAATAAATGCTTCCAGAACTGATGGGCTAAGTTGACTCCTTCATTTTGGCACTTCAAATTCAGAAAAGTTATTCTTCTGGGACCTAGTAGTAGGTTTTCAATATATAGATGTGTTAGTTTGTGACTTAGTATTATTGCCTTGGCTTGGGTCATATTATTAGCATGTGATTATACTCAGTCTAAAAAAGAGACCAAATTCATAGTTGGTTTCTCAGTTCTTTGAAATCATGAGTGATCACCACAGCCAAGTTGGGTTGTCAAGACACTGAATGCTTTGCTGCTTTTGAAGAAAGCGGGTGCTTTCTAAACACGTTAGCCATTCAACCTGTTTAGAACCCTATACTTTTTGCAGGATGACGAAAGGATGATAAAGTCAGTGTAAATGTATGAATTAGACTTTTGAATCTGATGAAATAAATGTAGGTGAGATCTGTCCTTATCTACCAGGGCATCCACACAGACACACCATTTCTTGATGCAATGTGGTTAGAAGATATAATATGGAGGGAAACTACAGCAGGTCAAATAAGTAAACAAAGTTTGCAGCTCAGAAATGTGTCAAATCCCTAAGCAATTGGGGAAATTTGCTATCTTATTTTCATTAATTCAACAGTGGCTCGTATAAACTCCATTGAGAGGAGTATGTGCACTAACATAGACTCAAAGAAAGCTTTCATGTTACCTCTCCACTTAACTGTTAGCTCCTGTAGGGCAGTGACAGTACCTTGTTCATCTTTCTCTCTGGTTAGGGCATTGCCTGACCCAACATGCCTGTTCAACATGGGTAAAGAAATGAACCTGAACAACAAGCAGTCCTCCATCTCATGCCAGAATCTTCCTCAGCTCCAGTCCTCCTAGCGCTCCAGAGAGCTCATTCCCACACAAGGTGGTCTGGGGCATGGGGCATATGTCCTACTTACTGAACCCAAGTTTGTCTCTATCTAACTTCTATTTAATGTAAAAGATGATGGATTTGTATTCTGCTAATGTTAACATTTAACAGGACTATTAGCGTAAGTCACAATTAGATCCGAAAGGATGTCATCAGAACATTCCAATTCTTTTGATGGGTTTTTGGCCTGAATGGAATAGTCATTAAAGAGTCTTTTGGGAAATGTTTTTCTTGAAGAATCCTTAACATCCCATCTTTTCTCACCTATTAATCTCTGCATATATCCAGCTTTTAACCTTATAGAGGAAAATTGCTGTATAAAACTGCAGGTTCAGGGATGAATTTTCCAAGAACTTAGCGTAATGACAAGTTTATTTTGGTTCTGTAAAGCTCTGAGGACCATGGTCACATGTGCTATATATGAGTAATTATTAAAATGAATATAAAACATCATCTCCAGTTAATATTTCTACACTAGAACTGTCACTTTGTTGAAACAAAAATTTTTCCATGATTTTCAATGACATTCATTTGTTCATTCAATAAATGTGCATTGAGATCTTACTCTGGGTTAAAATTGTGTGTTTTCTATAGATCCCCACTTTATTATGTTTAATATTTTATATATAACACCTTAATGTCAATTTTATTTAGGTTCTTTTAAATGTAGGACAAACCTTTAAAATGTTTTGTCTATTTATTTGTCCACATGGTAAAGTGAAGCTTTTAAATATTGGGGCTTGGAAAAAATAATTTAAATTTATATGTTATTCAAGATTGTACATAAATGTACCACTTGTAAATATGATTTGTATCTATACACATTCTTTTCCTTTGTTATTTTAGGAAATCATTTGTTTTATTATAATAATAAGTGTAAGGATTGGGAAGAGAACTATCCCAGGTATTCTTAAGTGTCGTCAGGATCATTTTCCAGGTTCTACAAATCCCCCAAAATTGGATATTTAGAAATACTTGAATAATTTAACTTAAGATTGTGAGAACAAGTGGTTGCATTTGCAAGTCTGCTTAATGAAAATAAATGAAAAGTCTAATAGCTTCCTGAATAAAACAGTTCTGCTTCACTATCTTTCTTATTCACTACACAAATAATTCTTCTTTCACAAAAAATGTGGTAAACAGGTAAAAAGTAGATCAAATAAAGACAGTTACACACTTTGTTCACTTTGAAGTCAAAGAGGTTAGAACTCAATTACAAATGCTTTTCCTTTGTTACATTATGCAAACTTGGAACTAGAGATTATAATATTTAGTGAAAATATTTCATATTTTAAGATGTGCATCATCATCTCCCAAATAGCTTACACAGCTGACCAATGTAGAAGCAACAATCATATCACAAATTTACATTACAAACAACTACCAAAATGTGAAAAACAATGTTTACAAATGGTAGCAAAGAATAAATTAATTTTCAGTGCACATAATTAGGTATATACAGGATAATTTAAAACCAAAGGGAGTGATTGCTAATGCTGAGCTTTCAGAAATCTCCATCAAAGTATACATGTTACCCAAGAGAGAGTGATAAAAATAAATGGTGACACGAAAGCAGAATGTTGTCTCTCTTCTTATCCTCAAAACTTGGATGATAGCTCATCAAAATAATTTTCCCAAGTGTGCAAATGAGGGAAAACTTTAATTCCAAAACCATTTCTCTAAATTACCAACAGATTTATATTCTTGATGCCTTTTCACGTGATCACAAGCCAAGCATGCATGTGATTCCCAAAATCGTGGAAGATTCACTGTGAAATCCTTCCTCCAGTTAAAGTAACTAAGGTACAACTTATTGTTTTTGTCAACTTCTTTCAGATACTTGGCTAGCTCACTGGGAGAGTTATAATCTTCCACATGAATGAATGAATCTGCTGGAATATAATTCTCATAATTTTCCCTAGATGGCCCCAGAACAACAGGTACAGAGCCAGCTAGAAAAGCATTATAGAGCTTTTCTGTGATGTAATCTTTGTGGATTGAGTTTTCAAAAGAAAGATAGAATTTGCAAGTAGATATGGTAGGAATCAAATTTTTATCATTCACGTACTCTCCAAATGCTTGCCCATAGGTATGGATTTCAATGCTTTTGCTTAGCTCATTGTAATACTTGACCCTTGCGTGCTCAGGGTTCCAGTTACTTACAACCCAGCACACTAACTTCTCTTTGCTTGGCACTTCAAACACGAAGGGGTTTGTGCTCACCGTCAAGAAGCCGTAAGGCACTTGGATATCTGAGTCACGGCGGTAAGTCAGCGTCAAGTTGAACAGGTGCTCAATACCACTCTTTTGAGGCGTGTGAGTTGGTGATTCCAAATTCATCCAAATCCATTTCTGGAAGGGTGGCCTAGCCTGCTGAGGTAAGTTAGTTAGATCCCAGCTGATGTCTCGGTGATGGATCAGAACTGCATGAGATTTGTTGTACAGAGAACGGTCTGTTGTGAGATGGCATCCTTGGATGTTGAACATTGCTTGGCAAGATGTAAGGTCAAAGGTCTGCCCAAATGGCCACACCCAAATCAGGATAGTAGTTTCATTAAAATAATCAGTTTTGGTGGAGAAGAAGTTTTTCATTTTCAGCACTGAGCTGGCTGACTCCATTGGACTGAAGATCCAGCTGTTGGTGGGCTTGATGTAAATGAGCAGACATGCCATGAAGCAGCCCAGGATAATGCAGACGATTAAAAATGGGCGGAGAATTCCTTTGGATGCTGATGTCATAATTTTTTCTGTGAAACAGAAAGAGAACGATGGAGGGGTAGGTAGACATAGTGATGAAAAGTTAGTCATAAATACGATCTGAGGTTAACAGGTGATGCATCTCAAAATACACTTAATCGCAAAATCAATTGCATTTTTCTTTTTTAGTGTTACTAAACCATTAGGGAAAAGGAGCTTTTATTAAGCCAAGAAACTGCCTTTCGGAGGAACTTTCCCCTGAACTCCATAAATAATGAGTCAGAATTTATTATAAGTCTGCCCGCATATCTTGAAGCCGGGTTACATTTGTTTTCAATGCTATCCTTACCTGTTATATTTTAATTTGTTTCTAGAAAGCTGGCACAAAGACTGGCATCACCAAGACTATGACAAAAATTCTCATACTTTGAAACCACATCAGATCTGAGAACATTCCTCAGTTTATATGACTATTATTAATCATATATATAGTTACTATAATTATTTACTAGTGCATTTTTGAGATTGTAATATAACTTTGCAGTTCAGATGGAATTCAGTAGAAAACCAAAATTTTTAAAGAAAAACTTTTGTTTTGGTTTCTTGGTATAAGCTCATCTTCACTGCCAAAAGTGCATCACAAGATCCTCTTGTGAGAAATGGCAGCTCTTGGTTTGCTATCTGTTGATTGTTTTGTTTTGCTTTTAAGTAAGTATACTGATGCAAAAATTTGAGAAATTAAAATCTCTTGTTTAATTTTTAATATTTATTTTTTCTTACAGTTTTTCTTATTTACTTTTAATAATCTGTTAGTACACTCAAGATCTACTAGGTTGTGATAATAAAATGCTCTAATAGCATTAGAAAAACATTCTCATGGTATCGGGGCATTAAAAAAGGATTTTCTTAGCATTAAAATGACATTAGTATAATAAAAATAAATGGATTCTCAAAAGAAAATAATTATGTTTCATGAAGAATAATACTGATCTTGTAAATTATAGCAGATTGCAACTAAAAAGATGAATTAAGGCTTTTTGATTTTTTTTTAAATACAAGAGTCTTCAAGGTGTTTCCTCTTTGACATTCATGTCTTTTTATGAATATGAACACAAAGATTAAATGTGTAATATGTTTGCAAAACTGTCTTTTGATCAAATTCTTACTGACCCTCTGAAATTCATTATTCTTCTCACCAAAATAATGTGGTCTATCAATTTCAGATTCATTAAAATATTTTGAAATCTTGATCAAAAGCTAGTGTAGAAACATTTCCTTCCAGAAAAAAGGGAGAAATTGTTCTTTATTTAATTACCTAAATTTATGTGAACATTTAAAAACTTACATTTTTTTTTGTTGTTGTTATGCAGCTTTTCTTAAAGCATATGATGTTCCCTATATAGTTCCTGATTCTGTGAATCCAAAGATCCTGGATGTTATATCCTGGAGCACTCTCCAAAGGAGAATGATTGGAATCACTGACTGAGACTTACCATCAAATTTAGGTTCAGCCCTGTCCAGTCAATAACAAATGGAAAATAAAAAAAGTGTCTACCAAATATGTTCAGACACTATTAATTAACTCCTGAGCTACAGAGAAAATAGAAAGGAATATGAAAGAAATCTCAACTATTTAGAACTAAATGACATTGTTGGCACTACATGTCAAATTTTGTGAAATGTGGCTAAAACAGTACTTTATTTAAAGGGAATGTATAGGTTTCCACAGTTTTGGGGAAATTAACAAAATTGCCAACTGAACAAGCTGGACAAAGAACAATGGGCCAAAGCTAAAGAAATAAGAAGTAAAAACTTAAGATAAGGATTGAAATCATTAAAACTAAGAGCAGAAATTTGAGAGGATTGATAAAATCATATGTAACTATGTGAGGTGATGAATTAACTAAACTTACTGTAATAATCATTTTGCAATATATACATATATCAAATCATTATGTTGTACCCCTTATGCTAATATAATGTTACATGTGAATTATAACCCAATAAAACTCGAAAAAATCCTGAGACAAACCTCACACAAGAGTAATCATGAAAAAAGGAAATTATATTTATTTTATTTTTTTAAAGAAATTCAGTTTAAATATAAAAAAGAGCAAATGATTATGCAACAGAAAAAATAAGAAATGACTATATGGAGTAGTTTTATGTTCATGAGTTTGAAAAACTGATGAAATGGATGGTTATATATATGCACAAATAGAAAAATGCCAATTTTAATAANAACCTCACACAAGAGTAATCATGAAAAAAGGAAATTATATTTATTTTATTTTTTTAAAGAAATTCAGTTTAAATATAAAAAAGAGCAAATGATTATGCAACAGAAAAAATAAGAAATGACTATATGGAGTAGTTTTATGTTCATGAGTTTGAAAAACTGATGAAATGGATGGTTATATATCTGCACAAATAGAAAAATGCCAATTTTAATAAGAAATTCTTATTAAACAAATAGCAGTTAGTGAAGTGGAATTGATAAATAATAACCANATGACCTGAGCCGAAAGCAGAGGCTTTAACCCACTGAGCCACCCAGGCGCCCAAGAAATTCTTATTAAACAAATAGCAGTTAGTGAAGTGGAATTGATAAATAATAACCGAAAACAAACAGTAGACTTAGGTGGCTTTGTAGGAGTGATATCATTTGTTCAATGAATAGAGAACATGATTGTCATTTTAAAAAAATCTAGAAAACAGAAGAATAAATAAAAGAAGCTTAACTCATTATATGAAGCCAATTATTAACCTATTACCAGAAGAAAATATAAAAAGTTAAAAAGGTCTATTTCACTTATGAACACAGATACAAATATTGAGCAATAAAGAGTATTAAAATACATTATGACACAATTCAAGAGTAGGTTTATGTAGGTTCATGTACATTTGATCCTACTTTATAAATTTAACTAGTTGAACAATGTTTCAATTCTAGACTCTGGGATCTATAGACTGAGAAAAGTTCCTGGAAGGATCTCTTTTTTAATGGAGTAATAATACTAACCTTTAGTATACATGATTTGACTGAGCAATGAAGTGTTTTTCTCCTTTAAGACCAGTGTTTAATGGTATTTAGAAATGTAAGCATTGATAGGGTGCCTGGGTGGCTAGGTCAGTAAAGCATCTGACTCTTGATTTCAGCTCAGGTCATGATCTCAGGGCTGTGAGACTGAGCCCTGCATTGGGCTCCACACGGAGTCTGGAGCCAGCTTAGGATTCTCAATCTCCCCCCACCCTCTCTTTCTGCCCCTCCCCTCCTCTCATTTGCATTCTCTCTCCTTCTCTCAAACGAAAAACAACAAGAGAAATGTTCTCATTGAAAAATTTTCCTTAAGTCCTTTTTGAATTGAAATGCAATGGCAAAAACTAAATAAATAAAGTCAATTCGTAGCAATAAGGTTACAACTTTAATAGTCCCCGTTCAATAAATGCTCACTGTCGGCTAGGTCTTGTGCCAAGCACTTTGCACATATCATTTCCTTTAATCCTCATAGAACCTCTATCGAGAAGGTCTTTTATCACCTCTGATGAAAAAACTGAGGTCTGGGTGGTTCAGTTGGTTAAGTGTCTGTCTTTGGCTCAGGGTCCCAGGGTCCCAGGGTCCTGGGATTGAGCCCCAGGTTGGGCTCCCTGCTCAATGGGGAGTCTGCTTCTCCCTCTACCCCTCCCTCTACTCATGCTCTTTCTCAAATAAGTAAATAAAATTTTGAAAAAAAAATAAAAACTGAGGGTCAGAGATATAAGTAACTAGCTTAACCATTGATTTATGCTTTCTTGTCTTCCACAATCTTCTTTGAACAAATAATACAACCATCAATTTTCTATTGAGGTGCATTTGACACTTCAAGCTTTATTTTCTTGATTTCTCTGAATTCTACCCTTTATAATTGAGGACTATTTATCCATGCATTAAATTTTGAGCAACTTCCCTTAACAAGAATACCTGACGCTTATATGATACTTACTAGTGTCAGACATTGATCTTAGCACTTACATTAACATACATACCAATGCACACACATATATTATCTCATTGTAATACCATTTTATTGATAAAGAAACTGAGGCTTCTAATGGGTAAGAAACTTGCCCGGGGTCACCCAGTTCAGAAGTGGCAGAGCACACTTTCAAACAAACCCAGGGCATCGGTTCTAGTTTGAGTCACAAGCACTACATTTTATATTCACAGATTCTCCAGGCTGCAGCTAGAGAATGCAATAACTAGAATGCAAGACTCTATGAAGGGCTTTGTTTCTTCATGGTTTTATCCTCATCACCAGAATACAGTAGGTGTTTAATAAATGCTATATATGTTGCATGAATGAGTGGGTGGATTGCTGAGTCCCTACCATGTACAAGGTAAAATGCTTGGTAACTAGATAAGCAAAAACGAGCCATGTGTGAATGAAGAAATAGATACTTAGTTGCTTTCTTTGTGCATTTAACATGTATACCTTTAGAATAACTACCAACACAGTTGACATACAGATGTTTCTACCACTAAATGAGCAAAATCTCCTTGTTTTGCCTTTCTTTGTCACATGTCAAAGTTGGCATCTATCTGGTACACTTTAATTCCATGACTCTTTTTTTGGCCAAATGAGGAAAAAAATGGTCACTAGGCAAGAAACAATGTTCCTTTCACTGTGTGCCTCTCCGTTTTTCTGCTTCCTAGACATTTTGTATTGAGGTTCTTTTTGTTGACTCTCTGCACACCTCTCCCCTCAGCTTTTCATTGCTGTCAATTACTGAACAGTAGGGGCAGTTACTCAGTAACCCCTGCTTTGTGCAGAAACTGTCAGGAAAGTTTGCCTTTTGGAGCCTAATTGACATCCCCTTGACAGGAACCTTTAAACCTACTTCTCATAACTAAAATTCAGTTGGCTACCCAACACATCCGGAACTGTTAATCGATACAACCTATTTTTAAAGCACTCACAGCCATGTTACTTTAGCTCTCACCAGAGAGAGCAATAAATTTATAGCATAAAGCAAATTATAACAATAAATAGTATAATTAAAACTTCTCAATTATTTTTGATAGTCTCAAGTATCATAAAAGAATATAAAGACATTAGCATTAAGAATTAACAAAATCTTCAGTAAAAGCATAACTTGATGGGACTTGCTGTGCATACAATCTGCTTTCCATTAAGAGATTACCTTTGGTGTCATGCTTTAGGAATGCTCCCCTGAGAGTTAAAGAACAGAAGGGAGCTTGGAATAGAAGACATTCAAGTGTGATTCTCACATCATAAATATGCTTCAAGGTGTTAGGGGAAAAAATGTGAAACCAAAGAGGAGTCTTCTCCAAGGAATGGTAATTCCACTTTAAGTTTTTGGGGTGTGTGTGTGTGTGTGTATGTGTATGTGTGTGTGTGTGTGTGTGCGCGCGCATGCGTGTGTGTCGAATACTCATTTTACATTGAAAGAAACGGGTATATTTAGAATAGAATTCAATACCTGCCTAAAACTTCCAAGACAGAAGAGGACAGTTGGGATTTAACTTGCCTCTTGGAACTTTATTCCTAGATTGCAGCCACCCCCTCATTCTTCAGCCCACCTCTCTGGCTCACACTAACAGGCATGTGGGGTTGGAAGAGAGTTTCCCTTATGCCTCCAGGAGGTCTTAAGTCAACATGTTTGCCAATCGGTGTGTAGAACACCTATTCTCTATTTGTTGTGTGGATGCATAAGGAAATGATTCCTGAAATGGTAAGACTTTTCACCCATGCAAGGAAACAGAATTTTGGATCCACTTAGGGATCTTCAGATCAGTTCAGACCAGAAATGAATCACTGACAAATTAAGTGGACTAAACTTAGAAATAGTTAAAGAAAAAAAATGATCGTCATTCATCATGACTTCGTTATATTTATTATGACCGTTATAATAAATTTTGTAAAATGCTTTTGATAGTGCCTAGACCAGAGAAAGCACTATGTGTTTACTATTATGTTATTACTCTCTGTTACAGTCAAGAATCAGAGCTCTCACCATAGCTGAAATTCTTTTGGAATAATAAATCCTTCTTATGTCTATGCAAATTATTGCCATTTCTAACGACAAAAACACACATCTCCTCTAAGTTCAAAACATAACTCATTATTAATAAATTCTGGATAAATATATAATATACAATTTCTAAAGAATTTAAACAGAGTCTTGCAATAGTTCAAGGAGTCAAACTTTCTACAAAAGGTTATTCTATAAGCATATTATGTTTAAAGGACTTTATAGCAGATATTTGTTGGTTATCACTGTCTGGTTCACTTTCCCTTCTTCTGATAATAACACCTCAATTTCCTATTGGGATATTACCTCTCCCCTCCTGTATGTAATCTTTGGGATTGCAGAGAATGATATTTCCTCCTTTCCTAACCAATGTTGGGCAGAGAATCTGGGACTTGGAAACTTGAGTGGAAGGGTCAGGATGGAAAATGTTGGAGCTGATTAATCACAGTAGGTCTCCCTTACAAGACAATTATATAAACTACTACTTGCATCCAAGGAGCTGCTTGGGATCCTGCCTTCCTGGGCTTGGTTCTTCAGCTATTCCTTCAGTTCTAAGAACTACTGCATAAACATGCAATAATTTCCTTTTTGTCTATGTTAATTATAATTGTTTTTATTACTTGAAACAAACAAATCCAAGAAAATAACCACAACAAAACAAACCCTAACCAAGCAAACAAACAAACAAAAACCCTACTAATTATCTCACCTCCTCTTTTTTGCTTCATGCAGGTTAGGAAGTATATACCTAGAATCCTTCAAAATATGTCCATAATTATTTGGTTTTAAAAAAATTCTCTATATATTCTCAAAACAGCAAACATATCTCTTCACTTTATGTTAAGCTGTGGACTCCACCCAGAATGTAGGTATTTGGTGGTAGGTGGTAGCTAACTGAACTATTACTTATCTGTTTGGTCAGGTTCAAAGAACAATGGTGTTCCCCACATAATCATTATGATGTTTGGTGTCATGATATTAATATGGATTCTGCAAAAATCTTCTGAATCCTACCCTGAATGTTCATAATTTGAATTGCCCAGTTTTATTTATTTTTTGGGTTGTTTGTTTTTGTTATTATTTTGTTTTGCTTTTGCTTCTTCCTATGACTTTTACAGTGAGATCCTTTCCAAGAATAAAAATGTCTTATACTTTCAATACTGAATTCCAAATTATATTCTGCCTTGAGATACTGTAAAACTTTATATATTCATCATTTCACTTTCAAAGATTCCCTTGATACTTCACATTCCACTGAATCTTCCTCATGGGCATGCCTGCTCTGAGTTCTCACAATTCTCCCCTTTAGATCCTCAGCCAAATGCCTCCTGTCTTTGGGAGAGATGCCATTTACTTTTTGGCAAGAAGACACTGGTTGATCTCTGGAATGCTATCAAATTTGTGTTCGTGAACCTTTCTCAAAGACCTTTGGGTATTAGCTCTAGTATTTCCACGGGTAAGCCTCCTTTATTTCCTCCAAACACTGGAAAAACTACCACCTAAATATGCCGGTTTTAATGGTCGACTATGCTTTTCCCGAATATTCCTCAGAATGCGCTCTAGTACATACAAGAATTCCCTGACTTATTTCTTCAGTGGTTTCCTCTTTAGGGATGTTACCTCTAAAATGCTCAAAAATGTCTCTCTTTTTTTCCCCCTCTCATTTTTGTCTCACACATTGGCTTCCTTTGGTGGGCGAACTGCCAACGGCAGCTTTTCCTGCATGGCGAACTTCTTTATCTTGATCAGTTTCTACATTCACTCTCTTTGAAATTTCTTTCCAATTCAGGGATTAACCTTTTTCAATTTGATCTTTTATCTGCTTTCTTCTCTTTCTACTTGTAATCACTCATTTGTAATCACTGTCTTTATTCATTTTAGAAGCTCTATTTGCCCGCCTTAGCTGTAGCTAGAGCAATCAGATCTGACACTGAGCCCAAGTGTAACTTGGCTCCTGTGCTACCTTCCCAGAGGGAATACCACAGACAGGGCCAGGGGTGCTCTCTGGCAGCTCCTTAGAACATGCTTTCTGGCATTCCTTGAGGCCAACATTCTTTCATAATTTGGCTGTCAGTACCAGTGCTTTCTATTATTATTGTCAGGTTGTAGCTTGTAGCAGCCAACCAATAAAGGTCCTGGGAGCCTTAAAAAACAAAAAAACAAAAACAAAAACACCAAACCTCAAATTCTCATTTTGAGCTGATATATTACTATGTGTTCCCAACTCCGAAGATGAGACTTTTTTCCTTCCAGATGACAAAGTAGAGTACCTTTTTCCTCACATTTCCTTGTCCTTCAAATTCACACCCCATCTAGTACCATTTATGGCCTCCTAAATATTCCTTAGAATAGTTGACTTCTTTTTACCTCTCTAAGTCCAGCGTCTAGCACCTCTTGAATAGACTGTTGACCTTTCTTGCTCAGTGGTACATCTGGCACTCACTTCTGATCCATTCACTGGATTCACAAGGCAGTAGACCAGTGGTTCTGAAAGTGTGGTCCCCAGACCAGCAACAGCATCAGCGTTGCCTGAGATCTTATAAGAAATAGGATTCTCCCACCCAAACCTAATTATAAGGAATCAGAAACTGGGCTGTGTCCCAAGAATCCATCTTAAAAAGTCCTCTAAGTGATTCTGAAATACAGAAGGTTCAAGAATCCCTGCAGTGGAGTCATCTCAAACCATGGATCACACGATTTAAGGTTCTTCAGTGAATTCCAATTACTTTTAAGATAAAGTAAAAAAGTCTTACTGTAGCTTAAGCAGCCCTGGATGATGGCAAACTTGGCTCTGCCTCCAACCTAAGTTCCTGTCACATTTCCTTCTGCATTTCCCTCATGGCCATGGTTGGCCCTCTTGCCCTGAGGGAGTCCCTGGACCTGCTCTTCCCTCTCCCTGGAGCAATTTCCCTCCTGTCTTTGTTGATTTCCTCTTTTTGGCTCCACTGGAAGTTGCTTATGGAAGGATTCCTGACAACCTTCCATCACCCACCCCCTTACATACACGCTAAATCAAAGCCCCCGAGTACATGTCTCATAGTACTATCTGTCGTTTTTACAAAGCACTTACCACAGTAGCTAGTGTACCTATATTTGTGTATTTGATTAGTGTTGTTGCCTGTTTGGCTGCAACTAGGTTCATATAATAGACATTGGGATTTTTCCTCAGTGTTCAATCCCTAGAGCCTAGTCAGATCTGTTATATATCTTTGCTTTCAACAAATGTTTTTCTGGGCGCCTGGGTGGCTCAGTGGGTTAAGGCCGCTGCCTTCAGCTCGGGTCATGATCCCAGGGTCCTGGGATCGAGGCCCACATCGGGCTCTCTGCTCAGCGGGGAGCCTGCTTCCTCCTCTCTCCTCTCTCTCTGCCTGCCTCTCTGCCTACTTGTAATCTCTCTCTGTGTGTCAAATGAATAAATAAAAACAAACAAACAAAAAAAAAAAACAAATGTTTTTCTGAGTGACCAAGTTGTTAACAATTATTGAGCATTTGCAATGTTCCAGGAACAAGGCTAAGACTTTTCAATAAATTTTATTGTTTTATTTTCAGGAAAAAAACTATTTCTTCTTGTGCACTTGAAAAATAAATACATATCATTTTCTATATGCCAAGCACGATTCTAAGCACTTAAGAAATAGTAATTCTTTTAAATCCGTAACGACGAGATAAAATATACACTATAATTACATTCATTTTATAGATGAGGAAACCGATGCACATCTATTCATCCCATGTCACACCAGTAAGTGATAAATCGAGATGTGTACACTAGTGGCCTGACTCTGAAATGTTTTGCTCTAAAACTACATGTTAAGAATTGAGAATTCCAGCTTACAATTGCAAAGCTGTCAATTCTGTGAATTATTAGGATTTAAAATTTATTTTATGACATACATTGCTCTGAAGTCATTGTTCATTAGAACAAACTAGATCACCAATACTTCATCTCTACTCTTATCCCAGAAACCAATGGCCAGAAACAGAAAACTAGAAGTTTTAGATAATTCTCCTTCTGTCCCCCAAGAGAGTGCAGAGGGGTGAATTAGAGCAGGGGCAGAGTCTAGCTTTGTTTTATTATTAGGCTGTTTATAAAACAATTCCATGAATATAAAGAATAATTGACACATTTGCAATTGGTAATCCCAGGCCTCTCTGATAGCTGTATTCCTGAGAGCTACATTCTACTTCAGGTGAATTCCTTATGTGCTGCTTTGTTGAGTCAGTTTGACAATTAACCTCAAAGAGCCAGGTTGTTGGGCTCCTGGGTGGCTCAGTGGGTTAAAGCCGCTGCCTTCAGCTCAGGTCATGATCCCAGGGTCCTGGGATCGAGGCCCACGTCGGGCTCTCTGCTCAGCAGGGAGCCTGCTTCCTCCTCTCTCCTCTCTCTCTGCCTGCCTCTCTGCCTACTTGTAATCTCTCTCTGTGTGTCAAATGAATAAATAAAATCTTTAAAAAAAAAAAAAAAGAGCCAGGTTGCCTAAAAACAATAAAGGTAGAGAAAAATAATCATTTCAATAAAAATTTCAGTTATATACCACAGTTTGTGCACAGTGTCATTAGTTAACATTTTTTTAAAGGACTTACATGTATTTAACCATTACTTAAGACAAAATTTCTTTTCCTTAAGTTTTACATTCCAAATTCCCTTTTCCCAGCAGACTACTACATAAGGTCATATGTTTTTAATGATTGCACTATGATTGTTTGACCTTCATCAGTCTTACTACCAATAATCTCCTCAAGAAGTCCCCCAGTTGTTTTTGTAAACGACCTCGGGAAGGAGTTTCATATGGATCCAAACCTGTCTGGCAGCAATAGTCCCATCCACCATGTTTGTCCTTCTTCCTTGTTTGGCTACCATGGGTCTGAGAATCCAATTGATGCAGCCTCATTCTGTTCCTACCATCAAATGCGTGGGCTTAAAACCTCAAACCTAGCTGTCTCCTGACCTCTGAGCCTCTGTGTGTCAGAGTTTCTGGTTTCCCCTTACAGTTGGAAGACTATCTGAATCAAACGTTGTCACTGACTTTAACAGCTTTGAATATGTCGACACACTCACAACATCTTTCCCACAACATTTCCCTTAATTTCTGGTCCTCAGCTAACTGTAGAGGATTTAGTTCAGTTTACAAGGCAAGGAAATAAATCCATGAGAAACAAACTGCTTTATGTTCCTTGGCTCTTTCCTACACACTTTCTCCAACATTAAAATTCTTGCTTTTCAAGTTACAAAACCAAAAATGAAAACAAAAACAACACACCATTGTGCACATCAAAAGATGTTAACAGATACTAAGAAGAAGGTTGCCATAATAAAAGAACATATCTACCTGCAGAAGTAAACACTATACTAGATGGAGCATTGCCATGACAACAGTTTCCGGATCACACCAAATTTTACAGGCTGATCATCTTTTGAACTCATGTGAAACTAATTAGCACTAGCTTTACTAGGATTAAATAAAAACACGTCACTGTAGTTAATGAGGAGATCCTGAAACTTCAAGTTAAATATGCAATAAGAGAATAGGCCAGAAAAAACTAAAACAAAAGGGATAAGCTGCTCTAAAACCAATAGCCTAAGAGGCACTCTGATAAAAGTCCGGCTAAAGAGATCTCAGGATCTCTTTATTCAGGAAAGAAGCAAGTTTAATCAACTTCCAACTGAGTAATTGGAAAATGAACTGGTTGATTAAGATACTTAGCAAAGAGGATATTAGAAGAAAGGTAGGAAGAAGGAATTTATTTATTTATTTTTAAGATTTTATTTATTTATTTGACACAGAGAGAGAGATCAGATCGCAAGTAGGCAGAGAGGCAGACAGAGAGAGAGGAGGAAGCAGGCTCCCTGCTGAGCAGAGAGACTGATGTGGGCCTCGATCCCAGGACGCTGAGATCATGACCTGAGCCGAAAGCAGAGGCTATAACCCACTGAGCCACCCGGGCGCCCAGGAAGAAGGAATATAGAAGTAAAAGATGCAAGAGCGAAAAACCATTAAATTTAAGATACAAATACTCCAATCTTTGCGTGGAGGAGAGGGAAGGTGGGGAGGACTTCCACTGTATCACCATTGCTCAGCTGGTCCCAGTGGCTTCTTTCTCCTCAAGGGTTATCTAACATTCCTATTCTGATTTCATTCTTAATAAATAATCTTTTGAATATTCAGTTCACCAAGTAGTTGAAGACTCAGAAGAAAGTACCATATTTGGTGAACATAGTAGAGAAAATGAAAAGAAAATACATTAACAGAGAACAGTCTTATGTCCTCTCCTCCCACCACATTGGAAAAGACAGCTGTCCTGTCATGGAAGGCTGATTCCTCCTCATTAATTCTGGAATCTAAATAAGTCGAGTGACCTCATTATATTTATTATCCCTGATTTTTCCTAATCTTCAATTTCTCTCTCTCTCTAATAGTTGCTTTCCATTAGAATTTAAATATAATCAGAGTTCTTGTCTTCTATTAAAGAACCTCTACTCTCCCAAATACTGCTCCTCTGTTTACTTTAGTCTCCACAGAGAGCCACATCATTCATCTACCTACCTAAGCCTCTGACTGGAAATCATTATTTATTCCTTCAATTCCCTTATCCAATATCTAGTCAACTATTACACTTAATCAATTGAAATGCTGTAGTATTTATTAACTCTCACTCACTTTCTCTATCTATTGTTACTTCATTGTTTAGACCTGCTTCACTTATTTTCTGGATTATTATAATGAACCACTAACTGTTTTCACTGATAATGGTCTTGTTTTCCTACAAGGCATAGTGAACACTGACTCTTTTTATTCCTTTTCTTTTTTAAAGTTCTTTCAAAAAAGTTTTATTGTAAAGCTGTGTGGTGGAGGAAGGACTTACAGCAGCTAGCCTGTGATCCTTCCTTATTACAAGGGAGATGTTCCTGGGGAGTGGCAAGTTAAGAAGGCAGGTGATCTGGTTCAGTGTCTTTGTAAACATGATAACTTGATCTTCAGGTGAACAGACTAATCATATTTGCTGGAAGGGAGAATTTTTTTTTAAAAGATTTTATTTATTTATTTGACAGAGAGAGAGAGATCATAAGTAGGCAGAGAGGCAGGCAGAGAGAGAGGAGGAAGCAGGCTCTCTGCCGAGCAGAGAGCCCAATGTGGGCCTTGATCCCAGGACCCTGAGATCATGACCTGAGCAGAAGGCAGAGGCTTTAACCCACTGAGCCACCCAGACGCCCTGGAAGGGAGAATTCTTATCTATGAAATACTTTGAGGAATACGTTCTTGGTTTAGGATTGCTTATTGTAAATGAACCTAAACTTAGATGGATTTATGAGGCATGCCTCCCTGGAGAGTGTCACAAAAGCTATATAACTCTCTTAAGTGTAAAATAAAGATGTCTTACAATTTTTAATGCTCCCTAGTGAGAACTAATAGATTCAAACATTTATTTTTCTCCTGGTCTTTATTTATTTATTTATTTTTTTTACCTAACTTTAAGTCGTGATCATTTGCTCATATCATCAAGAAAAAACCTGATTTTTCTTGGTGGGGGTGAGGGGCACAGGGAGAGGGAGAGAGAGATTTTTAAGCAGGTTCCATGCCCAGTGTGAAGCCCAATTCAGGAGTCAACAGGGTCTTGATGGGGTGCTCAACAGGGGCTCATTCTCACAACCTTGAGATCATGACCTGAGCCAAAATCAAGAGTTGTACACTTAACTGACTGAGCCACCCAGAGGCTCAGAAAAAACTTGATTTTTAATGGTCAGATAACCTTTCACCATATGAATATACTGTTAATTAATTCACCGTTCACTTATTTTTGGTCATAAATACGATTTTTACTTTTTTCTAATATAACTATTATCACAAAATACAATTTATACAGTGAATCTATAACTATATTTCTGATTATCTCCTTAGGATTGATTTATAGAAGGGAAAAATTGGTTAAAAGAGCATGAACAATTTCAAAGCCATATATCCTTTATTTTATTTTATTTTTTTTTCTTTTTTTAAAGATTTTATTTATTTATTTCACAGAGGGAGAGAGATCACAAGGAGGCAGAGAGGCAGGCAGAGAGAGAGAGGGGGAAGCAGGCTCCCCACTGAGCAGGGAGCCCGATGCGGGCCTCGATCCCAGGACCCTGAGATCATGACCTGAGCCGAAAGCAGAGGCTTTAACCCACTGAGCCACCCAGGCGCCCGCCATATATCCTTTAAAAAGACATAAGAACACATGTATTTCCTAAAAAAGTAAAGAGCTCTTCTCATCAGAATTTAGATATACTATTAACTTTTAAGGTATATATGCTTATTTTCCATTTGATAGGGAATATATAATTTATGAAGTTTTCATTTAATTAATTTTTCTCCCTGATGATTCCAATTTCTTTTATTCATGTATTTGATTTTTTGATATTAAACTTGAGTTAATTTCGATCATTTGTATTTTCTCAGAACAGTCCAGGGCATCAAGATTTTCAAATATATTAACATCTCATTGCATATGGTACTGTAAAAAACATAAGAGCAGCAAAGTGGCAATAGTAACCTCCTCTGATTTTGTTCTTATGTCACTTTCCTGGGTCTAGTTTTATTCATTTATCCTTAAAGGAATTAGATGCAGCATTACCACCTGTTATGGACTGAATGTTTACATCCTCCCCAAATTTTATATTTTAAAGCCTTAATCCCTAGTGATTTTGGAGATGAAGCCTCTAAGGAATTAAGTACAGTTAAATGAGGTCATAAGGGTAGGATTCTGAACTGATAGGTTTAGTGTCCTTAGAAGAGCACCAGAGAGCTCTTGTTCTTCCCCCTGTCCCTGCAAACCCACAAGGTCATGTGAGCTCGGAGCTAGAAGGTGGCCATCTGCAACCCATGGGGAGAGCTCTCACCAGACACCACCCTGCTGACACCTTAATCCTGTAATTGCAGCCTCCAGAATTGTGAGAAAATAAATTTCTGTTGTTTTAGTCACTCAGTGTGTGGTATTCTATTATAGCAGCCCTAACAGACCAATGCACTTCCTCATCAAAGTCTTATTTCCACAGCCTTCTTACTGTGAATGTCTGTCACAGCTCTTACTTTATTGTCTTGCTCAAGAAATATTTCTTATATAAATGAAAGCAACAGAAAGTCATATACCTCTTCCTGAAGGAATGAACTCACCATTCAGTTACCTGTGTGTATATGTTAATGGGGCTGATTATCTCTAGTTATACTGACTAAATCTTTTATTCTGGGCATGAAAAGCAGAGAAATAAATCCTGAATGTCTTCCCTTTGGTATGTGAGCCACCAGTAGATCTTCTCCAATGTTATCTATTTGTCCCTCTCTAAACTTAAGATGGTCTGAAGTTACAAAGATAACAATAGGTTCACTTACAATGTGTTCCTCTGACTCAGACTTGTTTTTTACTTTGGCGCTACACGAAATAAGTACTAGGTTGTATCTTTAAAAAAGTATGGAAAAGAGGACCATCTATTGGCTTCTGGAAGATGCGGGACAGATGGCATGCAGTTCTGTGAGTAAAAACACCTGCTCTGGACACTGAATGCCTGATTTTCAATCCAGGCTCTACCTTTGGTTCTCTATGAAACTCTCAGGCAACATTGTCAACCTCTCCAGGTCTCAGTTATTCATCTGAAAAATAAGAATACCTACTTGCCAGATTTGTGCATGTAAGATTAATTGCTACATGTAAATTGCCTGGAACAGTCCTTGGCACATAGAAACTATTTGGTAATTATCAGCTGTGGTATTTACTACACATACATGTGTCTGGCTTCAGAAGTATTTTTCATAACTGAATATGAAACTGCCACATGTAGCAGTAGCAGGAATAAACTTTGCACTTCCTCTGAGAGACAGAGTTGCAAGAGATTTTACATGGAATAACCGAGTCTCTAACCACTGAGCAACTGGTCACTTCTCAGAAAAAAACAAAGTGGCATTTTGCGGCATAAATGTGTCACTACTTGTCATTGGCCACGATGCAAAAAGCAATTTGCTCCATTTTAATTTGATTTTGTTCCATCTTTTAGAGTAATTACCAGACAATTATTTTGTCATAAACTGTATGCTCAATAGGCAAATCTGGCTCCATGAGATTAAGAAACTCATTTTCTTTGATGTGCTTTGCTCCTCTTTGACCTTCAATTTCTGAAAACATATTTTTCAGGTGTTCTCTTTGGGAGTAAGTGATTTTTCAGTCATTTTCATTTTCTTAATTTTCATTGCTCTTATGTATTGAAATTTCATTTTTTTCTACAGCAAACCAACTCACCCAAAGTTTTGTATATAACAAATGCTCATTAAATATTTTTGAAGTTTCTATGTTTATATGACACAATGTTATAAATGAATGTTACAATATACATAAGCTCCCTTAAAGAACTCACAAACCAGAAAAACAAGTAGCAAAGTAAGATAACAATCCTACTGAATAATATATACTTTAAAAGATATTATCTTAATATGAAAGACTTCCTCCTCTGTGCTCCCACAGTTGCTGTGTATCTCCCTAACTGGGCACTTGTATTATAATATGGTCAAGGTTGATTGGCTTGTGTTCCTCCTCTATTAGACCCTATGCTCCGAAGAAGCCTGAACCAAATTTATTTTGACCTCCTATTATGGTTACCTAACATGGTCTCAGGTACATGGGAGGCATAAGTATCTTCTAAATGAGTAAGTGAATAAATAGATGGATGAATGAATGTTCAAGGAAATATTATGAACTTATGGCTTTTCTTTCTTTCTTTGGAGTGGAAAGAACAAATTTCCATGGTCATACACATTATGAGATGATGATACTCAAGTTCCCACTATCTGGAAATTTCCAACCATAACAATTTCAGTGCTTTTAAGATAGTGGTTTTCTGCTCCTTGTGTTATAAAAGAAGACTCAGATGCTTCAGCTAGGGAAACTGCAAAAGTTTTGTTTTGCTAAATGGCAACTCTGTGAAATCTAAATATAAATGAGATCCTTAAAGCAAAAGAATACAGTATTTAAATGTGATTGCATGAATTGCTGACAATAGAGTTGATGTAAGCAAACAGGCACAGTTCAAAACTAAATCACCTGCTTTGAGAAGCAGTGAGAAGGTAGATTGAAGCTTTTTTACTGTTTATTATATTAATATATATTATAACATACTGATAGGGTTAGGAAACCCTTAGATATTGTATTTCATGTTCTTTCTATTTATATTTCAGTTAAATAATAAATTGAATGAAAAATTGAGACTCATAAATAATTATTTCTAAAAATGATGGCATATTTCAAGGCCTGGAGTTAGAGTCTCCTTAATTAATGATTGTCAGGTGGTTGACAGTGGAAATGTTGGCAAGACTTACATTGACTAAAGATGAGATTTGTGAGTATTTGTGTTGANTAATGATTGTCAGGTGGTTGACAGTGGAAATGTTGGCAAGACTTACATTGACTAAAGATGAGGAGATTTGTGAGTATTTGTGTTGTAGGCAATAGAAAATAATTAAGAAACAATTTTTAGCTGGGAGGCATCTTTGTGATAATCTAATCTGACAGTCTTATTTTATAGCTTGATAGAGTTATGAAATAGATATGTAAAAATCAAATTATCACTAATACTACATATTTAGTGACACAATAGGTACCTTGAAGCCACATATTTTGACTTCCAGTTCAAGATTTTCCATAGTACAATGTCTCTTCTCTTCATGAAATGAGGAAGCTGAGATAGTAAGAATTCAAAATGAAAAATAGTCCAGAGTCAAATCATCAAGTGGATTAAAATGAAAATAATTGAAATAGAAACCTAAACTGGACAGAGAACTCTTGCCTGGGTATAGAATGGAACCATCAGCTTGTCTTGGCCATGCCACTACACATTCTTTTACTGTCTTCTCCTTTAGGACACTGCATTGTGTCCCAGACACCTGAACTCAGGGAGGATGGGTAGAAAACGAACACAAGCCAAATGACCGTGTAGGTAGACATGCAAAATCTTTGTTTTTAAAGATTTTTTTTTTTATTTATTTGACAGAGAGAGACACAGTGAGAGGGGGAACACAAGCATGGGGAGTGAGAAAGGGAGAAGCCTGCTTCCTGTTGAGCAGGGAGCCCAATGCAGGGCTGGATCCCAGGACCGTGGGATCATGATGTGAGCTGAAGGCAGATGCTTAACAACTGAGCCACCCAGGCACACCCCCCCCCACTTTTTTAAAGATTTATTTATTTCTTTGAGAGAGGGAGAGAGAGAGAGAGAGCTCCTGCATGCAGGAATGGGGAGAGGGACAGAAGGAGAGGGAGAGAAAGAATTCCAAGCAGACTCTGTGCTCCAGGAGAGAACCTGATGGGGGGTTGGGGGTGGGGAGTTCGAAGGGGGTTCAACCTCACCATCCTGAGATCACGACCTTAGCTAAAACCAAAACTCAGAGGCTTAACAGACTGAGCCACCAAGGTGTCCAAGAAGTTTGTTCTTAAGTCTGATACTCTTTTGGTCCTTTTAAAAATGGGAGGATCCTTCACCCTACCCCCCATTGTAAGTAAACAAAGCCTGCCTATCAAGAGTAGCTTCTGCTCTGGATGAAGATTTCTGCCTTAAAGTTTTTGGTGGGTATGACTGTAAGAGAGTATTTATTTATTTTGTTAAAGATTTTATTTATTTGAGAAAGAAAGTGGGTGAGCAAAAGAGAGACAGAAAGAGGGAGAAAGAGTGTGCAGGAACAGTGGGGAGGAGGAGAGGGGGAGGGGGAGAGGGAGAGGAAGAAGCAGACCCCCCACTGGTAGCAGACAGCCAGGAAGCATGGCTCTGAGGCTGGAAGATGTCAGACTGGAAGATGCTTCCCCTCTTTCTCTTGGGCTTTATCTGAGGTTTGGAGAAAAGTGGCAGAAAGGAGAGAATACCGAGAGAATGAAAAATTTAACATGCCCAAAAGGGACGGTTTCAATCAAGGGCTGGCAAACTATATGCTCAGTGGCCAGCTCTAGCCATAGCCTATTTTTGGAATAAAATTTTATTGGAAAGCAGACACACCCATCTTTACGTATTGTCTTTGGCCACTTTTGTGCTGCAATGACATAGATGAGTAGGAGTGGCAGAGACCTTCTGGCCCACAAAGCCTAAATTATTTACCATCTGGACTTCCGTGGAAAGTTTGCAACTTCCTGGTTTAAAGCATCAGGTAGAACTTGTTTTAAAACATAATGTGCATTTATTTATTTATTTTTCTTGATACGTGATGGCACAGGTAAAAAGCCCTAGTAGTTTTAAGCTACAAACTCTACACTTCTCTTTACTGCTAGTTAAAGCTACATGAAACTGCATGCTCAAGACATTTGCATGTAAATAACCATCACTGTTAGCTGCAGAATTGATGGCTAAACTTATATTAAGTTTTCTCTACTTCCTTCAAAGTGACCGTATTTCTTATATAATTCTTAGCAGGCAATGTAGTATTGGGAGTGTACTTTAGTTGAGACAGAAGGTGAGAGTGAGGCAGAGAAGAAATGAAAATACAGTTCCTCACCTTTGCTTAATAGAGGCAGAGCCAAATGTGCTAGATGGGAGGGGGATGGGACTGTGGCCTCAGAGGCACCATTTTTTTTTTTTTCTCTTTGATGAGCTCTAAGATTTGTCTCCTACGCTATAGCCTTCGGGAAGTGGGAGCCAAAAGGGCATTTCTTTAGCTTTAAATAGCCCCTGAAAGAGTCTCAATACCTTGCTGAGACATTTTCTCAAAGTCTAGTTTCAAGGAAAAAGTCCTGCAATCTAGCTAATCTATGCCATTGTTATGGCATAGCAACACAACTGAATTAGTCCACTGGCGTATTTAGTGTAAGATCCGAAACATTTCAGAGTCAACCTCCTCTCTGGAATAGACGAATACTTTAAATCTTAAAAAATATTAAAAGTATTAAAAATTAATATTAAAAATATTAATCTTAAAAGTATTAAAAAAAAGAAAAATAAAAAAGAAAGAAAGGTAGAAAGAAAGAAAAAAAAAGAAAAAAGCGTGTGTATAAAATGGTTTGCATTCAGTTTCAAGGAACTTTTGTTTGGGATGTTTTCTGGATAATTTGTCCAGGACTTCAGAACTGGGCATATGTAGAAGTCCTTGGGTTTCCTATTCACAAATTACTTCCTGAGAATTCTTCATACCTTCCCCATTCATTTCCATCTCTTTCAACCTCTTCAACCTAGCTGTGCTTCCTGTGTTCACGCTATCATTTTTTTCCTGGTTTCAAATAAAGGCATAATGATGAAAGGGGAAAAATAAGATTATAATGTGTATATCTTGTTATTGTGGTAGTGGTCAGCCTTTTCAATTTGGAGACCTTTGTGTCTATTTCTTGCCAGGAGAAAAACCCTGGCAGATACTATCTTGTTTAACCTCTGCCTCCAAGTAATTTTATACTTAACTGGTGAAAGATGACTGGTCGATTTCAATAGCCTTCTCCAGTAGAGAAGCTTTTTTAGGTATAATTTACATCTTTCTTGTTGTAATTTGCAACCATTTAATTTGATTCTGTCTCCATGTAGATGGAAAACATCTGGTCAACCTTTTTACAGAGCTTTTTATATTCTTGAAACCACTTATTAACAACCCCCAGCTATCCTTTCTTTAGTAGTAATCTAAGTTTCTTTAACATCTCTTCATAATAATGTGCTGCTCTTTGTATACAAAGCTGTGATTGTTAGGACACTAATTTGAGTTGTTTCTTGGAGTGGTGAAGAGTTTGCATTTGTCGAATCACATTTCTTTTATTTCAATCCCTAATGTGTTGCTTGTGCACCTTTAAAGTGGGGGTAAGTAGTGGTCTATGACTTCAAATTTAGCAAATGAGAGATTTACTGGGCCACAGGATTCCATATTTTCTGTCTCAACCAGTGGAGGAAATCCCTCATTTAAGAAGTCTTAATAAACACTTCTTGTGTTTTCCTCAGTCTTGATTCACAGAATAGAATACCACATTTTTCTTTAGAAAAACTAAACAACGATCCAAACCAATAAATTATTAACTACTTTGTTATGCAAGTGATTTCTTAAAAGACATTTTTAATGACAACAATGTGGCAATCACATTTATTTAAAAACTTAAAACTCTTAGCAATGCCATCAGATGGTAGATCTCATTAAATAGTATTAAAGAAAACAAAAGAAAATTTGTGGGATTTATACGTTAAATTATCATATTGTAAATATAAAAGACCAGGTGTTCCATTTTGACAAATTCATAACTTTGCAAGACAGACACAAACATATTTTATCACATAAAATATTCATCAATTTTTTTCTTTTGTTTTTATTGAATAGATTTTAAATGAAGCAAGAACATAGTCAAGGAAATCTCTAGTGAACACAAGAACTTTGAGAGAAGAACAGCTCAATTCTCATCTCCCACCAAGAGAGAAGAAAGATCATGTGGTCCTATATGGTAGACTCATCAGTCCATTCAATAAATATGATGTTACTGAGGCAGAAAAGCCCAAAAAGTCCACCTCACTGGGCTGGGGAGCCCCCAGGGATAACTTGGCACTCCTCTACTAAGTCACTCCCACATAGACAAAGACCTGTTGCACGGCCCTGCGCCAATCAACGGTGAGACCCCACAAAAAAAATTCCTAGTTTGCTTATAAATACCCTCCCCAATCATAACCAGACGCTCAGCCTTTGTGAAAAGCTTCCATTGGGCCCGCCGGCATTAATAAAGCTGTGTTCTCCCAGATCGCCGCGCGCCCCTTGAGTTTCTCGGTCGCCTCTGAACTTCCGAAACATTACCAACTAATCTTGAGTGCTATTCAAGTTGCTGTTGATACAACAGCTAAAGAAGATAGACAAGTTTTCTTCTCTCATGCTGCTCACATTTTAGTGGGGGGATGGGAGACAATACAATGAAGACAAGTAAACAAGACTGTATCAATTAAAGCAAGTTTTTTTTTCTGTGAAGATTTTATTTACTTATTTAACAGAGAGAGAGAGAGAGAGAGAGAGAGAGAGAGAGAGAGAGAGAGCACACAAGCAGGGGGAATAGGAGAGGGAGAAGCAAGATCCTCACTGAGCAGGGAGACTGATGCTGGGCTCTATCCCAGGACCCCCGGATCATCACCTGAGCCAAAGGCAGACGCTTAATGACTGAGACACCCAGGTGCCCCAAAAGCAAGTTGTTTAAAGAAAATAAAATACAGTAGTACAAAATGACTAGTGCTTACATAAATCAAGTGATATATATTTAAGGGGAGACTTGAATGACAAGTGGGAGCCAGTCCCTCAATGATCTGGAGAAAAAGCAACATAGAGAAACTAAAGGAAATAGAAAAATGCCCTTGTAACTAGAAAGAATGCTGTGCACTTTGTGAAACTGTTCTTGTATTCTTCCCCACAACGAATGCATTTCCTGCCCCTCTCCATCAATTCAAATTCAAATCTCCCATTTTCTACAAGTCCTCCCCCAATTTCATAAAATCATCTATTTTGATTCCAGCTCTTACATTTTTTAAAAAATATTTCAGTGGTACTGGGACACTTCACACCTAATGATAGATTATGTAAATGTGTGCTACTCTTACATTTTCAGAATACATGGTTATCTCTGCAATTATGAGAATTTTGTCTCTTTATTTTGTCCTCCATAGTGTCAATCCTACAGATAAGTGATATGGACTAAATCAGAATCTTGAGGCTTGCTGAAGATTCACCAAGGCTTGCCACTTGACCCTGGAATTGTGACTTACTCCTTAGATTTTCTACCTCTAAAAAGTGTTTTATAAAAAGAAAAGAGGAATATACTTCTGGGGTAATAACCACAGTACCTTGCCTAATAGTGACAAAAGTATGTTAAATAAGAGCTAAATAAGTTAATAGTAAGAGTTAAATAAGTAATTGGAACTGCTCAGATTGGACACATCTTCTAACGTATCCTAGAGAATTAATTATTGCTTAAAGGACTTAAGCCTGATTCTTAGCTACTAGTTGTCAGTTTTTAGCCTTAAACTTTCAATGACTGTCCACTTTTATTCCCCCCAGTAAAAAGTGTCCTTTATTTATTGTCTTGACTTTTGGTAGCAATCTCTAAACATTACTAATACTGTGCAGAAACCCACACTATTGAGACTCTAATTTTCAAGAAAGAGAGCAAAAGATTACAGGGGCTGTGGAGTTAATACACTGAACATGTTGTGGTGCCTGGCTGGCTCAGTTGGAAGAGCATGTGACTCTTGATCTCAGGGTCCTGCATTTGAGCCCCATGGTGGGTGCA
This sequence comes from Ailurus styani, assembly GCA_002007465.1. Lineage (NCBI taxonomy): Eukaryota > Metazoa > Chordata > Mammalia > Carnivora > Ailuridae > Ailurus > Ailurus styani. The sequence goes on along the minus strand of LNAC01000034.1, from coordinate 5,043,623 downwards.
GAGATCACTTAAATAAGTAAAACTTAAAAAAAAAAAAAACCTGAACGTGTCTCAGTGATGTAGTGCTGTTTTCCAGATATAGAGGCCAAATAATGATTTGACATTGTTTTCAGAACCACACACAATCAGGAACAAACATTTTGGCAGTAATAAAGTGCATATAAAAACACATATGGTGGTAAATGGCTGAGTCCCTAAGAAAAACGTGAAAGGAAATCATTCATTCCAGTCAGTTCACTGATGTGAGGAGTTATTTTCTGCCTCTAGAATTGCCAAATGATATTCAAACCAAAAATGGTCCTAAGTATTAGAAACATTTTTTATACTGCTAGGTGTTTCAGAACAGGATCTCATGATGGCATTTCAGGTCACTTGCTTACTTTGAGGGTTGGGATGAATGGAGGAAAACCAAGAATGGGCATCCCTTGAGTTGATGGGAGCCCTTGAATAAGGTAGAGGGACATAATTTTGCTATACAAGCCCTCTTTAAAGCTGCCATTTAGATTTTTAAAGTACTTAGTGTTAAAGATATCCCTATTTTGTTTTTATCTGGCTCCAGAAAAATAAAGAGTCATGCAACTGAGATAAAGTCACACTGAGATACAGAGAATGGCAACAGGAACAAGCCCTAAATGTGGAGCTTAAAAGGATCTCGAGTGAATGAGAAAGAAGATGAATGTCTCAGACAGCTCTTGTGGCCCATCCCACCCTGCTTTGAGTCCCACCTGTTGCTCCAATCTCTGTGGCAGGAGGTGACCATTTTCATGCAGCCCTCCACCAGCCATGGCAGGTGCAACCCAACAGTGCCTTTCCCTGGGTCACAAGCCAACCACTTATTGCCTACAGACTTCTCTGATGCACTGAATGTGGAACATTCTTGGGAACCTGTAAAGCATTCAGAAGTGCTGGACAGCTACGATCTGAGGAGTCAGCCTTGTCCCAATGCAGATAGGAAATGAGGATAAATGCTCTTGCGTCTCATCTCCTAGGCAAACAGCCCTGGCACACTTTGTAAAGCTCTTCAGAATGTGCCAGTGCCATGGACTTGAGTATCAGTCACCTGTTTGGGGGCCAACTTGATAATGCATCCTGAGATAAGCTTCTGTGTCTTTCCTCTTTCACTTGTCCTCTTCTGTGCTCCTATTTCTTAGGATTAGATGTTCCTCAAAATTATTAGTCATCAAGTCTTTGTCTCAGGATCTACTTTCAGAAGGACTGAAACTAAAATAGTGGGGATTTAAGGGGAAGAAAGAAGGAAAAGAGCAGGGGGATTGAACCATGTATTGTCCCCCAAACAGTAGACTGTTAACTGATTTATATGCTAAATGTAAATGGGTATGGGTATGGGTAACCCAGAGTAAACGAGAGAGTTTTACAGATAACTGGAATTGTCTTTGAGTTTCTACTTGACTCAGAGAAAAATTCCCAAATGTCCCATTCTCCAGGGTTTCAAATGTGTTGTCTGAATGGAGAGCTAGAAAAATATATTTCCTTCTAATCCCAGGACACTAGCTCTTTGTCATTATTACATACTTTATGGAATTTTGTTAACTTTCAACAGAAACCATAAGAAAACCATTATCTTCAACATATAAGGCAATAATTCTAAGTGACAGTAATACTATTTTCTTACGTTACTCCTGTTTGATAATATGTCTTTGTAGGTTTGTGTGTGTGTGAGACAGAAAGAGATTTTGTTCCAGTGTAAGTTCCTTTAACTAGTTCATTGGCTATTCTGTTTTAAAGGAAAAAAGAAGACAGTTTGATACAATGTAGTTCATGATCCTAACATATTAAAAAGTGGGTTGTTTTCAGTTTATGGTTGTTATAAATCCCTGCTGTTGCCATTAAATCTTATTTACAACCTATTTAAACTTCTGCCAGAGGCAATCTTAGGTTTCTGCATTTATGAAATAAAACATTTAACTCTCATGAATCACAATATCAATTCGACCTACTGTGCACCTTGTAAACTACTCATACTCAATTCCTGTGAAACTTAGCATCTCTGTAAGATTTGGGTGGAAATTCATTTTCCTGCATTATTTCACATCATTGACTTATAAATAAGAGAAAGCTTAAAATGGCAAAGTGACTTTGAGCTTCTTGAGATGTTATTTATGCACATACATTTCCTTCTCTGATCAAAGCTTTTATCCTTATTCTTTGAAATATTATATTCGTAATTTCATTAGACGTTTCAAAACACATCAGAATGCAAGCATTTTTCAGTATCTAATTTAGTTGAAACTGCAAATGAGTCCTATTTGTTTTCAGGGTTGGTTTTATTTCATTAAGTCAGAATTACTTGTTTTATAATTACATGTGGAAATAAATAGCCTTTTCACAGGCTAATGAAAAAAATCACTCACGCAACTTTATTCCAAATTTATCTGGCTGGCAGAATTTCAAATAACCTTTCACTCATCTTTACCATAAGAAATTAATTTCTCTTTCTCAACACAATAAAAAATGTTAGCTAGAATTTTCCCTAGTTAGTTAAAAATCATAAATTTTTTTAAAGAATGAGGAGAAAGATTTGGTAAACACATAGCATTAGAAAGGAGATTTGGACATGAGAGAAAAAAGATTTTATTTATTATGCCTACTCCTTTCAAAATAGTTTTTCAATCGAAAAATATCTAAAGAGAGAAATACACTAGATTTGAAATGATTATGTACTTTTTTAATAAATAAAACTTTTTCCTGAGAGAAAAAAGTCAAATTCTAGCTTTCTAAGAGCTGTGATTTTGTTCCCTTTATTTAACTTAGCTTGCATTTACTGAGTAGGTACTCTGTGTTGAGTTATTTATACTGTTTTACTGAATCCTCACATAGTCCTATCCTCCATGATAATGGCATTATTTTACATCGCTGTAAGGTGAATTTAAAATGCAGCCCAAACCATCAGCACAGCTTAATTTGAAGTTAGAATTGTCATGATCACATTTGCTCCACATTCATCAGAATTTCCATGGGCAATAGTAAACTGCACATCAGTTATTCACTACTTGCTGGTCACGGTAGTAAACATGGTGGGACACTCAGCTCCTTCCTTTAGGACTTTGGCTCTCACTCATTTCCCCAGTTGCTGGGCCTTTTGGCTACTGGCAATTCACAGTTGAGTCCTTCCAGAGCTGTGCGCCTCTCCCAAATTTGCTCCTACATCACTGTCTTATTAAGGAACCAGTACAACAGCTCAGGGCCCTTGAAAGGCGGGCCACCTGAAGGGTCATCCTATCTCCAGGGCCCCTTAGGATCACGTGAGGCCCCCTGAAAGGGCTTCATGGCAGAACCCCCCTCCCTTCATCCAATATTTCTTCCCTCAGTCCTATATAGATGCTCCCCAGACATGCCCCGATACAGCTCTGCACACATTTCCTCTCGGTGGCTGTTTCTAGGGGACTGGCAGAAGACTGGCAACATTTTTGGTTATCAAATGTGTTACAGAGTGAAACCACTCTAGAAAGTTATTTTTGTTTTGGTATATGGATTGATGGTGAATATTTTGAAAAATTTTCAGATTCAAGTAACTATTTCTATTGTATGGAGGAGAAAATTCTGGTGTCTCAGCCACCTATTTTAACCAAGTATCTGGAGAAGTTTCAGCTCCTTATGAGAAAAATATTGGCTTTGCCTAGAATCACCCTTTTTAGTACAAGTGTGTGTAAAAGCGGCAGTCTTGGTGTAAAGGTCAAAGAAAAAGCTAGAAAAATATTGGCTTTGCCTAGAATCACCCTTTTTAGTACAAGTGTGTGTAAAAGCGGCAGCCTTGGTGTAAAGGTCAAAGAAAAAGCTAATTTTATTTTATTTTATTTTTTTAAAGATTTTATTTATTTATTTCACAGAGGGAGAGAGATCACAAGGAGGCAGAGAGGCAGGCAGACAGAGAGAGGGGGAAGCAGGCTCCCCGTTGAGCAGGGAGCCCGATGCGGGCCTCGATCCTGGCCTCGATCCCAGGACCCTGAGATCATGACCTGAGCCAAAAGCAGAGGCTTTAACCCACTGAGCCACCCAGGCGCCCTAATTTTATTTTTAAGAGCAAAAATTCTAATAGCCACATAAATCAGATCATCTCTCTCTCTTTCTTAAAACATTTCAGTGGCTTGCCAGTGCCCTAATTTAAAAAAAGAAAAAAAAAATCCAAGCTTCTCAACACAGGTGTGAGATTTGGTCACTATCAGTTTTCCCAGCCTCATTTCATACCAGTCTCCTTTCCACTCCACATCCCAGCCACACTGGTCTCCTCACTATTCCTTAAATGTGTCAAGTTATTGTTTTCCTAGCAGCTTTGTATTTCTTAGAAAGTTTTCCACTTTCTCAGAGGGTTTGCTTCTCATTTTTCAGGTCACAATTTAGATGCCACCTTTACAAAGAGAACTATGTTGACACTATCTAAAGTAGAAGCTCTCTCCCCAGGGACTTTTGCTTATATTTTCCTGCTTATTTACTTCATAGAAGTTATTACCATCTTGTTTATTAATTTGTTTACTTGTTTATTATCCATTTCCTCTAAATAAAATGTGAACTTTGTGAAAACATGCACTTTTTTTCTTGTAGTATCTCTGGCATAAATATTTGCATAATATTTACGGAGCATCTAACCGTTATTGAGGATCTTTGTTAGGGATGGAACTATCATTATGCGATGTTCTTAAAAATGTCACAAGACCCTTTTTGAATTAAAAGACCCTTTAGATCGACTCTTTGAGAACTTGAGAGCCACACTTGAAAACTTCCTATCTCTCAGTACTAACTTCCCCATAATAAAGAGCTCACGAGTCACATCTTCAAAACTGTCAACAACCAGCAGAAATGTCCTACCAACAATTATGTGAGGCAATATAACATGGTGGTCAGGAGCAAAGGCTCTGAGATAAAGTCATATAGGTCTATCATTTAGGAATAGCACAATCCTGGATAAGTTACTTACACTCTAAGAGTTGGATTTCTCCTCTGTAAAGCATGGAAAATAAGAGCATCCACCTCAGAGCCCTTCTATTAGGTTTAAATGAAATAACATATGTATAGAAGTGAAAGCCAACAGGTTTCTGCCACCTTCTCTTCAGACATAGCGGCATGAACACCATTATACACTTCCTGCCTGTTCCTATAAGTGAGCTTTTTATCTTATTAAAGTCAATCTCTTGATTTGACAGTAAACCCTATCCCTGTTTGTCTAACCAGGAATTACTGAGTCCTTTTCTTTCATTATCATTAATTTTTGACTTTCTATAGCACTATTTCCATCACAAGGTAAAGAAGTTTTCCATCTTAAAACAAGTTATCAAACAAACCTCTTGACTCTGCTTCTGGGCTAGCTTCTGCTCCATTCTTGTATTCCACCTAGCAGCAACACTCTCCAAACTAGTCGTCTATTTGTTTACTTTCTTACTGTTTCTGCTTGTGTTCTATTGAATACATTCTACTCAGGCATCTTCCCTTGCTACTTCATGAAATTCTTCTCCCATTTGCTAAACTCTGTGATGAATTTTCAGTCTTCATCTTACTTCTACTTTACTTAGAAACAATATTTGATACAACTGCTCTCTCCCTCCAGCAAAGAGTTTCTGCAATTGGATTAAATTACTACATTTCCCTAGTTTTCCTTCTTGTTTATTCGTCATTTCTTCTCTGCTCCTTTCTTGGTTATACCCATTTTTCCTAAGCATTCAAGATTCTAGTGTCCCAGAGCTTAGTACTTGGTTTCCATAGGCTATTTGTTTCACAAATATGTGTAAATTACTAAATGTATATATTTAGACCAGACCTCACCCCTGAACTCTAAGCCATTTCAAGCTGTCTACTTGATCTTTCCATCTGGATAACCTACAGATATCTGAAATGCATTATGTTTAACAGTGAAATCTTGATCTTTTACCAATCCTGTTTCATCTGTTGACTTTCCCACCTTACTTGATGGTAAACTCTTTTTTTTTTAGTTGTGCAAGCTACAACCTTGGGGTATTTGAGGGACTGCACTCTTTTCTCTCACACATATATCTAATTCTGACTGCCTCTAACTTACATATAGAATTTACTACTTCTCTCCATTTTCAAGGATACTTTTAAATGAAGTCATTGTCATTTTTCTTTTGGAATATTGAAATAGCCTTCTTCTTGCTTATATTTTTATGCCCCTCACAGTCTCCTAGAAGCCAGAGGTTTAAATTGTAAGCCAGATCCTTGCACTCTTCTGCTTAAAGCTTTTCCACTGGCTCCCTGTGAAAATACATATTAATCTATCTATAGATCAATCTATTAATTAATCTATCTATAGATTAATAATCTACATAATGAAATTATGTAGATTAATCTATTTGTGTGTGTGTATGTATATATATCTATATCTGTCCACTGCAGTTCTTGGCACAGAACTCCTAGGACGCTTGTAATTTCCTAAGTGATAAGAGCACTATGAATGAATATCTTTTGTTCTAATGTTTGGTCTTTGACTGTAGTTCCTGACACAGAGCTCTTAAACCGCTTGGAATTTCCTGCATGATTGGAGCACCTTTTGTTCTAATGAGGTGACTCTGGATGGAATCCTGTCTGGGAACTGGTTACCAGAAAGACTAAGCCATGATTATGACACTTACAACTTTCACCCTCTATCTCCTATCCTCTGGGAAGTGGAGAGAGGAAATTGAGTTAATGATCAATCATGCCTATGTGATGGAGCCTCTATAAACACCCCAAAGTTACAGGGTTTGGGAGCTTCCGGGTGGGTGAACATGTGCAGGTACTGGGAGATTGGTAAACTCAGTGAGGACAGGGAAGCTCCATGTTATTTTCCTCATACCTTGCCCTGTACATCTCTTCATTTGGCTGTTCATGTGCTTCCTTTATCATATGCTTTATTATATAATTAACTGGTAAACACAAGTAAGTGTTTCCTTGAATTTTGTGAGCTCTTCTGGCAAATGATTTAATTCAAGGAAAGGAGGCCATAGTAACCCCCAAGCTAACCTCCAGGATAACCTGTCAACTGAAGACTTGGATTGGCATCTGAAGTGGGGTGGGAGAAATCTTGTGGGAATGAACTCTTCACCTGTGGGATATGACACTTTCTCTAAATAGGGTCAGAATTGTAAGTTGTAGGACATTCAGCTGGTGTCATAGAGAATTGCTTGGTGTGGGGAAATCCCCCCCACATCTAATGTCAGGAGTATTGCGAGTGTGGTAGTAATGTGAGTAAAGGAAAAACACACAGGAATAGTGTAGGTTTTTTTTTTTTAACACACTCCCCATTTTATTTAGATAAAGTCTTATGATCCTACTGTTTCCTTCTTCACATCCCTGCTCAATACTGGCTTTATTGACTCCTACTTATATTAGCCCTCGGCGTACCTTAGGCATTTGATGTAACACCTTTCAAGATCTTTCCTTATTATTTAAAATTTCAAAACTAGAGAATTTACAGTTGTTTATTAGGAATTAAGGATCATATCCAATAACTTCCAGTCCAAGAAGTAGTCTTTAAATTCTTAATTATGTCGCCTCTCTCAAATTTAAAATAACCATTTTACATTTTCAGGAATTTTTTTTCAGGCTCAGTAATGAAAATATTTAAGCAGAAAGAAAAAAGGTCACAAAGTGTATGGTGTGACCTACATTTATTAGGTTTCTGACACTGCCTCAAATATCCCATTTTAAAAAATCAACAGTACGAGAATAATTTTTTTCAGTCAGTGGCATTCCAGGGCTAATGGTTTCTATTTACCAATAAAAGTAAAACAAATTAAAAGCAAAATGATAAACCTTTAATTTTAACTTAAAAAAAGTTTGTTAAAAATGAATTATTATGGCTCCTATAGGTAACGCAGAATAGCATGCCAACCTTTTTTTAAAAGTCAGATGTAACATTATTCTGGAAAAATAAAAGATATTTTAAACTATTGTATTATCCCAGTAACATAAGTTTTGAATGCACAATGTATAGAATATGCCAACATTACTATGCTTCCCTAGTCTAATGTTACATTATCATATTTAACTGCCCCGGTAGTATAATTACTTCAAAGATTTGATTCATTAAACCTGTCACTTACATGACATTCTTAAAATGAAAAGTATGAAAGATCTCATTTTTTTTCATTGTTTCCAAAGCAAGTGAATTCTATGCTTTCCCTTTCTCTCAGTGTCTCTTTCTTTTTTTACTTTTTCTTTTTGATTTTATGGTTTTGAAATTAATCACCATATAATCTTGAGACATTTTTTATGTACTCAAAATCACAAGCCAAATCTAAAATTTTAGCTAATTAAAGTTTCTGACAGGTACAATATACAAAATAATATGAAAACAGCTTTAAATCTACATGTGACAGTCACTTGCAGAAAATGCAAGTTGGGCTTTAGCTATGTATGGAAATATAAAAATCTTTCAATAAGGGTGTCTTTTTACAAACGTTAGGGTATGACTGGGTCTCAATTCAGATTTTTGATCTCATTGCTAGGATTAAGAAGAGATCACATCTTGATACCATAGACTATTATTGGTCAACTCTTCAGTAATATCTTTTATTGTCACAATAAAAATGACAGATGACAGATGATAAATCTGTCATCATTTAGTGATTTATTCAAGGTGAACCTGAGACAAAGATTTACTATCTCACTCTAAAATATCTTACTTTATACTGACCCATTCTGTCTTGTGATTCTAGCTGTCTCATGATATTTCTTTAAGAATTTGTCTAGACCAGTTCGGTCTAATAGAACTTCCTGCGATGTTGGAAATGTTCTATATCCATTTTGTCCCACATGGTAATCATTAGCCACACATGGTTATCAAGTGCTTAAAATATGGCTAGTGTGACTGAGAAACAGAATTTTATTTTATTTTATTTTATTATTTTATTTTATTTTATTTTATTTTTTAAGATTTTTTTTTATTTATATGACAGAGAGAGATTACAAGTAGGCAGAGAGAGAGGAGGAAGCAGGCTCCCCGCCGAGCAGAGAGCCCGATGCGGGCCTCAATCCCAGGACCCTGAGATCATGACCTGAGCCGAAGGCAGAGGCTTCAACCCACTGAGCCACCCAGGTGCCTGAGAAACAGAATTTTAAATTTTATTTGACTTTATTTAGTTTATATTTAAACTTTAGTAGTCACATGTAATAATTCTGGGTTCATTTACAATATATAAAGAACTGGGACATTGTCATTTCTGTCTTTAAAGCAAAGGGAAAGTTGAACAACTGAAAATCAATGACTTTTTTGGACTCATGGGAGAGCTAAGGTCACAGAGCAAACTGCTACCCCCATATCTAGAGAGATAGCTGAATCTTGAGAATTGCAGCCAAGATCTCCTTACCTGGAACAGAAACTGCTGCAGCCATAAGCTGGTAGGGATATTTAGACAGTAACTTTCATGAACTGCTGAGCCTGAGTGTGGACTAGCCTGAGTGCATAACTTGTGAGGGCTGCAGTCTTGGGAGATCTGTACATTTTCTTGGGTTTTACCTCCATAAACCCCACCAGTTTTCCCAGTGAAGAGCCAGGATCCCTCTCCTGATTCTGGTAGGGGAAGGGGAAAATAAACATTATGAGATATACTTAGAATAATCTTTATAACAAAGGCCTTCTCTCCAAGAGAAAAGACTTTACTAAAGTCTTATTTGACCTGGAGGAAGTGTATTTCTCCAACAGCAGCCTGTTCTAGCTTTCGTGTATAACCTAAGAAAAAATAAAAAGCTAAGAAAGGCTCGTGAAGGTCATAACCTAGAGGCATAAGCCCACTGAAAGACTTAGATTTAATTATAAGTTTACAGAATACTTTCCACCACCCATGCCTTACCACCTTGCCAACAGGACTCTGGTATATAAACAGTGGGTTGCAGCTGAAAGAGCTACAAGATGCAGGCTCCATACGAGGAAGAGTTCTCAGGGAACTGTAAAAGAAAATGTCTAAGAGAAAATGGAGCACGAAGACAACAGTGGAGGCAAAACAAGGACACTAGCAGAATGTGATCTCTCTGGTACCAGCAGCTATAACGATCATTAATCACAGCCCAACTGCAAGACAGAATAATATGAAATTTCGCACCGAAGTCCTATTTAGGGGTGCCTAGGTGGCTCAGTTCCTTAAGTGGCCTGCCTTCGGCTCCGTCATGATCCCGGGACCCCGGGATCAAGTCCCGCATCTAGCTCCCTGTTTAGCAGGGAGCCTGCTTCTCTCCCTCTGCCTGCTGCTCCCCTGCTTGTGCTCTCTTTCTCTGTCAAATAAATAAATAAAGTATTTTTTTAGAAAGTCCTACATACTTCAATTCTTACTAACTGACACACTGTTTCTAGTTTTCAACAAAAAATTATAATGTATGCTGAAAGGCACCAAAAAACACGTCCTGAAGAGAAAAAAGTAAGCATCAGAACCAGACACAAATATGATACAGATTTTGGAGTAATCAGACAGAGAATTTAAAATAACTATGATTAATATGTTAAGGGCTCTATGGAAAAAATAAATGACATGCAAGAACAGATGGGTAATTTAAGCAAAAAAAAAAAAAAAGAAAAGAAAATGAAAGCTCTATGACAGAATCAGAAGGATTCAAAACCACTGTCAGAGATATGAAATATGCCTTTGATGGGCTCATCAAGAGACTGGACATGAACAGGAAAGACTCAGTAATTTTACACCCATGCATATCATTTTCAAATTGTAGAAAACTAAAGATGGAGATAAAAATCTTGAAAGGCGCCTGAGGAGATTAAAGAACACCTTATCTATAAAGAAACAAGAATGATAATTATAGTGGACTTTTTATCAGAAACCATGCAAGCATGAACAGAGTGGAATGAAATATTTAGTATCAAAAAACCCCACCACCCTAAAATTCTAAATTAGAGAAATTTTCCTTGAAAGTGATGGAGAAATAAAGGATTTTCAGCCAAACAAAGACCAAGGCAATTCTTTGCCAGCAGATCTGTTCTCTAAGAAATGTGAAGTGTTTTCAGGGTTAAAGAAAATGATGTCAGAGAGTTGGACCAAAAAAAAAAAAAAAAAAAAGAAGGAAAGAAAAAAGAAACTTGGGTCTGCATAAGGAAAAGGAGAGTGTCAGAGAAGAATAAATGAAGGAAAAATAAAGTCTGCTATTTTGCTTATTCTTAATCAAAATATAACTGCTAAATAATAATAATAATAATGCATTAGGTAATTTTAGCATATATATAAATGAAATTAAGAATAACTGTTTCATAACGGATTAAAGGCATATTTCATATCTGTGACAGCTTTTATGAGAATTCCCATAAAAGCTATCTTCAGGAGTCATCTGGGTGGCTCAGTCCTTTGGGCCACCAACTCGGTGTCAGCTCAGGTCAGGTCAAGTTCTCATGGGTTGTAAGTTTGTGCCCTGTGTGGGCTTCTGTGCTCAGCAGTGGGGGTGTGTGTATCCTGCTTAAGGATTCTCTCCCTCTGCCCCTCCCCCCACTCACACTGCACACTTGCTCTCTCTCTCTCAAATAAATAAATCTTAAAAAACAAAAACAACTATCTTCACTACACACCAAGTGATACAGTGGTATTTGAAAGTGAACTTAGATTAGTTAAAAATATATATTGTAAACTCTAAAACAAACACTGAGATTTTTTTTTTAAAGTATAACTGGTATGCTAGGAGATAGTTAAATCATAGAAGATGCTCAGTTAAAACCACAGAAGGCAAAAAAAGAGGGAAAGAAAAAGAAACAAAGAACAAGTGCAATGAATAGAAAACAGTAACACATGAGGTATAAATTAATCCAGCTGGATCAATAATAATTTTAAATGTGTATGTTCTATATTCATCAGTAAAAACACAATAAAAAATAAGACCAATAAAATGTTGCTTACACAATCCTACTTTGAAATATAAAGATTCAGGTAGTTTAAAAGTAAAGGGATCAAAGAAAAGCCTACCATGTTCACAGTAATTAAAGAAGCTTGGAGTAGCTATCTTAATTTCAGGCACAGCATACTTCAGAATAAGACAAGTTATTGTAGATAAAGATGAACATTATATAATGATAAAGTGGTCAATTCTCTAAGAAGTCATAACAGTCCTTAACATGTATGCATCTAACAATAAATTGTCAAAATACACGAGGTGATAATTGATAGAATTTTTGGGAGAAGTAGGCTAATCCATGGAGTTGGAGACTCCAACCCTCTTGCTTGAGTAATTGATAGATCAAGCAGGTAAAAAATCAGTAAGAATATAATTGATCTGAATAGTCATAGTCACCTGTGGCTAGTGGCCACTGTGTTGAACAGTGTAGCCCTAGCCTCTTGCTACTCAAAATGTGATTTTTGGACTAGCAGTATTGCTTTGCCTTAGAGCTTGTTAGAAATACAGGATCTCAGGCCACAGCCAGAACTACTAATTCGGAATTTTCATCACTAGCAAAACACCCAGGTGACTGGTATGTATATTCAAGTCTGAAGACCACTGCAATTGACTATCAGAAAAACTAAATGTACTCCATGATTAGACTGGCATATCTACTATTACTTATCTTTCCCCTCTGGTCATTAGCACTGTCTCTTGGTAACTATCAGATCATATTTGGACGTAGGAAATAGAGCAAGGTGGTATTGTCATCCTCTGGAAACTTAAATCAGTACAAATTTACTTCTAAGGGCAATCACATTGCAAGCTTCTAAACATATCTTCTGTCCCAAACCAACTACAGCTGTGCCTACAGCAGATGATGAGCAGACTTTACACATGTTCTTCATGCTCAAATCAAAATGTTTTATATGTGATAATACCTGAGATATATGGAGTGCATTTTCTGGATAATTGCACAAATCCAGAGTGGAGTTAGTCAGAGAAGGGTCACAGTTGTGGTGATGGGGATGAGGGAGAGTAATAAAAACAGCAGCAGTTTGTAAAAGGTTATGCATGATAAAGAGAAATGTAGAAGAGTGGATGCCTCAAATAATATTCACAATATGACATCAACGAACAATTGCCCAAACTAAAAAAAATGGTATTTTATATTAATTTATTATGTTAAGGTTGTTTTTTTTTTTAAAGATTTTATTTATTTGTCAGAGAGAGGGAGAGAGAGCAAGCAAGGGGAGCAGCAGGCAGAGGAAGAAACAGGCTACCTGCTGAGCAAGGAGCCTGATGCAGGACTCCATCCCAGGACCCTGGAATCACGACCTGAGCCCAAGGCAGACTTAGGCTTAACTGACCAAGACACTTAACCGACTGAGCCACCTAGGCATCACAAAAAAGTAGTACTTTTAGGAAGTGTTTATAACAGTCCCCTCAGTGAGAAGAACCAAGAAAGAACAGTCCTAAGATAAAGAATAAAGAAAAAAAAAAAAGAAAAAAAATCGTGGCACTTGGCTCTCACTAATAGATACAATCACAGGAAAGAACAGGCCCTGAAAATCTTTGGTGAAATAAGCAGTTAAGTCTTACTCCTTGTTTCGTCTCACAGCACATCACCGCCTTCAGACAGCCCTGCTCAGGCTGCTCTTCGAGCCGGTCCCCAGGCTATGTGTAGCATCTGGTGTATCCAGCACCCAGCCTGTTCCCTCACCACCACAGGGGAGCAAACTCTTCAGAGATGCCATAGGTTTCCAAATTTTCCCCAAAGATTTTTTTTTCCCCAAAGATTTTGATAACCAAATAACCGTGAGCCTATGCTGGTAGGTCTTGGTGGCTTTTGTATTCTACACTGAGACTTCCTTTAGATAGTTGGGTGTACCAGCCAAGAAACCATCAACAAATCATGGTAATACAGAATGAGACCCCACTTCTAAATACAATGCCGCTAACTCATAGTAAAATGCCAAAATATCCAGTCTGGAAAGAAGTCTTTAAACATTCTACCCTAGCAAAAATTTGTGAGTCAACTGTTGTAAGTTTAAGCAGAAAGACTGGTTGACACTTGAAAGTGTAAATACTTTTGTCTTCAAAACATACATTTATTGACTGAAAACATTTCATCATCCTGGTGTTTGGCATATTTTACCTGGGGTGTAGTGGATATACGCAAATGCTGAAAGATAAAGATATTGCTTTCTAACTGGTATTACAGGTTATTTGTGCCCCAAATAAAAGATTCTGTTACTAGAATACTCTTATTTCAATTTGGTAAGGCCATTCTTTTGCCACATCAGCTGGTGAGCATGTCCGGAAGAAACAGCGCTAGTATTTGTGATATTTCACTATCTTGCTATATGGCCTCATTGTTCGGCCTGTGTGTTACTGAGAATACACAATTTTATAACAAAAGAGATTTAATGGGAAAGGAATTTGTAGACAATACACAAAACTTTAGAACATTAACACACAATCTTCAAGTGTTGATTGCACCTGGGATTCTGTTTGAATCAAGTACTAAGAAAAGCCTGGAGAATCTTGGGATTTCTGGATGTCAAGAGAACTGTCACTTTTATGATTTTAAAAAAAGGACAAACTTGGGGCGCCTGGATGGCTCAGTCAGTTAAGCATCTGCTTTCAGCTCAGGTCATGATCCCAGAGTCCTGGGATGGAGCCCTGCATTGGGCTCCCTGCTCAGCGGGGAGCCTGCTTCTCTCTCTCTAATAAATAAAAATCTTAAAAAAAAAAAAAAGGACAAACTTGATGAAAAGATGCAGAATTTCAATCATTGAAATATATAAAAAGAACCAAATGAACATTTGGTTGAACTGAAAATATACTGTCTGAAATTAAGAACTCATTTGACGTGTTTAAGAGTAGACTGTTGAGAGGAGTAAGAGACTCAGAAAATCTAGCACAAATTCTTGGAATGTTCAATGTCCTTCCTTCTTCATATTCCGTGGCTAAAGGCATAGGGAAGTAGTCACACTTTCTTAGAGATATCTGGCATTCATTCTATTCGTAATACATAGGTACAGGTACTGCTGGTCTACACAATGTGGTTTTTATTCAATGGAAAATGTGAATTATAGGATAGCTACATATGTGAAGCTCTCTCTAGACCCTATAAATATTTGTGTGGTCCATGAGTGTTCATATCCATATTCAGGCAGCCACCTCCAGTACTGAAACTACTCACTCCTCTTTCCAAATAAACGAAATCCAATCTGTCTATGTCTGTGTCTGTGTGTATGTCTATGTTCATATCTGTATCCAAAGTCAGATCCATAACTGTATCTATGTATTCTAGGTGCAGATCTATCTGTAGCTATACCCATGTCTATCTAAGTCTCCACATCTATATCTATAGCTAGAAAGCCTCTTCCTTGAACTTGGTCTTTCTCGTGCCCATCATTATTTCTACTCTGATGTTACAGAATTAAGCCAATCTAGATTTTCCTTTACTGAAGGACTATATCCTTCCTAATTTACCTTACAGAAGTATATGGAAGTTATGTGTGATTATAATTTGCCTTTCCATAATTATAATTTAGGAAAATATTCAATTTTTCATTTCCTTCCTCCCTCCCTCCCTTCCTTCCTTCCTTCCTTCCTTCCTTCCTTCCTTCCTTCCTTCCTTCCTTTCTCTTTCCCTACTTCCTTTTCTCCATCCCTCCTTTCTTTCCTTTTTTCTTTCTTTCTCCTTCTTTTTCTCTCCCCTTCTCTCATGCACATGCACACACATCACTCCTGACCATCATTATTTTTATTTCTGCCACATTCAGTAAATAAGAAACACTAGAGTGATGGCATTTGTAATGCAAATGTATTTATAGATAGATCTGTATTTTCGTTTTCTCATGCTACCACCAAAATCCATTTCCATAACTCATTAAGATCTAACTATATATGATGGCAAAATTAGTCAAAATCTTCAATATATATTACTAGGTTGTTTTCCCCACATTTTTGGACAGACTTGAGGGAATTTGGTGAGTGATCAAGTTGGACAAAGTTTTATCACTATATGTGAACAAATTAATAAATAAAGTCTTGAGAGTTTATAGCATTTTATACCTTTTAATAAACTTTCATAGGCATTATTCCAATTAATATGACCAATTATGTCACTGGATTGATCCAGGTGACTATTAGCCAAATCAGGAAAACAAAACCTTTCTTATTCAACTGGAAATACAGTCAGTGACAGAAATTAAAGCTATTTATTCTGCAAACATGACTGTCATGAAAGCATGACTGTAGCATCTTTTACCAGCACAAATACCTAGTTGCTGAAAGGCTTGGAAACCCCAGAATTTCATGCAAAGTACCCTCCTTACTCCTAATCCCAATTTTTCATAGATCTACAATCTCATCATTGACACAGATTCCAAAATTCCCAATTTTAATTCAGTATGTCAAAAACCTAAATTCATGGTGTCCATACCATTTTAAGCTTTGATCTTTCCAGATGATTCTACCTTTCTATAATTTTATCTGATGTTCAACTTAATTCATTTTTTCTTTTTTATGACATAAATTTAAACCAGTAGAAAAAATATATGCAAGGGCAACAAGAAGTATCTGAGGTTGTAACAAAAAGTATGTATGTTTAACTTTATCACTAAGAAAGAATGAATTAGTGATACAGTTCATCAAGACCATGCATTACTTCTAACTTTAAAATAATAAGTATGTTTGAAATCCTGTTGATACAAGGCTCACTTATGAAACTGTAACACTTGCTTCATTCATTCATTTATTCAACAGATACTGGCTTCCCATTAGGTCCTAAATTAAAGTACACTGCTAAAGATTAAGATGATGGAGATATGAGTAGAATTTGGATTCTGGCTTCAGTAGAAGATAGTTTAAGGTACAAAGAGTAATTTGAAATACCATGGGAGACTTTATATGGCATAAGAGAACAAGTGAAACAGATTTAGTCAGTGTAATTAGCCTGGCTCTGCAAACCTGTTTTGGGAGACGTTTCTATAAATTACACGGTTTTAAATCATCTTACAGACATATAGTTCTACCAATGCACTTGGTCTTATACAACCCACCTTACATTCTAATTTCTCATGTCTTACTCCTGTCTATGATTTTTGGAAGGGAGTTCTAAAGAAGAGTTGCTTTTAATAATTTTTTCCCTCCTTGGCTCAACTTAAGGATTAGTACATCATTGTTCAGAGTGCAAAGCCAGGGACACAGGAGATATGAGCAAATGCTTAAAAATAAATTTTACAAATGATGCTAAAGTTCTGAAGATGCAAGTCTTGTTGGCTGATATAGTATAAAGGAGAGAGAACTTAAATTTCAGTCAATAATAGTACAGAATGAAGTCATGGACATTTGGGGTGACCATAAGCCAGCAAACTAATGCCATGGAAACAGAAGTGGTTTGAGATTCTTTACATCTCCCCAGAATATTTGGTCATCAAGAGAACAGAGAAAGTTCCTTGTCTGAAGGCTGGTCCCTAGAGTCACAAAAGGAGTGATGAAGGAATTAGAGAACAGCTTCTTTTGCCCTGTTGCCAATGGTTTCTATCTGAGAAGTTAGTAACTTCCTTTGCCAGACCATGAATTCAAATAGTTTAATATTTGATATCTATAACATATAAAGTTTAACTTACATTGTGCAATGTTTACTGGTACAATTTCATACATCTATACAGTGGAGAAAATCCTTCTCTCCAGCATATCCATTATGATATGAGGATGAATAAGGGCCATTAAGGTTTCACCCTGTTTCGAAAATATATATTAAAAATAGAGTCAGCAAGAGTGTGTCTGTTTATTTAAAAACATGACTCATGAAATATAAAGTTAAGGCAAATAACATTGTGAAAATTATGGTAACACTAATATACTCTTCAAACAGAAGATTGCAAAAGTAAAATTTAAAAGTCACATTGTTGAGGCCATGCCTAATTCTTTTTTTTTTTTTTCCTAATTCTTTTCTAATGATGCTTGTTCTACTAGTAATACTTAAAGACTGGATAATGTAATTAATATAAATGAAATTTCAGATTTAAAGAGAAAAATAATTGTATTTGCCAAAAATATATTCTTTTCACTTACATTATACCATTATGGAAAAATCTCTATATTTCTTTATGGAGCTTATCTCTAAAGAGAGGACAGTAGTGAATTTTGAAGACAAGTAATCTTTGGGTAATCAAAAGAGACAAAATGCAAGGCAGGGTTGCTCTTTAATAATATGTTATTGATTCAAAATATAATTTTAGGCCCAAATAATTTTTTCTAAGAAGTGGAATAGTTTCTTGTTTTGAAATACATGTATATAAAAATAGATTATATAATATTTTGAATTCCTTAGTTGAATTAGCTTTACAGTCCTCACTGGCATTTCTGAGATTTAAATGTTTAAATCTTTCTACATTTAAAAAAAAATTTCTATTATACATTTTATTTAATTTTTTGTCAGAGAGAGTGAGAGTGAGCAGAAACAGGGGGAATGGCAGTCACAGCGGCAGAGGGAGAAGTGGGCTCCCCACGGAACAAGAAGGCCCGATGCAGACTCCATCACAGGACGCTGAGATCATGACGTGACTCAAAGGCAGATGCCTAATTGACTGAGCCACCGAGGCATCCCCTTTCTACATTGTTTCTGTTTCATTTAAAGAGTTATTAAAACTTGGTTGATTTTTAAATGTCATTATTTGTCTAGAATGATTCTAAACTAGAACTATCCTTATAATTAACATAAACATCCCCAAACCTACGAGAATTGTTTACTCTGATTCAATGCACATTTCCCAAATAGTTTTATTAGGCAATCTCTTTTAAGAGAAAAACACAAAAAGAAATTCATCCAAATAATAGATCACAAAAAGATCCACATACCTTACATTTTCCCTTATTTAACATTTATTTAACAAATATTGAGGAGCTTAAGGCCCTTTTCTGTGATATTTTCAGTGATTCTGGTAACAGACTTTTGAGGTACTGTGGACAAAAGAATTGTCACACCCATTTCACAATTAGATGAGGAAATAAAGATGAAGGTATTGATACTATATAGAATCAAAGAACAAATAGAAATAACCAGATCTTATTCAGCCTTCTTAGCTAGTCATGATTTCATATCTTTCTCTGGATCTAAGGGTAGTTAATGGGGTTCCTTTAGGGACAAGGTCCTACGTAGAAACTTTGTTTTTTATTTCTTTCTCTCTTTTCTGAAACAACAAACTAACCCAACTTTAATGGGAACTGAAGGAAAAAAAAGAGAATATTTCAAACTAACATTTCCTGCCATTATTTTATTTAATGGCAACATCTTTCATTTCTTTTGTTATAGGCAGTCACAGTTTACACATGCAAGATCCAAATTGCAGCCACAGAAAAAGGACATATTCTATTTATATTTTATAAGAACTGGGCTTATGGTGAGATGAAATGAAAAGAGCTGTAGAGTTTAAAACAGACAAATACAAACAAACAAATAACAACTACAAAAACAAGCAAGATTATTCCCAAGGCTCACTGGGAAAAGGTGAGCTAATAACAGTGAGGTTAGAAAGATATTGTGATGGGTATGCTGGCTCAGATATTTGATCCTCAAAGTATTTGCCACTTTGAAGGAAAGTTACCCATCCTGGATCAGTGTAAAATTTAAAAAACCTTCTAGTAATACTATCTATTTGACTAATGAAGAGAAAGACATCAGTCTCACCAAGAATGAGAAGTATCCCCTGAATAGAAACCAAGTGATGATTACCTTCTGTGAAAGCAGCTCTCCTCATTGCAACCACAAAATCCTAAATCAAAAAGTTGGAAGAGACAGTTTGGCTTTATAATCTCCAAAGGGATACAGATATATATAATGACAACAAGAGAAGTAATCAGTTATAGGAGAAAATCTTAGATCAGAAATAGTTAGAGTGTACTTAACAAAAGCGTGTTATGAAACAAAACTAGAAATTAATTGCTTCAATGATTAGGTATTTATTTATTATTTATTTATTTATTTATTTATAGAAAGCGAGAGAGAGCGCACGTGAACAGAGTGGGAGAGGGGCGGAGGGAGAGGGAGAGAATTTCCATGAGGTCTAATTCAGTGTCAACCTATCTTTCAAGGTGCATAGACAGGACTTGTCCAGTTACAGTGATTGGTTCAGAAGTGAACACATCAACTAATTGGTCCAAGTAGAATGAAGTATGGAATTTTTGACCATGGGCAAAGGGAAGTTCTCTTTCTGTTTGGACAATGTACTGTGTGGAAGTGATGCCTACAACTGCAAGTAACCATTTTGCAATCATGGGGAAAGTAGGTCAAGAATGAAGCTTTTCCTGGAAGAAAAAAGAACTGGTAGAGTTGTAAAGAAACTAAATTAGACTTGATCAGACTGTACCTAAAGCCCCTCATCTCTGGACTCCTAAATTATATAAGCTAATAAATTTCTTTAACTTTTTAAAAGAGTTTAAGATGTGCCTTCTATTATTTACAATCCAAACCATCTTTATTAATATACCTTATAATCTCCAACTAACAACCCAATTACTATTTTCTTGCCTTTAAAAAAGTATTGTTGTAATCCAGAAAAACTATAATTTGAAAAAGTAAAACTTGGCCAGATAATTGTGGCTGTATAGACAATTACGTGTTCTAGGACTGAAAATTTAGAATTAACAGTAATCACCATTTGGGAAAATGATTTCATTACTTTCCCTCACATTTCTTTCATTTTTGCTAATATCCAACTCCATGAAACATGATGAATATTAGTAAGGTGATAACTATAAAATATTTTGATTTCTGATTTAGAGAATAATATAAAGTATATCATTAGATATAAAAGCAAATATATCAAATGAGATTAACCATGGGATTGAAACCATCTATTCGAAATTTTCCCATTTGTCACACTGAAAACTAGTTGTGAAATAAGGTTAATGAGGTAGAAACATACAGTCTGATAATCAAATCTAGAAACAAAAGATACATGTAATAGTTACCACTACAGGAAAATTAAAAATTCAATCATTTCCTCTAGGATCATGATTGGCTGCTGGCCATTACTGGCAAAAGAAATATTTCTGAAAGAGGCAGGAAATTAATTCTATGGCACATAAAAATAAAGACATTCTATTTTTTTAAATGATAGTGATTCTTAGATTCATAATTGAAAACCATAAAGAAACTCTGAAAAAGTGAGGTTCAAGACATAATGATAAATGACCTCAGGAGTTGGGATAGTATTTCCCATAGTCTCATTTAGTAAGTTACTATTTCTTTCTTGTTTCAGTGAAGATCTTAGTGGAGATGGTCATTATCAAGATATAGACAACTTTCTAGTGTAAATCGTACTTTCTTAGCTTAATTCTGTCTGATTTCTCTTACTTTTCAGGATATTTCTCAATTTCATACTTAGATATTTGGAAGGTATTCATAACTCTCACATTGTCTACTTATAGGAAACCCTACACACTTGTTTAAAAAAATGATAAATCAGTTTTTCTATTTCCCCAAAATATAGGTTAAATGCAAGGCGTCTGTCAATGCCTAATGTTCTCCTGTGAGTTAAAGAAGCAGAAACAGGGAGGAATAAAGCAGTGAGCTCTGACATGACACAGAGCACATCCTGGATAAGTTGAGACCAATTAATTCTCAGTTGGTCTGACTCGATGCTCTTTAAAAATTGTTTACAGGTATTTATATGTATTGATTTATATGTAGATATTGCAAAATAATTACCAAAGAGATGTTAGTTAACATATCCTTCAATCTATATAGTGACAATTCCTGTGTAAGTGTGGTGAGAACTTTTAAGATTTTCTCTATTAGCAACTTTCAAATATACAGTACAGTCAAATATTTTTGTAAGCACTCCAGTTTGATACCACTTAATAGATGGGGGAAAAATGCTGGGCTTGATTTAAGATACTCTACTTTCTTTATTAATGAGAAGAATTAGTAACTCCTCTATAGCAGTTAAAATTTCTACCCCCTTTATTGCTGTTCCTAACTAGATTTCTATAGTTTCCCTGAAAGACACCCAGAAAAGTTTGCCTATCTTCTGGGAGGCAAAGCTCAGCTTTCACTAAACTTCACATGCAGGAATGAAAACACTTTTCCTATTATGCTCTTCAGGTATTGCTTTTAATACATTTTTAGCAACATTCTTCTGGAACGCAATAATTCTCCATTTACAACTCTATCAACTGACTGGGCAGTAACAGTCAGTGGTTTGTACTTGGCAGAACATTCATTGGCAAAAACACAACAAATCATTGTCTAAAAGGACAGTACCTAGTGACTCAGGGTTCTGGGGCCCTAAGGAGATCAGCATGTAGATCAGTGTCAGTGCAGTCCCTCATCTTAAATATTAGTGGCTAGATAGAAGATTGCATCAGGATATTTTATGAAAGTACAATTATCTAAAGTTATTCTGTCCTACCCCATTGACTCATTTATTCAAGAAATACTGAACAGCTGGTATAGACCAGGACCTAGACCTCCAAGGATGAACAAAACAAATATAGCCCTAGCCGTCCGTCCCCCACCTCCCACCCAGAGAGAGACTGGGAGTAAAATGAGCACTCGAACTCTTTGTGAGGAGTGCCACCAGGGTGCCAGATGCTTGTGGGATGGACATCCGTGTTTTAAATCTAGGTCACTATTTAAATCTGAACCGCAGGGATCAGTTCGGGACTGAATTTATAGACTTGGGTGTCACCAGCATATACAGTATGTAATAAGTAAAACCATGACAGAGGAGGAGACGACCCATAGGAGGGCTAGTGTCCAAGGACAGAATCCTGGGTCACACCAGCCTTTAAAAGACAGACTCCTTTCCTAGGCTTTTTCAGATCATAATGCTGACCTCCCTCTAAGTAAAGATGGGAACAATTTCAATGGCACTAAATATATCTCTAAAATGTTTTCTATAGCCTCTGAGATCAAGTGGACCTGTGAATAAGAGAGTGCCCTCTGACCTCTGTTTGAGTGCTTCTCAACTTCAGTTTTCTAATTTGTTACTTGTTTTTCTTCAAGATTGTCATTGTTTTCTACCTCAAATGATGGAGCTTGAAATGTCCTTTGATGATGAGAAGTAGGCTCTGGTGATTAAAAATAGTTTCAAAGCTCACAGTAAGGTCTTGATTATGTAATTTCCATTGTATTAGATGGTTGCTTCCTGGAGAAATCAAAGGATAAATTATTCTTTAGGTCCAAAAGATCCCAGCTGGATTTCAATGCTCATGAGAGATGAGGTTAGTGAATCTGTATATAACAAAACTCTGTTCACAATTCTGTGAAACAGGTTTCTTGAGGATTTAGGGGAGTTTTGTTCTGCATACCTGCATACCTTTGTCAAGTGACTTAGCTGTGGTTGTGTTGTGAGACAATTTCCAGTGCACTGCAGCAAGTAGGAAGGCAAGACTGATGTCTTTACCTGATCGAATCTTTAAGGAAGTCTAGTCTCCTTAAAGTATGTCTGCATTTGATCTGATAACAGACAAACAATTTCACTTCACTTTAGGCAGGGAAGACAAGAAAGGAAAGTATAATTTCTTACATTCTCTTTGATAGATTCTCTTCTCTTTCTGTTAAAATGAGATTGTCTTTTTCAGACATTGTAATATACTTTGGGGGGAAAAAGCCCAAATTTCTACTATAAATACTCTATAATGGCCTGATCCACGGTATAAGACTCATCTGGAGGTAGAAGTTACCCTAAAGATAACTTGCTATCAAGTTTATTCAAAGCAGGTAAGCTTCAAGGGAAGGGGTCTCTTCCCTTTCCTTTAGTCTAAATTTAAAATCTATTTTAGCTTTCAAATGACTTTAGGTTAAAACATTTTCTTGCTGTTAGCAAGTGTGCTAACTTTGGTAATCATACATCCAAGATATCAATTAGCATTCTATTTGGTATCTGAACATCTAAATTATGGAATCACACCTTTCCTTTTCGTAGCCACACTGATAAAGATAATTAGAAAGCTGGTATCAGTGGCATAGCTCAAACCTCAAGATGAATTAAATACTTTGCTATTATAAAATTTCAAAACCTGAAACAGGAGCAAAGTGGGAGTTGTTAGAATGTTATCTTACCTCTATCCCCAATCCTAGGGAATTATGTATGCCTTTTATTATCATTATTGTTACCAGGCCAGCTGCACGCAGTTCAAGTATAGAGAGGTGGTAATTGTTCACAGATCTGGGGTATTCTGGAAAGAGGTAGTCTTTCTATTGTGTGTTACTGCTGCAGGTGGAATGCAGGTCGATTTTCAGTGGCACATGGATTAGGTGCTACTGCTGTGCTGTTGAGCTGACATCACCTCCTTCAATCCAGCTTTCACACTGCTGCCAGAATAAATCTCCTGTTCTGTCATTCCCTTCTCAAAATCCTCCATGCCTCATCCAATGTGATGAGTGTAGTCAGGCTTCCAAGGCTCTCTGCTCTCTAATGCCTTAGAGCCCACTGCTCTGTTACACACACCATGAGGCTCAGGTAAAACACAGGAACTGCTCCCCACCTCTCTCACCCCTAGCTTTTCCTCACATTACTCTCTGTAATTGGAAGCTAGATCTTCCTGCCCTCCCAGCCCCAATTCCCACACTTTAAAGTCTGGGCCTACAAACAATGCTATTTTCTTTACAATGACGTCCTGATCCCCAATTGCATCTTCTGAATTTTCATGATATTTTATCAAAAAGTCTCTAATTTGTACCATTTTCTCTCCTGTCTTGTGGTAATTATTGGATATGTCTTATCTTTCCTAAAAAGAACAAGGTCCAGGGGGGGCAGAAATTATCTTTTGCCCTAGAAGTATAATTCTTAAAAATTCAGGCAAAGAAAGATGTGCTTTGGATGGGATTCAGAGCTGTGTTTTTTCCTAGCAATGTCCATATTTCAGCAAAGTTTATTGTCGTTCTGCCGATGGCTGTGAATAAATACATTTTGCTTGATGTTGATACTATAGACCTCATTTGAGGCAACCCAGTGTCTGCAGATTAGTGGAAGGAGAGTGCTTTTTCAAGAAGGGTTGTACTGAGGAAACATTTGTTTTAGGCATTTAAATATTTAACCATTTTGAGTTGAAAGCATCATGCAATAATTTTTAAGTCAATATTTTAATTTTATTTTCAAAATACTCCATTGTGGTTTTCATTACTTTTATTGTCTGTCTTAAAGTCTATTACATGTCATCTAAATTAGCAATCATGTTCCTCGTTAAAACAAATGCACTCTGATGGTGGTAGAAGAAATAAATTCAATTTAACAAAATGCATGGAGTACTGACTGTGTAAGATGATCATAGGGAATTATATAATGAAGACAGTCTATTTCTCAAGAAGCTCAAAATCTAAGAGGCCAAGTTTTAAGGCACAGTCACACACACACACAAAAATAGTTGGAGAACATTTTGTTGGGATTCACATGCACATATAGAGTCAGTATAAAGACATCAGATTTGTTTAAATATTCACTTATTATACCACTGTAGAAGTAGGTATTTTTTTCTTATTTTAACATTTTCTCAAACCCACTGCAAGATATATAATTGGAGCAATATATAGCTTAGTCAATATAAAATTGTTATAATCCGAGGTTCTCCAAGGCCTCTCCAGCCTTAGGAATATTTAACTGTTCTCAAAGGGTCAATGAAGTGACCAAGAACCCAGAAATAAGTAGCTTTCATAGCATATTTCTGTAGCTTTTCTGATTGTGCCACATTATTTTTTCTGAAAGCAAACAGTAAAATTTGAGAAAGTCTGAGCCTGTTCTTGATGCACTATAGAGCACTTATACTTTATCCAAGTCAATGAGGACAGTTTTTGATGATTACTTATTCATGTTTTGATTATCTGGTGTTTGATGGTGGCTGCTTATTGGGTTCCATCCTCTGAACTCTTTAGACCTCTGTGGAGCTCTTAGAATCAAGTAATTTTGGAGATAGGAGGGACTTGGTGATCTATCGAGCCCTCATTTTCCATTCTCTAGGGAAGAATCTGAGACCTAGAGTGGCTAATTGCCCAATGTCATTCAGTAATTTAGTAATTTATGGTGACTAGAACCTAGATTTTCACATTTCTCACTTAGTGATTGATTAGTCTTCTATGAAAAGCAGTTAGGAAGAATTCTAGTTGTCATCAACCTTGTGAGGTCTATGGTGAGTTAAACATGATTTTTAATGAAGGACTGTCCTTTGATTAATTGCACATGTGCTGCTCAGCTTCAACACCTTTTCTTCTCAGCATAAATGTTTCTTTGAAGGATTCTTTTTGTAGTTGTCTCTAAAACTAATTTTCCCTTTGGTGCTCTTTATCCCATGTTCAGTGGTTCTTTTACCTTTATCTCTGATGTGAAACCATATCAAATGTACTTTTCTCCCCTAAAATATTAACTATATCTCAGTCCCTAAATATCTTTTATCTAGAATGGCTGTGATATCTTCAAAGAATTCCTGCAGATTAGTTATGCAAGCCTGAATCCATCATGGCTAGTATTCATCAAGTGATGCTTTAGCACTCTGCATGAGATGATTGTCTGACCAACCCCCTGGGGTCTTCCTCATTTCAATTAGCACATGCGTGAAGGATGGAGAAAGAAGGAATCTTCACTCTGGGTGCTACTCGTGGCAAATGTCCGTATTGCTTTTAAGATCTATGAAGAAGTCTTACTTCTGTTTTGAGGTTTAAGATCTGCAATTAGATGCTTCCCCAAACTTAGCTTTTCTCAGAGAACACACTGATGTCTCTAGTATTTCTATATCACACACTTGCAGTTGCTTATCCTTTTCTTTTGCCTTAGAATAAATTGAAGATAGTAGGTATTGTACAAGTTGGGAGAAAAGATTGTGTTACTCTGGTATTGGATAAGAAAAAAAGGGAGAGTAGCTTTATCTCTTATGTGAGAAGGTAATTGTGTTTATACTGATTGTTACTCTTTGGCCTGTGAATTCTTTGCACTCTATCTAATTTCTGGAAGAGAGACATTTGCGTGTAAGATATTTTATATTTCATTATGAAATAATAAGAGAGCTAAAGCACGCTTGATTAAATTATAGCTATCCAAAGATAGAGAATTTTTAGTTCCAAACTACTGTTGTACAATAGAGCTTGTCAATTAGTAGCAATAAAAGTGGCTGGAGCAGACCCATGAGCATATTTAGCTGGCTCCTGGATGCATTCTTTGCAATAAATTTAAAATTCATTTTATCATTTTATGATAAAAGAAAAACTTTCACCAAGTAGTAATACTCTTTTTATGGTAACATGGAAAAAAATGAGAAGGTACATAAAATAGAAATATAAAGAAATCCCTTTGGCTTCTTTCTGCGACAAAGTGGCATTACAGAATTAATTTATTCTTCTTTAAATGTAGTTCCAAAGAGGAAAATCAAAGAATATTTACTATACGCCTGATGCATCAAGATAATTTTTTTTACTCTTATCAAATTAGCCTATTTTTATGATGTTTAGATATTTAAATTAGATTATAAAGATACGACCCCTCATGTTTTCCTTTGGAGCTTCCAAATGTGTCGTTTTTGTGTTTAAAGGCACATTTTATATTTGGTTTGTAAAAGGTAACCAGCATCATTGATAAACACTTTCATTGTTGACTGCATACTAGATAATAAAGTAGATTAAAAGGTTCTTGAGTTGTCTACAAACCAGTAGAATGATAGGATACACATAAAAAAGGAAATTGGAATTGTTTTTGGAACTATGTTTGTTTAAAACATATTTCTGAACCCTATATAGGAACCATGTTAGGCCACTTTGTACCCTCAAAGCTAGGTGGTCTACAGCAGCTCCTGCCATTTATAAACTCACATCTAATGAAATAAGGCAGGTTATCTCTCTTCTGCTCAAAACCAGTTTCCCATGTCACTCTAATTAGAAGTCAAATGTTTATGGTGTCCTCGTGACCTCTACGACTTAACAGAAGAGGCACTTCTCACTCCCACCCCATCCTTGCCCCTGCTCTAATGTGCTTTTTCAACACAAGCTTTCTTACTGTTGCTCCAGAAAGCCTGCCTCAGGGCTTTGCACATCTGCCTAAAGGTTTTCTCAGATATATACTCCTTCACTTCCTTCATTCTAATCCTAAGTCAAAATCTCCTCAGTGAGGCCTTCTTTGACCACCATAAAATCAAAAGCCATTCCCATATCTCATTTATTCCTCCATATTTACCTTCCTTACCATTTATTATGATCCAACATATTATATATTGTGCTAATTTATTTATTGCCTTGCCCATTTTCAAATAGCTTACAAAATCTTTGATCTTGGGAAATTTTGTCTTCTACATTCCCTACAGTGTGCCTGAAAAGAAACACTGTCTGCCACACTGCAGATGCTCAGTAAATATCTGCCAGACAAATGAATAAATAAAAAGGCAAAGAGAACGTGTTCACTGGTAGCTATGTCATAGTAAAGCAATTGTAAATAGTATAAGCAGGAAATGGATATAGTCTTTAAATTGTGGAATTCTACGGATCTGTGTTTTGGGATGGCCTTTGCAAGTGGAATTCTTTTAATCTCTGTTGTATTTTCTGTACAATGGGTTTATGTGGTTAATAAACTACCCACTTTCTCCCATAAATACTAATGATAGAGTGCTATTATTTCTTTAGACTTTTTTTCATTTTAAAGAGAAGCTGTGAATATATTCTTTTCTGAGAGTAATTATGAAAATATATGAATTATTAAGAATAATTCCACTTTAAAATATGCAATGTTTGATAATAGATCTCAAATATGAAATTAATTTCTTCTTTTCTAATCGGCCTCCTCTTATTTGCAGTCTTAAATAGCTAAAATAACAGAGATCCATTGTGTTTTTAATCAAATTAGCAGGCAGATTTCCTCCTTTATTGCCCTTCTATAAAAATCTATTTAGCATAAAATAAGGATGCTGTAATGTTTCCAGGCAATATTTGATTATGTACAGACTTAAATGCTTCCAATTCTAACCAATTATTGGAGAGTGCATCTAATTATATCTTCACTTCTAATTCAGCAATCTGTTTTTCCAATTGTTTCAATCTGGCATATCAGTCTTTTCTCCCGTTATCAGGAAAAAAGATATAATAGACCTGCATAGCATTGATCAAGCAATTTCCCTAAATGAATAACTGGTGTTCTTTATGGGCAACACTGGAAGCTGCAAACAAATATCATCATTTGTTCAACTAATTGGGGGAAAAATCACTAAGGAAGGAAAGGGATTTGAAAACTAACTTTCCACAAAAATGAGAGCTATCGATGATGTAATAATCTGTGTGTGTATGTGTGCCTATGTGTGTATAAGGTGTGATAGCATAGCCAGGTGAGAGCACTGAAGGGGACAGAGGTAAACAGGAGATGCATCTTGGACAGGAAGAACACATTGATTCAGAGGTACAGTTCACTGTTTATCTGGAGAGCCTTACCTCTACCCTCAGTAAGTTGAGGCTTTCTGAGACAGGTGCACAAACAGAGTACACTATTGCCAAAGAGTAAAAGTAAAGTGGATGGAGTGGATGTAAAGTGGATGCAGTGGAGTGGGGAGGAAGAATCTGCTTAAATTATTGCCCTCTGTCACATGGTCTCTTCCTGGTTTCTAACAAGGCAGTGTGATTCCCACTTAATTTCCTTTGTTCAAAGACACATGACTTCGCTATCCTGTCTAGAATTTCAATCCACCCACCAGATTCATGTCTTAATATTTTAAAATAATCTTGTTGAACAAATAAGGGTAGTACAACAGTTACGAATGGCCCTGTGCTCAGCACTGACCTATACTCCTATACTAAGGATATGGTGTGCCTGAGGGTTGGAAGTTGAGGCACGGGGAAAGGGTGCTAAAAATCAAGAAGGAAGAGCTTCCGGAAGAATAGGAGGGAGGGAGGAGAGAAGGAAGGAAAGAACTGTATGACTCACCTTCTTTGAAGAAAGTATCTCCTTGTCTAACCATTAATTTCTGTCTTATCATGACCCTGATCATCCTCACTCTCCAGCCGTACTGACCTGTGCCTACTGTTTTCTAAGCACACTGAAGCAGCTCTTGTTTCATCATCTCTCCTCACTTTCCTCTCTCTGTCTGGAATGCCACATTTTAGGAAACATTCCCTAAGCCTCCAGACCACTCTGGACCACTCTGTGTTCGATGCCTGGACCATCTACTCTCCACTGTTTCTATTTTACTGACTGAAATCAATTTGTCAAGTAGGAATTTGTATGTGTACTTTCCTTCCTTGGACAAGAAGCCACTCAAGGTAAGGAGCTATATTTTGTGTTCTTGTTTTCCCAGTAGCTCACACAGTGCCTGGCAAATATTGTACACTCAGACAAGGCTTATTGAATTAATGTCTGTGAAGAAATCTCTCAACTTCCCTGAATTGTTCGCCTACTGTATAGGCAAAATAACAGCATAGGTAGTTTTTGTGAGCGCTTCTGTGTTCCTCAGCACTGAGGGAAGCAATTACATTCTGTACATCATTTCATCTTCATAAGCTGACTAAATGGCTCTTAGTACCTGCCCGGCATGGAGCTTGGAACATAGGTGTAGAGAGGTTAAGGAACTTGCCCAAGGTCATGCGGTTACAAAAAATGCACAAAATCAGATCAGGAGGCAATGTAGTAGATGAGAATTCTTTCGGGTTGAAATAGTGTTGGTGTCATTTCTATCTGTGAGATTGACTATTTAGACCATCTAGGGAAGGACCTCAAACTTCACTAGATTCAATTTCCCTCTTTCTGAAATGCAGGCAAAATATCTGCTTTGTCAAAACCATAGGACTTCTATGAGGTGATATGACTTAATAATCAATGTGAAAATATTCTTTAAAATAATATGTTGCTATGATTTTAAGCTTATTTTGATAAAAACTTGATAATTCTATGTATTCTCCCCATAGCTATGCTCTTTCTTAGGTAAAAATAACACTAACAAGAAAATAATAACAATAATGAGAAACCCATATTAGCACACTATACAGCCATGGAGTGCTAATATGTAAATACTACTCTCTACACATTGTATGTATATTTTAATGAGATTTTTGTGGATGCACAAATAAAATAATGTATCTTGATCCTTCAAGTAGCTTTTCTTTTTTTGTAGCAAGGCAACCTCTGATTTAGGATCAGATTCATTTAGTCATACTATGTTCATTAATGATGAACCTTTAAATAGCTCCTAATTCAAGTCTGCTTTGATTCTGATCATTTTTTCTCTGTAGCTTTTCTGGGATTTGGTCTTTTGCTCACTTTTGGCAAATTGCAGCCTGCTTTTTCTCTCAGACTACTTTAGATTGGACACTGACATCGTCTAGCTCTTTACTGGTCACTGCTCTTATTTATAACTCAACCATGTTTCCTTTCTTCCTATTTATGGCCAGAAGGAAGATAATTTAAGTACTTCTACTACCACAGGTTACTATTGCCTTTAGTATCACTTGTTATTATAAGAAAGAGCTATACAAATGAATTTAAGAACTAGAAACTTGCCTTAGGACTAGAAAATCCCACTGGGATTGATTTTCTGTGCCATCTTCCCATACTTGGTTTCATCTCTGAAATCGCTAGTTTTTAAAAGGGTTTTATAGATTCTTAGACAAGTTTATGAGCAGGATACCTATGTGTATAAGCTGTTTGTTTTACCCTTGACATTAAAATATCCTTTCACAGATAAACATGTATTAGTTAGATATGTTTGGGCTAATTAATCCCTATGGAAGGGCTGGAATATAAAGTAAAGGAAGGATACAGTTAGAATTGGGAGAAGTATGTCCAGCAGACAAGGAGACGGGTTATATATTATAATAAAAGTAACCAAGTCATAGCCAGCTAAATCTCAGAGAAGACAACCAGTATCTGGAGAGGTACCAGTCAAGGACCAGTCTACCACTGTCAAATTCCTCAGGTTTCCTGGGTTCTCAGCTTGTAACACAAATCTAGGCCTTTCTCTGAAAACTCAGAAACCATATGATTCCACTCATATGTGGAATTTAAGAAACAAAACAAATGAGCAAAGGGAAAAAAAAAAGGAGAGAGAGAGAAGCAAACCAAGAAACAAACTCTAAACTATAGAGAACAAACTGATGGTTACCAGAGGGGAGACAGGTAGGTGGTTAAATAGGTGATGGGGATTAAGGAGTACATTTGTTGTGATGAGCAGCAGGTGTTGTACAGAAGTATTGAATTACTATATTGTATACCTGGAACTAATATTACACTGAATGTTAACTAACTGGAATGTGTTTATTTATATTTTAAAGATTTATTTATTTTTTGAGAGAGAGCTAGCATGAGTAGGGGGGAGGGGCAGAAGGAGAGGGAGAGAGAGAATCCCCAGCAGACTCTGAGCTAGCATGGAGTCCAACAGGGGGCTTGATCTTACAACGCTGAGATCATGACCTGAGCTGAAACCAAGCATTTGATGCTTAACCACTGAGTCACTCAGGCACCCCTAACTAACAGGAATTTAAATAAAAACTTAGGAAAAAACAAACAAGCAAACAAACAAACTTTTTCCCAAGCTAGTACTATCCTATTTCCTTTGTCATAACATCTTGAAAGGGCAGGTGAAGTTTGTTACTAACTTCCTCATCTCTTTTATTTCTTGACCCTCTTCAATCTGGCTTGAACACCAACCACTACTGGAACTTCTCCCACTGAGGTCACTCAAGCAAAGTGCTACCCAAGTAGCAAATCCAGAGTTTTTTTTTTTTTCTTTTTCTTTCCTTTTTTAACATAGTATCTTTTTTGATATTATTTATATATCATAAAATTCTCTCTTTTGAAGTGTACCATTCAATGTTTTTTATTACATTTACAGTTGGCCAACCATCACTATAATTAATTTTAAAAGACCTATACACTGAAACTATAAGAAAACTATAAGGCATTCACGATGTAAATGAATGGAAAGATATTTTGTGTTCATGAATTGGAAGAAATACTGTTAAAATACCCATATTATCCAAAACAATCTACAAATTCAATGCAATCCCTACCAAATTTCCAATGATATTTTTCACATAAGTAGAAAAAAAAATCCTAAAATTTGTATGGAGCCACAAAAGACCCAAAAAGCTAAAGCAACCTTGAGTAAGAATGACAGAACTAGAGGTATCACACATCCTGATTTCAAACTGTATTACAAAGCTGTAATCAAAACAGTATGGTATTGGCATAAAAACAGATATACAGATCAATGGTAAAGAATAGGGAACCCAGAAATGCCCCACAGATTTATGATCAATTTAGGACAAAAGAGACAAGGATATGCAATGGGAAAAGGACACACTCTTCAATACATTGTGCTGGGAAAACTGGATAGTCACATGCATGGAAGAAACTGGACCCTTATCACACAAAAATCAAACCAAAAGAGAATAAATACTTGAAACCATAAAACTCCCAAAGGAAAACAGGCGACAAGTTCCTTGACATTGGTTTAAGCGATGCTTTTTTGGATCTGACACCAAAAGCATAGGCAACAAAAACAAAAATAAACCAGTGGAACTATATCAAACTAAAAAGCTGCATAGGGGTGCCTGGCTGGCCCAGGTAGTTAAGCATCAGACTCTTTGTTTTGGGTCAGGTCATGATCTCATGGATCTAGCTTGAGCCCCAGGAAAAGGCTTTGTGCTCGGCAGGGAGTCTGCTTAAAGGGTCTCTCTCTCTGCCCCTCCCCCCATTCACACTCTCTCTGTCTTTTAAATGAATAAATAAATCTTAAAAAAAGCTTCTGCACAGTAAAGAAAACCATCAACAAAATGAAAAGGAGGAAATATTTGCAAATTATATTTCTAATAAGGGATGAACATTAAAAATATATAAAGAAACTCATACACCCTTTTTTTTGATCCTCTCTCTACACTTAGGTTCCGTAATTGTGCTCACTATGTCTTTCTACCTGTATATTTAGTCATCAAACCCTTTATTCGTGTTATGCTCGCTGGATTTCACATTCTGTCTATTGTTTCTTGACTGCTTTCATCAGTTTTCATGAATTTACCACCTATTTGCTATATGCCCATGGCCTAGGCCTTTTCCTTGAATTCTGTGGTTCTTCACCTAACTATATACTGGGAATCTCTTCCTTGATTTTCTACAGTTACCTCAAAATCGACACACATGAAAACAGATTTTCCATTTTATCTCACTGAATTCTGCTGCTGTTTTTGTGTGCCTGATCCTAGTAAGTGTCTCCAACATCCACTGAACACTAAAACCATAAACTTGAGTCACTTTTGCATTCTAATCTCTGACACTCAGCCAGTCTTCAAATCCTGCCATTTCTCTCTATTTTAAATCTCTCTACTTCTTTCCAGTACGATTGTAGCTACTTTTGGTCAGGTTTTTGTTGTTACTGTTTTTTTTTTTTGTTGTTGTTGTTGTTATTATTGTTGTTTATTTTTTTTTTTGCTCTGATTTGAAAAAGTTTCCTAAATAGGTCTCTATTCATCCTTCACATTATTGCTACAGTGTTCATTTTAAAAAGAAAATTTGGAAAAGTTCCAAACTTTTCAGAAAGGCATAGAAGATTCTTCATAATTTGGATGCTGTTTGCTTCTGCTGTCTTACTCCTACTGTTCTCAAAATATTTTTGGCAGACATCCTTTCTGCAAGATTTACCAGAACCTTTCATATGTTAATGAAAAGAAACTTAGAGGAGACTACGGTAGGCAACATTTCTGAAATTTATTTGCTCATGGGACACTTTTTCTTTTTTCATACAATAGTTAATAATCTCTTAGAACTAGTACTTTTCCAATATTTGGGAAAATTATCTACTAGCCTATATATTTTGTCTAGATCTTATCATCAGGATCAATAGTGTTAAAGTATAAAAACCAATAAGAAAAAGACATTTCAGAAGAAACTAATCATTAAAGCATAGCTTCCATATTGTGTTATAGATAACCTGTCACAAACATAATACTTTTGAGAAAATTTGAAAAATCTCTTTAATTCTAACCAAGGAAATAAAATAAACCTGTATTTGTCCAGATTTAGCAAAGAAAATTTGGTATTCTATAAAATTGAAAGGTTTTATTTTAATTATTACCCAATTCTAAGGTCAATATAAGATATAAAACATTTCTTTCATCTTTCAGACATAACCGCATTTCTGTCAAGATTTTAGGTATATAATGCATGGCATACCTTAGATATCTGAACACTAAAATGGAAGAATATGAATATTCTCAGTGATGAAAATAGCTTATAAAGCAAAAGTCTTATTGTCCAGCACATATAATGTTAATTTCCAGCCAGTAGACATTTTTTTTAAACATGGAGATTAAATTGGGGTTTGCATTTTCCACACTGAAGGTAATCAATAACTGGTTAATGATTTTTTCTGAAAAAAAAATGACCTCTGCTTTAATGGTGTCTAATTATTGTGACACTTCTTCTCTGAAACTTTTACCTGAACACTTCAAACTGTGTTTAAGTATTCCTGAAAGAGAAACTTCTGCTTTAAATGAGATAACACATGCTGAAGAAAGGATGGGGTTTCTTGATTAGAAGAATTCACTTGTAGATTCTTGAAAATGTCTGGATATTAAAATAACAAGTGATATAAGAGGTAGACAGGAAGGGAAAGGATGCTTTGTTAAAGAAGCCAACTCAGTCCTGACTGCTTCTGTATTGCTGACAGACTATACACCAATATAATTTCAGCCTGTTAAGTGTGTCCTCAACCTTGTTGCTAACCATCTGTGCTAATAGCTTTTGCTCTCTCTCTTTTTTTTTTTGCATTAGGAAGTGGCATTTCAAATTTCACTTTCCTTGTAAAATAAGTAAAGTGTTAAAAAAAAAGAACACATAGGTGCTTCAGTGCTGTTATACAAGAATATTCCATTTCATCACTTTCTTTGGAAGCTATCATTTTGCATTGTCAGCATGTGGATCTATTTTTATAAGAAAACAGATGAAAAAAATAGAAGCACATGAAGAAAGAGTAAAGAATAAAAATCAAGTAAAACCTCACCTTTGTTAAGATTATCCTGCCTCTTTCACTTAAAGAGTCTTTCTCTAAAAGTCATTTTCCCCAAAGGTAGTAATACGTAGTTCTGTACCAGAAAACTATTGCTATGCTTTTTTTTTTATTAAGAGAGGGAAGGACTGATTCAAAACTGATAGTGTCTGTGCCTTCTTGTAGTTTATTATTGAAAGAGGCAATAATAATGGAGACAAGTATGTAGACTATCCATCAACAGAATAAACAGAGGAAAATTCAGTAGTTGAACAGATGAACAGTTATGAGCACAAAGAGCCCCACTTTCCTTGTTTTAGTTATCCTCGAGAAGCTCCACAGATCTCCTCAGGTTATAACTTCAGGTAGCCTGTTACATATAACATTTTTTTTTATTTGCCCCAGGGGTACAGGTCTGTGAATCATCAGCCTTACACCTTTCACAGCACTCACCATAGCACAAACCTTCTCCAATGTCCTTAACCCATCCACCCTATCCCTTCCCTCCCACTCCCCAGTAACCCTCAGTTTGTTTCATGAGATTAAGAGTCTCTTATGTAAACTTTTATTTTTTTATTTTTTAAAGTTTAAAAAAAATTTTTTTTTAAATTTATTTGACACAGAGAGAGAGATCACAAGTAGGCAGAGAGGCAGGCAGAGAGAGAGGAGGAAGCAGGCTCTCTGCTGAGCAGGGAGCCCAATGAGGACCCCGATCCCAAGACCTTGAGATCATGACCTGAGCTGAAGGCAGAGGCTTTAACCCACTGAGCCACCCAGGTGCCCACTTATGTAAACTTTTAATTTCAGGATACTTGTACACTTACAGTCATATTGCAAATATAGGACAGAGGGTTTTTTTATACTCCAAATACAGTTTCCTCTATTGTTAACGTCTTATGTTACCATGATTCTTTTGTCAAAACTACTGAGCCAATACTGATATGTTATTTTACTCCAAACCCCATACTTCATTCAGATTTCTTTAATTTTTTATCTGTTAATTTTTTCTTTTCCAAGACATCATCCAGGATACCATGTTATATTAACATGTTCCTTTAAGTGTAATTCTTTGCTGTGACAGTCTCTTCGAAGTTTCCTTATTTTTTAATGACCTTAAAGTATTGAGACGTACTGGTCAGATGCCTTGTGGAATATCTCTCAGTTTGGATTGTTTAAGATTATTCCCCTGGTTAGACTGAAGTTATGGGGTTTGGAGAGGAAGACCAAAGAGAGAAATGAAGTGCCATTTTTATCACATAATACCGAGGATATATGCTATCAGCATGACTTACCACTACTGATAACATTCACCACCTGACTGAGGTAGTATTTATCAGGTTTCAACATTGTGAAGTTCCTCATTTTCTCCATTTCCATGCTGTAGTATTTGGGAAGAAATCATTACATGCAGCTCACATTTAAGGAGCTGGGAGTTATGCCTCCTCTCTTTGAGGACAGAGATTTACGTAAATTGTTTGGACTCTTTCTGTATGAAAAATTGTCTTTTATCTCTCATTTATTTAATCATTTATTCATATAAATATGTACTAATGAATATTCATTTTATACATTGGGTTATACTGTAACACTACAAAATCTACTATGTTGATAAAATTATTCTATTTTACTTTATTCAAAATTGGCCACTACAAGTTCTTACAGTTGATTCCTTTGATAGGCTCCCATTCTTTTTTCTTTTTCTTTTTTTCCTTTCTTTTCTTTTTTTTTTTTTTTGAACAGTTCCTTACTTCTGGCAAATGAGATCCTTCAGGCTCATCTTGGATATTCCTTGCCTCAGCCCTGAAATCAGCCATTCCTTCAAAGAGCCCTGGTTCCATTTATTGGAGAATGGTATTAGAATCCCTTTACATTTTGAATGGAATACGTATTGACTGAATGTTAGGGAATGAAAAGGAATCTGGGATTGATTTTTGTTAAGGAATACAACGGGCCAAAAAAAATGCATGTTGTTTGGCAAATGGTCTGACCACTACTGTGTAAGATCACTATACCGCCCCCCTCCCCACCCTAAATGAAAACATGTGAAAGGAGAAATTTAGAACATGAGAAAGAGGAAGCTAAAACTACCAAGTCTGAGGAAAAAAGTCACATCACATGGGTTCCATCCTTGCAGCAGCACCTTATAATCTGCTCTGAATTAATATATTCTTGATAAATTTTTGCTGATTGGTCTAAGATGGCCATGAATATACATTTTGGCTTGATGCATACAGAAAAGGTAAATGTCAAAGGTTTATAAACTGTTGTGTTTCCATGTGCCCATACACTACTCTATTTTTTCAGTATGCAGTCTATATGCTGTAAAGATCAAGTCTGATTCATATCATATTAAAATTTCATATTCATAAGTCGTGTTATTTGTAAAATGTGAGAATAGCTTTTGATTTGAAAGTATGATCATACTTATTTCTTTCTTCCCATTACTTTAAAACCCCACAATGTCCCCAACCCCCTATCCACACAACTTCACAATACTTAAATTTCTTTATAATTCTTAGGAGTAAAATTTGCTCTCTTCTGAATGTAAAAGGCATTAGGATAATGTACAAGGGTTGTGAAGGAGATTCCTAAGCATGACATCAATCTTTCAGCATCTGAAGACCACTTAATGGATACTTAGTATGCAAAATGATTGCCAATTTTAGGTACATTAAAATGTTTATCACAATTAAAATATAAAGATAAAATATGATAAGATATTACATAATCATTTCATAACCACAAGAAGATACTGTTTATATCTGACTCAAGGATAAATTACTTCTAATGCATTCTGTTTCTTAGTAAAATTAAATCTAAACTTTCAATTATATCTATTAAGATTTACAGCAAACACTCAGAAGCTTTGTCAAATAGTTTTGAATGCTGAAATATTTTTCCTTGAATCCAACTTCTGGTGCTTCATCAGATATTAAGTGAACATATTATGCTCAAAGCTAAAAGGTTAAATGATTCAACTCATTCAACTATTCAGAAGTCAAGGGTAAATGACTTTTTAATTTACTCTTTGGTGATATTTTACTGAAGAAATGATTTCTTCATGATCTCATACAGCATATGGATATGATTTTTAAATATGCCCAATGATTCCCATCCATTTATATCAATATATCAATAGGAATACATCAATATATTCCTCAGGCAACTAGGAGATAAAGAAAATCATCAAATATTAGAAAAAGCCAGTCTATAAGTAATCAGGTCTTTTGCAGGATTTTCTTTTGGTCGTAAGGGATCCTATTATTTTTATCTCAGAAAAGTTATGTTTCTGTCAATGAGTAAGTGGTTTTGTCTATGCTAGACACTGAATGTATCATGGAGGTATGCTGCTTGAGGAAGTCACTTGAAATCACAGGAATGGAAGTTTGGTTTGGAAAGAAATGTTTGTTTCTTCACCCTCATTTCAAACGTACCTTTCCGTTCAACGACCAGTATACTGTCAAAGAGAAAAGTAGAGTTCTGTGTTTGCTGTGCATATTTTTACACTGTATACTTAGTGTCCATAATCTTTTCATATTTCCATTGCTCATTATCTCTTTTGATGTTGACCTATGGTCAGAATTAATTAAATTGGCTGGCCAACTGGTCCCTGGCCGAAGGCAGTTTAAGTATTGGCATTAAGGTGAAGCCTCTGGCCATTTGCTTATTAAAACCCTTCCCTGGGGCACAATAACTGGTGCTTATTCAACTCTAATCCCAGTAGAATATTGTCTGAGGCTGTAATATTTATCCAAAGAATAATAAGCAGAAACTAAAGAAATATCTCTTCTCTCCCAGAACAAATTTTCAGTGAATGAAATGTCCTTCATATATATGAACCATAACACATGCTAATGCTTGATTATACCACACACATCTGAGTTTTTTGGTAACTATAGACAAAATTATCAGCCAGAATACTCAGGCAATAGTTTCTTAATGACACTGTCTGCAGTTCATTTTATGTGGCATTCAGTAAAGTCATCTGACAAAGTGATTTTGCCAATAACTTGTCCTTTTTTCTTTCCAAGCAACATATTAGTTCTTAAATTTGCAACCGGTTTTACAAACTCCTCAGCAATTGCATGTTTTGTCAGTTTTTGAAAACGCCTTGAGATTTGAATGTGTCATGCAGCTATTTGACAAGATTCCACAGTAGACAATGCATTGAGGATTAGGGACAATTGAATCGCAGTTGTCCCAAGAAATAGAATTTAGGTTATTCATGAAAAATTAATTTAAAATTTCTGGAAACAATTTAGGAAATCTTAACAAAATTTAAGATTATCTACCACAGGAGATGGGTAGTGTAGTGAAATGGTTACATACATGCACTTGGAATCAATTTGTATTGGTTGTAATTCCAGCTTCACGAGGACTTCTGTCAAGTTATTTGTCTGTATTAATCCTCAGTCACTCTGTTTGGTAAAATGACATTAATGCTGGTACCTATCTTATAGGACTATTGTAATAAGTATATGAAATAACATATATATTATGTATTTTATATATAAAATCTTCTTACTGTGATTGTCACATCGTTGTCATTCAATAATTGGTGGCTACATTTGAGAACTGAAGGAGAAGTATTCAGAGAAGGATACAGGGAGTTTTGTATAAGGATAGAAGCATTGTTTGCAGTCTCTAAATATTAGATATAAGGTAAATGTTTTTGAATAAGGGGTTTAAAAATATGGTTCAAACAAAGGATAGAATACTGCACAATTAAAACAATACTATTGACCTATATTTGTTGATGACATAACAAATATCCAAGATAGAATCCAAGACAAAAGAAACTTACAAAACTCTAAGTATGGTGTGATCCCATTGACAGCAACAAAAAACTATTAGCTGTAGATGTGCACAGAATAGGGGTGCCTGGGTGGCTCAGTGGGTTAAAGCCTCTGCCTTCGGCTCAGGTCACGATCTCAGGGTCCTGGGATTGAGGCCCACATCAGGCTCCCTGCTTAGCAGGGAGCCTGCTTCCTCCTCTCTCTCTGCCTGCCTCTCTGCCTACTTGTGATCTCTCTCTCTCTCTCTCTCTCTGTCAAATCAATAAATCTTTAAAAAAAAAAAAGATATGCACAGAATATACCTTTAAAACCTATACACCCAAATATTAACATAAATATTATTTTTATCTTTTGGTATTGGCTACAATTTTATAATAAGCATATGCTAATTTTATAATCATAAAAATATTTTATTTTATTTTCCTGTTTATATCTCTTTTCTTTACTTCTCTATTTCACCTCTCTCCAAAACTTATGTATCTGGTATTTAAAAAAAATTTTTTTTATTTAGTTAAGAGAGAGAGACAGTGAGCAAACACAGGGAGAAGGGCAGAGGGAGAGAAGCAGACTCCCTGCTGAGCATGGAGTCTGTCATGGGGCTTGATCCCATGACCCTGAAATGATGACCTGAGCTGAAATCAAGGGTCAGTCGGATGCTTAACTGACTGAGCCACCCCGGCGCCTCTTGTGTCTGATATTTTTTTAAAAAACGTGTCAATCTCATTATTTGTGGGGGCTTCTCTATTTAGGAGTTATGAAAATGGAAGTACTTAAACATATCTGTCTGAAATCATTTTAAAAATCACTCATTTAGTTCGACTATTAAAATTCTACAGTAAAAATGAAGTAAGGTAAAATTATAGCTGTCCAACATAGGATCATAGGAACTTAAAAATAAATAATATCTCTCAAAGATCAAAAAGAAAAATTTATTTTTTATTTGAGAGACTGTTTCTGCAAATAATTTTAACAAGGTATAATCTATATAAGCATGCAAAACTGGATAAAACAAAATAAAACAATATATGGTCAGTCTGTAAATCAGTACTTTGTAATCCCTTCAGTAGAGCTGTAGATCTTATAGTTAAAAGTTGTTGAAAATATGTTACATGTGAGGTACTAAGTCCCATATATAAATTACACAGATTAATTCTGTTAACTATCTGAGAAGAGAGGGGGTAGTTTTATCCTTATTTCATAGATGAGGATGTGTAGCCTAGTGTGGTTAAATAACTTTGTCCAGGGTTCCTCAACTAGCAAGTTGTAGTGCTCAGATCTGAACCTTACTGGTCTTCTTTTCCTATTTATGAACTGAATTTTAAGAGATGTTTATATTATTTAAAAAATTAATTAAAACATTGAATACTCAAGTGTTTGTAATGATTTCATTACTATTTTCCTTTTTGGAGTTTCATTTTATCCCTGTATTCTTCTTCTAGATGCTTTCATAGTTATTTAAGCAAAGCACTGAAGAAATGAAGGTAGTGTTTTAAACAAAGAATTGGGGTCTGAATGTGGGAAAAATTTCTTAAGAGACCTACGTCTCTGGTGCTATCATTTTGAGCAATGGCATTTAAGTTTTTGATGTGACCTACAGTGAGACACACACACAATGTCCATGCACACAAATTATCTGTACTGTTCACATGTATGTGAGAATATTAAAGAAAGAAAAGTTGTCTGAACCAGAAAATACAATGCTTCTTGATTACTTGTCTTGCATTTTTAGAATAAGAGTCTATAAACAGAACTTTGCTCAGATAATTGTTTCATAAGGTTTTTGAGAGAGCTTATAGGAACAGATACATGCATCTTACATTTTGTCACATTCTATTAAAGTATCTCAAAACATACTATAAAGTATTACCTCATATCAAAAATGAATGTGTTGGGGCACCTGGGTGGCTCAGTAGGTTAAGCATCTGCCTTCAACTCAGGCCATGATCCCAGGGTCCTGGGATGGAGTCCCATATCTGGCTCCCTGCTCAGGGGGAAGCTTGCTTCTCCCTCTTCCTCTACACCTCCCCTGCTTGTTCTCTCTCTTTTTCTCTCACTCTCTCTCTTTCAAATAAATAAATACAATCTTTAAAAAAAATAAATATGTCCAAAAAAAGAAAAAAAAAGAGAGAGAGAGAGAGAGAGACTGTGTCTGAATCACCAAAAGCAGAACATAACTAAACAAAGTAAAGTTAGCGGAAATAGCCAACAAAACATGTCTAGGGAAATACTGACAAGCTTCCAAACTGCCACCCCTCCACCTTTACTATCAGTCCAGGGATAAGATTTTCAACATTTTTGTGAAGATATCAAAGATATTCTCTTATACCCATTTTCTATAATCTAATTCATCTTCCTCTATAACCTGAACTGTGGAATGCATGCCTACCTAGGATAACAAGACTATAACATGCAGCTGAAACTGAAGAAGGTCACATTCTTTTCAGGTAAAAGAACCAACATTTTGCTCATTTTTCAGAAGCAGCTTATAAATGCTTGTTAGGAAAGAAACAGCAGATACATTAAATTCTTGCAAACTTTGTTTTTTACTCAGTTTTCCTGAATGATATTGAATATTTTTTAAAAAAAGTGTTTAGCAAAGAAGGAGAGTTCCTACCCTAAATAAAATATTAGCACTTGTAGAAAGAAAATATAGCAAATAACATAAAAAACAAAAAATATCATATTTGTTCTGACATCAAATGATGCAAAAAAGAAGACATTCAGATGGCTAATAGACACATGAAAGGATGTTCAACATCACTCATCATCAGGGAAATAAAAATCAAAACCATGATTAGATATCACCTCACACCTGTCAACATGGCTAAAATCAACAACACAAGAAACAACAGGTGCAGAGAGGACCAGAGAAGAAGAAATAAGAGGATGCAGAAAAAGGGGAACCCTCCTACACTGTTGGTAGGAATGCAAGCTGGTGCAGTCACTGCGAAAAACAGCATGGAGGTGCCTTAAAAAGTCAAAAATAGAACTACTCTAGGATCCGGCAATTGCACAAATAGGTATTTACCCAAAGGATAGAAAGATACAGATTCAAAGGGGTACAACTCAATGTTTATAGCAGCATTATCAACAATAGCCAAACTATGGAGACTATGGAGAGACCCCAAATGTCCACTGACTGATGAATGAATAAAGAAGATAGTGTGTGTGTGTATGTGTGTGTGTGTGTGTGTGTGTGTGTGTGTACAATGGAATATTACTCAGACATCAAAAAGAATGAAATCTTTCCATTTGCAATGATGTGGATGGAGCTACAGTATAAATAAGGCAATTAGAGAAAATCAAATACTATATGATCTCACTCATATGTAGAATTTAAGTAAAAAAATGATGAATATATGGGAAGGGGTGGGGAAAGGAAGAGAGGGAAATAAACAGTAAGAGACTCTTAAAAGTAGAGAACAAACTGAGGGTTGAGGGAGGGAGGTGGATGGGGGATGGATATATTGGTGAAGGATATTAAGAAGGACATTTTTTGTGATGAGCACTGGGTGTTGTTTATAGGTGATGAATCACTGAATTCTAGTCCAGAAATCAATATTGCACTGTATGTTAACTAAGTAAAATTTAAATAAAGTAAAGAAAAATGATGCAAATGTTAGTGTGGAAAAACATACTATGTCATGGGGAATTGGAAGATTTTGTATGGAGTCAGGGTGGGAATCACAATTAACAGACAAATGGCATCATTTGCTTCCGCTTCATTTCATGTTGGGACTTAGGCAAATCTCTAACCTCTTCAAAGCTCATTCAGATGAGAAATGGAGACTATATTACCACCTTCACAGGACTGTGATGATAGTCAAAAATAAGTCTTGTAATTCACTGATATGTTTTAGGCAATTTGTAAATTTTAGATCACTTCCTTTCCCCAGATTCCTCTTCATATATTAGATAAATGGTTTGATTGTTTGGGAACAGGTGAGAACCTTCCCATGTCATAGGATGGAGGAGAAAGAGAACTACTTCTGGTTTCTGTAGTATCTGAAACCAGGACGGGAATTCTAAGTGGGAAACTTTCTCCATCTTGATTCTTTGGGGGATTTGTGGTGACTCCTAGAGGAATCAAGGAATGGATGTGTGAAAGCTGGGATTCTCTGGCCATGCTAAGGTTACTAAACAAGCACATTCCTCCTCTAAAGGTGAGAAGCAGTAGAATGAGAAATAAGCTGTCTTGATAGAGCTTTCTCCCCAGGGAATTTGGAACAAATACCTGATTCCTCCTTTCAGTTAAAGAATCATGATTAAGCTCAACAGTGATCCGAA
The DNA here is from genome assembly GCA_002007465.1 of Ailurus styani. NCBI lineage: Eukaryota > Metazoa > Chordata > Mammalia > Carnivora > Ailuridae > Ailurus > Ailurus styani. The sequence goes on along the minus strand of LNAC01000034.1, from coordinate 4,998,765 downwards.
ACAAAGGTGAGTATGTGTGTGGGCAGGGGGGGCAGAGGGGGAGTATGACATTACCACACTAGTAGCTTACACAACTTTACTAGTTACTGCAAACAGCCACTTAAAATGTAGATATGGAAAAGAAGGAAAGAAAAAAGACATTGAAATGAAGAAAATCAAGTCAGCCTTCCAAGTGTTGTTTGTGCAATGCTGGGTAGCTGAATTTTTGAAAATAGTCATGATATGTTCTATTTTTGTTTTAACTTTTCTTCACACAGGTGATTGGTATGTAATTGAAGAAACATCAAATTTAGGTTAGAAAAGGAGCAAAGTATAGCGGTTTGTAGTGATATTTGAGAATAAAAGAGAAAAATAGGAATTCACAGAAGAAAAAAACACTAGCTGCTCATATTTATTAAGGGCTCCATGTAATCTAGGTACTGAGCCTTGCACTAACATACATCATCACATCATCTCTTATAATTCTCGGATCAGCACAATGAGGTTGTTGCTATTATTCACTCAGTTTCACAAGCAGAAATAATCACTATGCTATCTCAATACATTGAAAAGAGTCACGGAAAGAGTGTTAAATTTCAAAGAACTTCTAAAACAGTCCAGAAATGGCTACAAAATAGCAAGCAACAAGGTTACATCGTCACAAGGAGAAGAAAGCCAAAGTTCCAAGAGTTTCCTCTGACTTGGGGCACCTGGGTGGCTCAGTTGTTAAGCAACTGCCTGCAGCTCGGGTCCTGGTCCCAGGCTCCTGGGATTGAGCCCTGCCTTGGGCTCCCTGGTCAGTGGCGTGCTTGCTTCTCCCTCTACCACTCCCTCTGCTTGTGTTCCCTCTCTCGCTGTCTCTCTCTCTCTCTCTCTGTCAAATAAAGAGTTTCCTGACACATAAAAGACAGTTTCAGAATGAGTCAGAAGAATAATGAACAACTGTTCTATCCTTGCATTAAGTATGGAAACAAGTATATGCAGTTCAGTTCAAATTGTGTAGAAGAAAAAATATTTTAGGGCCTCACTCTTATGGAAAAATAAAAATTATTTCTGTACCCTTTGAGAAGGAATTTGTAGAGCCAGGTTGGATATTAGTAACTGCAACAATTGAGTGAAAGTTTCACTCAGGTTCATTCATTGAAGAAAATCTACAGCATTTCTTCCTCCATTTCTTCCTTTCTGAGAGGTATTTTCACAAAAGAATAGAGGTCTATTAAGTTTTTCGAGCAACCCATGGAGACTCAGAAATTGTGTTACTGAGCCACTCAAGGTGGATGGTAGGGAGGACATGTAATTGGTGGTGTACGCCACACATTTCTACTGAGACATTTGTATCCACTCCAGGTGCTTTGTTCCTTCCATCTTATTTAATACAAGTGCTGAAACTCCATGGATACAGATTAAGTCTTTTTTAATGTTTTATAAGATTACCTAACAATATTTTCTCTTCCAGTAGAGAAAACCTAATTTTAATTTTTTTTTTAATTTTGTAAAATAAAAAAAAAATATCTTTCAAATACAAAGTTCAGAAATTGGCCTTCCAAGAAACATGCTGATTGAGATTCTCACCACCTCTTCCACTTGCACTGTGGTGTTACTGAGGAGGTCCTGATTTTTTTTCCACGTGATTCTCATTTACCAAAAATACTTGATTCCAGACAAAGTTAGCCCTACCAGTATGATAACAAAATACATAACCAAGGCTTAATTATGGAAAAAAAAGAGAAACATTTAAAAATATCAACTCTTGAGAACACTATTATTAATGAACTGGTAATTTACCAGTAAATTTTCTCTGAAAATATTTTACTATGTAGTGTCTATATTTGCCTGATTTACAAGAAGTGTTCAAGTATTATAATAAGGTATTTTTGACAATTTTAAACAATTCAGGAATATACAAAGTAAACATTAACACCTACTCTAATTTTTCTACTCTTTCCACCCTCTTTCTTGTCCCAGAGATAACTACTTTTGTTTCAGTTTCGCATATATCCTTCTAGAATTTTTTCATTAACCTTATATACATTTGTATATTTCTATGTGCATACTACATGCATATGTTTTCTTTAATATTATACTTATTTTTATACTTATTTTTTCTAAGGTAATTATACTTATTTTTTTCTAAGTCTTGCTTTTTATACTGTGTAGTTTTGATACTCTAATCTGTCTATATATATTTATCAAATTATTTTTAATGGTTGCTTAGTATTGATTGGTAAGCATATACTGTTACATATTTTAGTCTTCTTCTATCGATTGACAATGGATATATGAACCATATAATGTTAAACTAATGAAAAAGTATCCCATAAAAGCATAAGTATTGCATTTCCCTGCTTATTATTTAGTAAGATTGGACTTCACTTTATTTGTGGATCATTTTTATTTCTTCTTTTATGAAATGATTGTTCATATTTTATTTGCCCCTTTTATTGTGTTCTTTTTGTAATTTAATTAAAATACTTTTTAGGCACTTTTCACATTTTACAAAGTTAAGTCTTGGTCTAATATGATTTTGGCAAATATCTCCCAAATTTTTAAATTAAAAAGCATTTACTTTGTTTATGGTGTCTGTTGTTGTTACTTTAAAGATTTTGATAATTATATAGTTAGTCTATTACTTGCTAAATCCATTGATTTTAAATTTGTTTTATGAAGTCTTTTACAATTACTTAAAGAAAAACTAGTTTCTAGCAAAAGAAATTACTACCTCTCAGGCTAAATAACAATCTGAAACTATTCATAAAAATGGTTTTTTAAGAATTATTATTTAGGTTAATGAGCATTGACCCTTAGATTTAAATTCTCTGTTCAATAATTTAATATTATTACAGATGATTGTTCATTTCCGTTTAAATCACCAATTTATATTTCTCATTCACTGCCTGGCCTTGTTCCAACAAGAAAGTTAAAGAGTACAGAGATGGCATTGCCTCCGTCTCCATGGAATTCATTTAGACCAAATAAACGTGTTTATAATAGCAAATAACATGAATTCAAGTGCAGATTAGAATTAGGAATGTGTATATATAGAGACCACACTCAATCTCCTCATTGGGAATAGAGGCAAGAGAACTCTTTGCTTTGAAATGCACTGAAGCCTAACTCACTGCATGTAATTGACAATTTTCAATGTGTCCTGAATCTACAGAATAGCATAAGGGTGGTAGGCATATAAATATTCTCTGCTTATTTCAGTGATCACTTTCAAAGACTTAGAATTTTAGGGAAGTAAAGAATAATGTTCAAAGGTTGCAGAACAGTTTTTATCTCTACCTGGGGCAGAGACATGAGAGAAGCTTAAGCACTGTTGGGGATAGAAAGGGACAGACTACCTTGGAAACAGCATGGAGTAGGAGGGAAAATGAGCTCAGGTTAACCTTTACCCTGAAAAGCTTAGGTACATTCCTGAGAGGTAGCACCATGTCTCGTTTTCCTCCCATCCTCCCTCCCTCTCTCACTACTCTCATCCCTTCCCTCTTTCCCTTCCTTCTTCCCTTCTTTTCCTTTCTCAGATTCCCCTATAACACTTGTATAGATCTCAGCCATGAGATTACAAAAGGGACTTATGAATTAATGATATGAGAAACAAAGTAGCTATAACCTCGAATAGCATCTAACTCTGAAATGTTGGTAGAAAAATTAACAGGAGGCTTTAATAGGGGCTAGGTAGTGATGGCACACAATTCAAGTAATGGCCAAAGAACATTTTAGTGAAATGCAACTGAATGCAAAACCGACTGAATGCAACTGTGACCCTTCACATTTGCATAGGGCTCTAAGGATAAAGGTGAATATTCAGAGTACCTCAGTTCCAGCTCTGCTCCCTCTTAAATATATACCTTCGGCCCAATGACTTCATCTTTCTGAGCTACAGTTCCCACACATAAATATTAGAAAGAATATTAACTTTCTGGTAGGTGATTGTAATGATTGAGCTCACATATATACATAATTTAAGTGCCAACACAATGTCTTGTGTTGCCAAATAAAAAATGCTAACAGTTATTGTTATAATACTTATAAGTACTTTTGTAAGTCATTATCATACTTCAATTTGTCATCCTTACAATGAAGTTAAGATAGAGAATTTTACTCTTCCTAGATGAGTAAAATTAGAAAAATCGCCCAATATCCTTACAGACAAAGACACTGGGCTTTTGACATTGAATCTTCTGGGTCTTTTGGTTATACAATTCTGAGGAAAAGTCAATGCAGTCAGTGATGAGAAATAAACACACATAAGAAGATACATTATTTATATATTCCTCCTGGGTAGAGACAGTGTGCTAGGTGCTTCCTGTATGTAATTTTATCACATCACCATAGCCATCCTGTGTGCTAGAATTCACATTTTATAGATAAAGAAATACGCATAGAACTTAATGACTCACATAAGGTCACACCAGCCAATAAATGGAAGAAATGGGAATTTCTTGCTCTTCTGTCTGATCCTAGAATACAATCTCTTTTTGTGAGATCAAAGTGGAATAAGTCATCTGTTGACCATGCAGGAATGGGTTGTAGAAGAGTGACAGAATGGAAGACACGGGCATATCTGCAATGAGTTACCCTGCACCTAACCTACTAAGATACTTCTCAGGAAAGGAAAAGAGAGAGAGAGAGAGAGGAAAAGAGAGAGAAACAGAGAGAGAGAGAGAGAGAGAGAGAGAGAGAGAGAGAGAGAGAGAGAGAGGGAGAGAGAGAAAGAGAATATAATAGATCTCAGATCATTTTGGGAAGGTCTGGCCCAAAAAAGAGAGGAGATTTAATTTTGCATGATAGAAGAACAGAAGGGGTGGAAGAAAAAATATGAAATGCCAATATTTCAGAATCTGAGCATCAATTAAAAAAAGAAGTGCTCACAATTGTTCACAATGGAGGACAGGAAATTTAGGAGGATGAGAGCCAAAAAAATATTTTGGAACTGGCAGGGACAACTTTCTGAGAGGAAATGGAAGCTATTCTACAATGAAATACCAGCAAGTAACAGCACAGTTTATATTAAAGAGAGGGAGAGAGAAATGATGCAAAAACAAAACAGAGATCAGAAACTCTGATCTTTCTTTAGAGAAAAGCAGCTCTGTGATCCAAAAAGGTTAATAAAGGATGATATTTGTAATCCCATAGAAATGTAAAATTTCATGATTTTTTATAGTGAAATAGGAAGTAAGTTTTCTTTGAGAACTTTATTAACTTACATAAACTTCATCTGAGTTTCCCTTGTCTATTCAATGGGTACTAACCTTCTCCATTTATGTCACTGTGTGATATTGATGTAGTACTTGTCAATCAGAAGACTGCATTAAGTGCAAACTTCTAGTTATTTCCTAGTCTTCCTTACTGAGAGTGCTTCTTGGCATCCTTCATCATTTTCCCCAAGAAATTTTTTCCTCATATGGTTGTTTCAAATATAGCTTGAGAATAAAATGCTCCCGCACTCCTCAAAAATGGCCAAGTTTCTGCAGCTGTGGTAGCAAGTAACTATCAGGTAGCAGTAAGACTGCTTACTCAGTTACCGACAGTTCTCAAAATCATCTGAACTGATTTTACACAAATTTGATCAATTAATGGCAATCTACCTCAGTGAACACACATTTGCAAATGAACTAATCAGTAACAATCCTAAATTTTGAAAGTCAGTTGATCCAGAAAAAGACTCACTTTGAAGAATACACTTATGAAAGTCAGTTAATCAATGACATTCTTAACCAAGAAACCATGTCCCTACAAATAAAAGCTATATACTAATTCTTCTGGAAGCCTGCCAGTCACTGAATTCTACTTTAAATCCAAACCCTGTATAATATCAGCAGCCTTCTGTGCTCTGAGAAGTATAGTTCTCTCTTCCTTAAGTTAGCAATACCTGACCAGTATAGTTCTCTACCTGACCAGTCTAGTTCTCCCTTCCTTAAGTTAGCAATCAGTTCAGCAGTGTGGTCTTTAGTTTAAGATATTAAGGGCCAGTTTACATCCTTTTGGCAGCTGGATACTCTGGAGGTTAAAAATTTGTGCAACACTCTTGGGAAGAATATAGGTAATCATGTCCTTAGTCCCAATAGTTTAATTTCTAGAAATTTGCTCAGACACTGGGTAATCTTTGTTATGCATTTTTGCATTTAATGTTTCCAACAATCCTACAATGTAATTCCTATTTTTATTTCCATTTTGCATTTAATGAAAACAGGCTTAGACAGTTTGAAACCATTTTCCACAGTCATATACCTAGTTATACTCTGAATATCTAGAGACTGACTCTTAAGTCAGAATCTACTTCCTCTACAACAGAACAGGATCCAAAATAAGGACAAAAATATTTGTTAAATATTTATACTAAACTGTTGTTTGTATATACGAAAACCCATGAACATCCAAATATCAAAGATAAGAAAAGAATTAAGTAAATAGTCATTATAAGGATACCTATAATATAATAATTATGTATAAGTGCTTAGGATTTGGGATTGAGCCCAAAATCAATACAAAAATTATAATTATACTATGTAAAATTATGTGTAAATATGAATTGGGAATAAAAGGAAACATGGATTAATAACTAAGGGTGGGAGCATCTGGGTGGCACAGTGGGTTAAAGCCTCTGCCTTTGGCTCAGGTCATGATCTCAGAATCCTGAGATTGAGCCCCACATTAGGCTCACTGCTTGGTGGGGAGCCTGCTTCCTCCTCTCTCTTTGCCTGCCTCTCTGACTACTTGTGATCTCTCTCTCTCTCTCTGTCAAACAAATAAATAAAACCTTAAAAAAAATAACTATGGGTGGTTGGATTCTGGGCGAAATACATTTTTATTGAGTTTTTAAAATATTGATTTAATATTTATGTAATAACAAAAGTAACCTAGATATGAATTGTAGTCTCTCTATTTGAAGTTCCTAGCCAATGTTCCCATATTCTATGGAAATTCCAATGTCCCAAAAGTTTTCTGAGAATTCTAAGATTCTTATCAACTCCTGATTATTTAGTGCTCTCAATTCATACCCTGGAAATTTAAAAATTCTACTCATGTCTTATTTACCATAAATGAGGCATAGTAAGCTGGTGTTTCTGAAGTTTTAGATGGAGAGGTGTCATACTACAGCAGAGTATGAGAGTTAATATTGAACACACATCATCACTCTCCTAAAACTCTTTGGGCCATCCAACACATTGCTCATCCTCTCCTCTCTGAAGATTTACTGATAAATTCCCCTCACTTTGTCATGGAAGGCAGCTCTCCATCTTCAGCCTCTGCTCTGAACATAATGAAGATTTGATATTGTGCATCCATAAAACCAAGGGAGCATATGCCTGTACCAACACAGATTTATTTTGAGATAGATTATGATATTCCAACATAGGAATGGAAAAATCACTATATTCATTTTTTGGGTGTAAATGACATTGATTTAAAGCCACAAATTTTAAATTAACATCCTACTGTTTCAAGCACAAAAATAATATGAATTTGAAAAATGAAAGATTAATGTTTTCATAGGAAGATATACTAAAAAGCAAAGAAAATCAAATAGAGATAGTTGAAAACAATTAAAATTAGACTGAAAAATCTATAGAATGGTAATTTATTTTATAAGAATAGCTAGAAATCTCCCAGGGCTAATATGCATGGTTTTAAATAAAAGTTTAGGTTATGTTTATCTCTTTCTACTTATTCTAAGTACTTACTTACTTATATAAATATGCACACCACAGTATTTTTTCCTAGAGGGGTTGGTTCACTGTGAAGTGTTTTCTGTTTATAGTGTAGCTACAGGGAAATCATAGTCACTAAAAATAAAAATTTAAGACCAATTTGACAATAATAAATTCAGACTTTCCAGACATCTTTGTCTACTAATTCTTCCCCCAGAGCATATAATCTGAAGCATAGTCTTAGAGCTGCTTATATCTGCATATTCAAAATAAAGATATATCATTAAAGGGATAAGAAAAAAATATAAAGTAACAATTATTATAGGTACAGTCTTCCATAGGCATTGATTTGACCGTACTACCAAGTTAAAGGTAAATGGACTTTTTTGGAGTAACCAAAATAAAGCAGTAAGTTTTCCTGGGCACAGAAGGTGTAAGTATTGTATCCTCAGTTTTCTTCAAATTATTATTATTATCTGAGTTCTGTGGAACTCTTTATCAACTACGTTTCCCAATTCCCTTAAATATGTTTCCTACATTTGGATAAAATATTATCCATTGTTTGGGAGATATCAGGGAGCCATATAACAGAACAGATTGTCTCTCCATCCATCCATCTTCCCCCATCCATCCATGAGTCCATCTGGCTGTCTATACTCTCCCCTCCATCTGCTAGAATCAATATAGGGGTCTGCATATAGAATGCTCAAAACAAACACCAGGACTCTGGAGCCAATCACACTTACGTTTCCACTCATTCCACCCCGGTTACTCTCTGACATCTTAAGTCTAATTTCCTTAACTGAACAATGTGCTCAATGGTATTTTATTTAGAAATTCAATACCGCAAATATTTTTAAGCACCATTATTCACCAAGCAGTACAGTAGGAAAGTTTAGTACAAAAGAGAGAGGTCTTATAAAAAAGAACTTTTCTGAATAACTTCTTGAACAACAAAAACAAACAAAAATTCAATAGGCTTTTATGATGGTAGAAGGAGTTTAGATTAGAAAAAAGAATATAGTGAGAACTCTAAACATTCAGAGATGGTAGACGTAGATTTGTAATCTTCTTTTCAATGTATATTTATGTATTCTAACAGATACTAAATGGGATTTACACATAGAATGGATCAGTTTGATTTTGCACATGTCTTCTGTACCGAGTATGCTATTATTTGAAGGTATAGGTTTTTTTTCCTATCAATGTATCTTCTTTTATTGTTTGTCATCTTCTCTTATTCAAGAGCTTTTCAAATAGGCTAATAAAGTATTTTCAAATTACCTATAAAACAAGTTCCCTTAGAAGTTGGTATAGTGATTGGAAAGCAATAGGGAGAAAGCTTGATTTATTGACAAGTGAGAGTATGCTATAAATTTTTCCCATATTAAAACTGCCTATGGATTATCAGATCACTCTTTATCTTTTTTTGCCAGATTATCAGATTCGCTCACTCTTTATGTGCAGATAAAGTGCAGCATATAGGGATAGTGATACTAATACTAAAGGCAAGGATCTAAAATACTAAAATACTAAAGGCAAGGATCACAATGTCCAAGGGTAGGTCTGCTTTGCTTCATAAAATCTATTTCTTCTGAAATACCATATATAAACCTAACAAAATTGTACCAGGGAAGATTGTTATCTAAGAAAAGTCATGATAAATGCTTTTGTGAGACAAACAATCATTTTATAATAAAAAAATCATTTCTTAGTTTATGTATTTTGTGATTCTTTTTGTTCTCATTCACTACATTTCCTTAAAGTGAAAGCATACTTTTGTATAATATAAGTAAATTAGCAATAGTGATTTCCAAGCTAGTAATCTAGATTGAATTTTGAAGTTCAATAGAAAATGGGTATTTCCGGTTTAATTTTTTGCTTTAAATGTGAATAATACATTTTCTTTTAGTGGTGTATAATTTGTTAAAATTTCTTCTAAATTAAGAAAAAGAGCTTGGCTTTATCTGAAGTTAAGGAAAACAAGAATATACTCTAACAAATAAGAATATATCCATATAGTGTGGACTTGATGTGGTACAAAGGTGAAGGATTCAGAGTTAAGCCAGGTGTGTTGTACATAAATGCTCAACCCTTCACAAGCTGCCTGCCTCTAGGCAAGTCACTTAGCCTGGCAGAGACTTCTTTTCTTGTTTATAACTAAAGAATGTTATTTGAATTTCCTACTTTGCATACTCACTGTAAGTCTGAAATGTCATATGTGTATAAAGAAACCTTTAAACTTCTAAAAAAAGTATAAAGGGATTTTGGCCTTGTGATGCAATATTATTGCGTTAGATAGGGTACACAAGCCCTTAACTATCCTAGTTTTAAAAAGGCATTACGGTTATTTTGGCTATTTATTGATTTTCCATGTCCAAACGTATATTCATTTATGTAATAAAAACTATAGCTATTCATAATGATTGTCAAGTTACTGTGCCTATGTGACCAGCAAGGCTATATTGCCAAATAATATGGAACCAAATGGCTGAATTTAATTTTAATTAAATTTCATTAGAGCATTACAGATTAAACAACCATCATTTTGGATGGTTTGAGTAATATGAGTTGCTAAAAGTGTTAAAAGTATGTGAAGAACTCAAAATTCTCAAAATTTTAGTAATGAACATTTTTATGGCAGAGAGCAGAGGTTCTTAATAACAGAGTAGATAGACAAGATGGCAAGATGTGCTTATTGCTGGGGTAGAAAGGATGAGCTTGCATATGAGAAGACTCTTTCTGAAAGGAGATTTATCACTGACCAAGCATTAAAACTTATAATTCATTTTCAAAGATCTTTATCATAATTTATAGACATATAAATATATCTATAAGTAATAGAAGTATAAACAATATATCTATAAATAATATAATAACTTATAGAAAAGTTGCCAGGATGTACAGAGAACTCCCTTCACCAGCTTGTTCCACTATCAACACTATCATGGTACATTTCTCAAAGCTAAGAACATTGGCAAAATAATATTAATTAGGCAACAGGTTTTATTCAGATTTCACCAGTTTTCCCACTGATGCCTCTTTTCTGTTTCAAGATCAAATCCAGGGTGCCACATTGCATTAATTGGTAATGTCTCATCTCTTCAGCTGTGTTGCTCAGTCTTTCACCATCTTGAAACTTTTGAAGAATACTGGTAACGTATTTTGTAGTACCTGCTTCAATTTGACTTTGCCTCATATTTTTCTCAAGATTACAATGGAGCTCCGGGTTTGTGGAAAGAGTATAACAGAAATGAAGTGTACTCATCAAATCACACCAGAGTACAGGAGGTCAACATAACTTTGGAGATGTTAGGGTTGATCACTCAATGAAAGTGGTATCTGCCACATTTCTCCATGGAAAAAATTACCTTTTCCCCATACTTCTATACTCTCTGAGGGATGAAGTCTAGTTCACACTCAAGGAAAGAGGAATTAAGCTCTGAATCCTGGGAGGTGGGTGAGGTATTTACATATATTATTTGGAATTCTTCTATAAGTTATAGAAGATTTTTGCCTTCTCTGTCATTTATCTTTCTATTCAATCATTTATTTGTATCAGTGTGAATTCATCAATATATATTTTATTTGCTGGATTATAGCCTAATACAATCATTATTTTATTGAACAAAGTGCTTCAGTGCTTTTGGTCACTGGGAACTCTTTCTGGTTTGCTCCCATGTCCTTTAACACGCACTAATTCCTTTTTCTCCACTTTTTTATTTTCTGTCACTGGAAGATACTTGAGTTTTAACTACATTTTTCCTTCCACATCTCTCAAATAAGCCATTTTTCCTGATGGTCTAGGTTCCTTTTTTAATTTTTTATTTTTTTAAAGATTATTTATTTGAGAGAGAGAGAGAGAGAGGGGAGAGAGAGCGCACATACAGGGGGAGGAGCAGAGGGAAAGGGACAAGCAGACTCCCTGCTAAGCAGGGAGTCTGATGTAGGGCTCAATCTCAGGACTCCAGGATCATGACCCGAGCCAAAGTCAGACACCTAACCAGTTGAGCCACCCGAGTGCCCCTGGGTTCCTTTTTTAACTGGAGAACGGTATTTAGTACCTAAATCTGGGCTTGAGGTGCGTTCATTGCTACTGTGGTGTTACTACTTCTAGGACCTTTCAATAGGTAGAGCTAATAAATAGTCTGTATGTATACCCATCTATGCACACATACCCATATTTATTTTTGTATCGATTTGTAGGTGTATTGAAATAAAATTGAATTCATATTGATATCTCTGTCTCTAACCTAGCACTATAAGGTTAATTTTAGCTATTTCCCTTTGATTATTTATAACTTCTTTCACTAACAATGAGGAACCTAGCTTCTGTTATCAGCAATTTATTTATGTGCTCTGCCTTAATATACATTTAAAGTAGTTACATAATTACTCACTTGTACTCTTGCCAGGGGAGAATTGTCAAAAAATATACAATGTGGGCACCTGGGTGGCTCAGTGGGTTAAAGCCTCTGCTTTCGGCTCAGGTCATGATCTCAGCGTCCTGGGATCGAGGCCCGCATCGGGCTCTCTGGTCAGCAGGGAGCCTGCTTCCTCCTCTCCCTGTCTCTCTGCCTGCCTCTCTCCCTACTTGTAATCTCTCTCTCTGTGTCAAATAAATAAATAAAAATCTTTAAAAAAAAATACAATGTCTATGAACAGTTATTTTTTTTTAGCATTATTTATTTTAGTCTTTGTCCTCTCAGAAGACTGTTTCCCTAAGTTACTTAGGCTAGATCCTTTTTTCCCCATGGAAAAAGAGGTTATGTCTTACTTTGTAATATGGTTGGATTCACTTGTCACAATCTGTATTCCATTTTGATATAATTCAATATCCAGTTGTTTTCTTATTTTTAATTTGCATACTGTATAGCTCACTCTGTGCCGTACAGTTCTATAGATTTTGCTGAATGCACAGTTGTTCATCCAGAATTCCAGTATCATGCAGAACAGTTCTGTTACCCCCCCAAAACTTCCTCACACAATCACTTCATAGTCAACTCTCCCATATCTCCCAACCTGGTAACCACTGATCTGTTTCTTGTTTCTATATTTTGCTTTTTCTAGGATTTCGTATATATGGAATCATATAATATTCAGTCATTTGGGTGTTTCTTCTTTCGCTTAGAAAAATACATTTAACACTCATCCATAATATTGCATAGGTCAACAATTCTTTCTTTTTTATAGTTCAGTAGTATTTCATTGTATAGATATACTATAGTTTGTTCATCCATTCACCAACTGAAGAACATTTTGGTTATTTTGATGTCTTAGCAATTATAGGCAAACTTTCTACAAACTTTCACGTATAGAATTCTGTATAGGGACACCTGGGTGGCTCAATCGTTAATCATCTGTCTTCAGCTCAGGTCATGATCTCAGAGTCCTGGGATCAAGCCCTATATCTAGCTCCCTGTTCAGCAGGAAGCATGCATTTCCCTTTCCCACTCCCCCTGCTTGTGTTCCTTCTCTTGCTGTCTCTCTCTGTCAAATAAATAAATAAAATCTTAAAAAAAAGAATTCTGTGTAAAAATAAATTTGAAATTCACTTGGGCAATATAGGAAAGGGATAGCTGGATCATATGATTAAGTGTATATTTAACTTTACAAAAAACTGGCACACAACTTTCCAAAGAGTTGGTACCACTTTAAATTCCTATCAGTAATGAATGAGAGTCCCTGGGGCTCTGCATGCTCACCAGCATTTAGTATTGCCAGATTTTTTATCCATTTTTATACGTTGTCTAGTGGTTTCTAATTGTGGTTTTAATTTGCATCCTCCTAATATCTAATGATGTTGAACATCTTCCCATATACTTTTTGGCCATCCATATATCTTTTTAATGAAGTTCGACTCTTTTACCTATTTTTAAACTGGGCTGTTTCTTCCCTTTTTGTTAAGTTTGAAGACTTCTTTATAATTTCTGAATACAAATCCTTTATCAGATATGTGGTTTATAAGTATGAAGCTTCTATTTTCATTTTTAAACAGTGTATTTGACAGAGACCTCTTTAAAAATTTTACTTTTTGCTTTTGAATTATTCATTGTAATGGGAAGGGCTGTAATCAGCTAATTCATTTAGTTACAACATTTTAGTTACAATATACAATAGTGCATTTACACTGAAGCAATTCTAAAACAAATTCCAATGTGCATTACAGCCTTAAGGTTTAAACCTTGTATATTTTCTTATCTATAATTTCTCATGGATAAGACGAGAGTGGTTAAAATTTCATTTCAAGTCAGAAGTGTAGGATTTGACATGGTTTTCTCAATTAAATTCTGAAGTAATAGGCTTCGTTGGTGTGTTCTGACATCAACATACAAAATTCATTAGGTAGCAGAATTATGGCTTTCTGTCAACAGTTCTCTGGAAAAGAGCTGTCCAACATGGTAGCTATTAGCCACATGGAACTGTTGAGTACTTGAAGTGTGGTAAGTATGACTGAGGAAATCACTCTTAATTTTGGTTAATTTAAATTTAAAAAGTGATACTCAGTTTAGTTATTGGAATACTTCAAGAATGTGTTGGACAACTTGGCTTTGTGAATCTTTTTTTCAACTGTAAATTTTATGAAATCTAAATACAGATCAAGAATATCCAATAAAAATGTAATATCCTGATTCATATGTGTTGTAAGTACACCCAGGATTTCAAAGACTTAGCATGAAAAAAAAGAACGTAAAAGGTCTCAATATTTTTTACATCAATCACATGTTAATGATTGTATTTTGAATATATATGGTTAATAGAATATATTGTTAAAACCCATTTTACCTGCTTCTCTCTTCTTTTTAAAAACGTGGCCACAAGAAGCATTTAAATTACATGTTTGGCTCACATTTTATTTTTATTAGATAGCACTATTTTAGAACCACATATTGTATATTAACTTATATTTTGTGTCAAAAAGCATTCAGTGTTCTGAAATCACATGCTAATAACCTATCTACCATCACTACAGCCTCCACAGTATACTCAGTCACACCTCATTCTCCTGCCTTTGTAGAGAAAGATCAAGGCTCGCTAAGTTCCAAGTCACTTGTGGTAGATGTCAGATGCTCAGACAGGGGCCCCAGCAAGGAAAGGGGTGAGAGAATGGACAGCAAGGCTTGGGATGAGTATTGCAGGTCTGGCATTATCAGGTGTTGTCAAGGAACAGCATCTCCTGATGGCCTAACCATGCCATAAATTTTGGGGACACTTCTGATTACTGAAGGGCTCTAGTTCTGGCTTATTGTCTTCTGAGGAAAAGGTATTGGGCTACCTCTTTTCCTTCTTACTGCTATGAGTTACTACTTTCAGTTTAGTACTGATTTCAAAAACAGCACAGTATTCCAGCCTTTTATTCCCTCTTTACTTTCTGGCAGTGTGAAATTAATTGTAAGAGTTTTCTTTACCAAGTAAAGACCAGTTTTCTTCTCTTTTTTATGTAACTTATTAAAGAAACCACACACACACACACACACACACACACACACACACACACGCACAGATGATTTAGTGGTATAGGTATTATCTTGCCAAAACTAAAGCAATTTTTGAAAAAATAAGTAATATAGAAATTGGTCTGATCTTAAAATATTACGCATTATATTTTTAAAAAGATGATTTCAGGATTTTAATACTTTAGCATAAAATTTTGCAGGTCAAATATTTTTAAAAAAATTATAGAACACTAAAAATAGTATAAAAATATTAAGGTTATAAGGTAAAATATTTGTTAAAATATAACTAAACCTCACAGGTGTATTATTCTACCACAACAGATAATTATATTAAGCTTTAACTTTGATACAACATTAAATCTAAATTTACAGAATATTTCTTCACATAAGATAACCTTCTACAAGTTTTCTATACTTTGGATGAGTTTTAGCTTATAATAATTCTGAAACAACCTAGGTTCCCTGTAAGTTCTAATTGAATCAAGCCAGCATCAAAGTAAATATATACTTACAATATAGAGAACATATCATGGGAAGCACAGAAGCAGTTGTTAAGATAGATACTCCACTGTATTATAAAATTCTTGAATTATTGCATTCTAAGCCTGTTGGGAAAGAAAGAAAAAAAAGTATGTTAGTTCAATGTACTGGGTGTACTATATATGCAGCTAAATAACCAAAATGAAACTAAAAAAAAAACACATACTCTCAAACATAGATCTTTCTCTCTATATTATTGTGCCCTTGGTTTATATAAATTTATTAAAGTTTTAGAAAAATGCTATTGAACCATGAGAGTCATTTGAATATATAATAAGAGAAATATTATTTTTTAAAGATTTTATTTATTTATTTATTTGAGAGAGAGAAAGAGAAAGCAGGAGTGTGAATAAGAGCAGGTGCGGGGAAGGGAGGGGAAGGAGTAGAGGAGGAAAGGGCAGAGAGGAGCAGAGAGAGACAAGCAGACTCCACACTGAACAAATCTGAGCCAGGGCTCTATCTCACAATCCTGACATCATGACCTGAACTGAAATCAAGAGTTGGAGGCTTAACTGACTGAGCCACCCAGGTGCCCCATAAGAGAAATATTAGTAAAAAGAATGAATGCCGTTAATTGAAACTCTAAGGAAATAATATATCTTGTTAACCAAGGTATATTTCATCATCTCTATTTTTAATGTTTTCCACCTACAGAATACATTGTACATGTAGCACAAAAACAAAACCAAAAAAGAAAACAAGAGGTTATATTTGATTTGGATGTTTCTAATAATCTGGGATGTTTCTAATTATCTGGGTGCTTAACAAACCGAAGACCAAATAATTAAATGATTTGTCCAAATATCTTTAGTTTTCATGTTGATGTATGCCAGCTGCTATGGTCTGAATTTTTGTATTCTCCCCAAATTCATGTGTTGAAATCCTGTTTTTTTCTTTTTAATTTTAAGTAGTCTCTAAGTCCAATGTGGGACTTAAACTCACAACCCTGAGACCAAGACTTGCAGCCAGCCAGGCATCTGCAAGTGTTGAAATCCTCATGCCCATGATGATGGTACTGGGAGGTGAATAGCATTAATATGTTTATAAAGAGGACCCAGACAGTGCCCTTGTCCTCTTCACCATGTGAGGACACAGTAAAAAGATGTACATCCATGACCCAGGAAGCCCTTATCAAACACCCTAGCTGCCAGCACCACAATCCTGGACTTTCCTGCTTCTAGAACTGTGGGAAATAAATTTCTGTTGTTTATCAGCTACCTAGTCTGTGATACTTTGCTACAGCAGCTCAAATGGACTAAGATGCTTGCCCACAAATATGATTGGCTATAAAATGCAGGCAAGTGCTTTCAAACCTTATTGAATTATTTATTCTATAATGAATGGAGATTCTATTTAATACAAAGTGGGAAGCTGACCCGCCGACATTACCCCAACCTAGAACAAATCTAGTGGAACTATGGAATAGTTTAAAGTAAAATAAAGAGCGGATTTAGTTTTTCTTTAAGAGAGTGCCTTCACAAACTGTGTTACATGAATGTATGCCCTGTCAAAAATGTCTTTTTGCTGTAGAACATAAGCTTCTCAAACTTGGAGGTTAGTAAGTGGTGGTTAGGAATTCCGTACCCAGTACACACACACACACACACACATCTACGCACACACCCGCACACCCGCATGCACTGTGGGGTGTACAAACATGCACACATACATCCAACTTGTCCTCATTGTATGTCTCCCAAATTCCTAATCCATTTTTTCTTCTTGAAGTCAGTAGATTTTAAATCAAAGTCCAGTCAGATTTCTTTCTGGATATACACATAACCTTGGCCTATGTCTAATAGAAAAATGATTTTCCCCTTAATTTGGCATTCCCCCTCCTTATTTACATTTTAATATTGGATTCAAATACATTAAAGGTAATAAAAATATGGAGTACTGATCTGATATTTTTGTCTTGTCTTTAAAATCTTAACTATTCCTTCTCAAAGATGTAAAAGACAGATGAATAGTTTGCCTATATTTTGTAACAACTTTTGAAGGTTTTTTAGGTATGTTTGATTGACATTTAGCCATCACAGCAATATTTTAAGGTAGGTTTTATTATCCTCATTTTACAGGGTTTTGATAATTCAAACAGATCAACTATATAAGAAGCTGGAAGGTACAACTGGGGTCAAATCCAGCTCTAATTTAAAGGTGTGTACTCAAAAAGTCTTCACTTGTACATGGTTTCCTAGACACTATTTAAAAGATAATTCTGCCTAGACATCTACTTTCAATAGTATTTGAATACCTATTTAGAAAAAATTAATGAAATATTTTGTAAGGTAGATCGATGTTCTGTGTTGAAACCATATGTATCTTGGGCTTAGAATTGTTAAATGAGCAAACCCTAACATAATTATTGTATATAACATATGTAATGTGTTGGTTATAAATCTTGACATAAAGGATCAACACAGTTAATAAATTAAGAGAAATAGAGACGGGGCCTTTGTACCTATCTCAGCTGGTCCAGACTTTTATACTAGAACATCTGTGCCATTTTTTAAAAATGATTTTCTGCCTCAGCATCAAATGCCATTCTTGCTTTGTTCTTACCATCAAATCTTTTTTGATGCTTTCAAAATGATCTTTGTGGGTAAGTCAGCAAAATTAAACATTTAAAATCCTACCTAGAATGAGAGCAAATAATGAGAACCAACAAGTGGCCTGAGTTATCTACTTGGAAACTCAGATTTGGGTATGTTGTGTATGTATGTGTGTGTGTATGCATGTGTGTATTTCCCAAATCATGGCTATCATTTAATTAGCTGAATAAATAACACTTAAGTTATGGAGTTATTCTTATTGTTTTTGTTGATAAAGTTTTATCTAAATAAAATTATCTTTATCCTCTTTTTTGCATCACATGCAGGGACACACTTGTTCTCTCCCATTCTCTACATTTCTGTCTAAGCCAGTCATGTGATGATATGCATTTTTCTTTTTTGATTTCCAGTTACTTGTCTTTCCTTGTAGGGCAGTCAAGTCACCTGCCTGATGTGGGTAGAGGTAGGACAAGACCCTCAGTTTCTGTCATTTAAAGGATTATTTTGACATATGGCTTAAAGTCAGGCAATCTTGAGAAAGAAAGGATTTTTTTTCCTTAAAGATTTTATTTATTTATTTATTTATTTATTTACTTTTTTTGAGAGAGAGAGGGCAAGTGAGCAGGGGAAGGAGCAGAGGGGAGGGGAGAGAGAGAGGGGGAAAGAATCTCTAGCCAACTCCATGCTGAGTGCAGGGCCCTAGATGGGGCTCCATCCCACAATCTGGATATCATGACCTGACTGAAAACCAGGAGTTGGACACTTAACTGACTGAACCACCCAAGCACCCAGAGAAAGAGAGGATTTCTAAATTCCTTTAGTTCTCCTTTATATATAAAGACTAGACTTCACGGACTAGTCTATTATTTGAGGTCTGGCCCAGATCCAGAGGCTTGATACCTTAAGGATGAAACACTAAAATAATTAATTTATTTTTACTTTTCATCTTAATGTCTGCCAGCAAGTATAAATGACTATGTTTGCATATAATTTTATACAAAGGAGTTTGAAATCATGTAGAAATGGCAATAGGAAGAAAGCCTTTTTTGTTTATTCCTTTGGCAATGGCACGAGAGATGGAGAAAAAGAAGAGCTGGGTGGAAGAGGAAAGTGGCTGTTTTCTCCTCCCAGATTCTTGAGGTCAAACCTAGGGAGAGTAGCTTTAGGAACTCCTACCTGAAGGAATGCTCAGTATTTTGGCTTATGCTTTTGGGAAGAGATTACTGTGCTGAGTAACCCCATACTAACATGTGGTCACCCAGTAGTGTCATGAGGGTCGCATGGCTGGAACAGTCCTGGTTTACAATCCCAACTCTCCCTAGGTTCCTTACGGCATGGATGATGAGCTGAGGAAAAAAAAGGGGGGGGGGGCCTACAGGAAGCAAAATGACTCAGGCACAGAGGTTTGTGAGGTTTTCTACTTTAACCAGGTGTTGGGCTAGGGAAGCACTGATATATGCGACAGCAGAGACTGATGGACCCGAACGCCAAGATCCTGGGCAGACTGAATTCACAGGGCCATTAGGCACACAAAGCAGAGAAATAACTGACTGTGAGAGGCGACAGCCAGAGAGTGGCCCACAGCAAGGAGACTGAATTGTCATCCCGAGCAAAGGCAGTCAGGGAAGGTACACTGCACAGAGGAGGTCACATTTGGGCGATGGTAAGGACACAGTCTCACTTTCAGGACAGAGCATTAGGAGGAGAGGGGACACCAGGTACAAAGGGGCAGGAAAGGAACAAGCACAGCATGCTCAAGGAGAAAAAAAATCCCAGCATGCCTGTGGTGTAGTAATCCAGGGCTTAGCAGCATGAGGGTGGGGATGGAAGAGGGGGGGAGGGAGGATTGCTAGGCAGGGAGCAGTTGGGTGATGTTGGGCCTCATAAGCCATTGTAAGGAGTCCAGAATTTATTCACGGTACAGTAGAGATAGCAAGGTTTTGACCAGGGGACTAGTTTGACCTGATGAAAATTTTAAAAACATCAGTTCAGATGTTCTGTAAAACACTTGGCAGAGAGGCCAGCCCAGAAGCAGCAGCCGGTCCAAAGGCAACCGTAGCAGTTGAGTTGAGAGATGACGGTGATTATAAATTAAGCAGCAGCGACAATGGAGAGAAGTGTTTGGATTTGGGATATATCTGAATAAAGTATAAAATCCTACCCATCAATTTCACCATTTCACAAACACAAATGCATCTTTGAGCCATCATGATAGGGTAGGTTATGTTTCCTTCTTTAGTGAAGGGTCAATTTAAAAATAAAAATTATGTAGATATTTATGTAAGATACTTTGGTCAATTTGCATAAAATTTACCAAAAGGTAAAAATATGGAGACATTTGTTTTATATAGTGAAAAAATACATGTTGAACGAATTGATTAAAGATTAAAGATTTAATCTTTAAAGATTAAATAAATGATTAAGAAAAGTACTATATTATTCTTACAAATGAAAGAGTAAAGAAATAGAAGGAGCATTACTTTTCTCAGAAAGAAGAAAACTCTTGAGACTGAATGATGTTAGAAACATCTCAGATATATTCGAAATTCAATTTCACTATTAAGAGTAAGTTTCTGAATACAATTCTCCAAATGTGATGAAAGGACATTGAATTTTGAACAAATAAAGACAATCTCTTCATGCAGTTTATAGTAATAAGTGAGATTTGCTGCCAGAAGAGTTCACTGAGCCAATTCCTGCGGCTGTACTTTAAACAGAATTTTATGACTTCAGAATTACTAGACTGGGTCCTTAAGCCTTCTTTAATTCAACATACATTTAAAAAAATGTGTTCTATCGAACAGCTTCTAGGTGCTGTGGCTAAAAGGGTGGCCAAAATAGTCTCCTGTCCTTGAAGAGTTCATAGTCAAGAGGAGGAAAGGAGGAAAGAAATAAAGAAATCTGTACTAAATGTCTGGCTGGGGGCACAAATACAGCAGCGTTCAATGTTAACTTGGCTGAAGCTTGATAGTGTAAAGTGAATGGCGAGGGGGACAGTGCAGTATGAGCACAGATAAGGAATACAGAGATAATATAGGTTGGAACTAAAAGGTAATCTGGCTTCAGCAGAGCAGAGATAGGTAGTGTGATGAAGCACAGCGGGAGGCAGCAGAAGACAGCAATGGCCAGCTGTTAGAAGGTCTCAAGCTAAAACCTTGAACCTCACTAACAAGAATAATAATACCACCTTGTAATGAAAGTGTGCTCACTATGTAACAGGCACAATTTTAAGGATTTTATATACATAATCTATCTCTTGATAATTATCTATTGATAATTCTATCAATAAGCCTATGACATATTATTCCAGTTGTAGAGAAGAGGAATATGAAGCCCAGAGAGATTAAACCATTTGTCCAGGGTCACCCAGCTTGGAGATGGTGTAGCTGGCCTGCAACAAAGCAGACTGATTCCAGAGCCCTACTCTTGGCCACACAGTTCTATCTCATGAGATCAACGTTGGATAGTTTAGCCACAAAGGACTTTTTTTTTTTTTTGCATAATTTACATGCAAAAGGAATACTTTTTTCTCACCATACAAAATGTTGGTTTGCTCTTTATATTGGGTGGACATGGGAATAAGAATCCTGAAATTAAAAACACAAAGCGAGTGAGGAGGGAAGGGGAAAGGAAGGGAAACGATGTTTCTTGAGCGTTTTGCTGTGGGGCAAATTTACTGTGTGGCTAGATGGTGAATGTTTATCTTCCTTGGTCTGTGGATATTTGTGCAGAGTTGGGAAAAAGGAGAGACGTATATGCTTTGTGTTCGCTTCTACAACTCCTTGATTATTTTCATGGTCTGAATTCTTTTGCAGGTTAGGCTTTCCTCTTGTTCCCTTCCCTCTTATGTAGCTGGCTTGGATGATCTGCCCTGACCTTTATTCCTTAGGGGGATATGATGCAGAACTGTGTGAACAGCACAAAACAGGATTGGCGCTGAGGAAGAGAGCTAGCTCTGGGTGCTGCGAATTCTTCCACTCCCTTAGCTGCTGTAGGAGACAGGGATTAGTAGCATTTAGGACCATTAATAATCGTGTCTTGAGGACTTAAAATATATTTATGTTTGGATCCAGGTTAGTAATTGCTATCATAGAAGATGCTTGAAATTAGTTCATAGTTTATAAATATATTTTATCTGTAGAATATTTTTAACACACACTTTTTGAGGAAGGGAGGGAGGGTTGCTGTGTTCTTTTAAAACCTGTAAAACCCTTCAGGGCAAACTACTGAGCTTCTCCCACCTGGAGCTTGAAACAGTACTATAAATCTCATTGTGTATTCTTCTCAGAACAGTTGTTTTACTCAAAGATTTAGGAAAGGAAATTTGTTCTAAAATAAATGTCACAAACACAGTACAGAATGTACATACATTTTTAAAGAATTATTTATTTCTTTTTTCATTGTGTTCAATGAATCCCTGCTATGATAGATGCTATTCTGGTTATTGGGATTAAAGCAGTTATTTACAGATATTTATATTATGCTGGTTTGTGAGAAAAGAAAATAGTATGTTTTAACGTGTATGGGGAATCTTTTTTTTACAGCTTTATTGAGAAATAATTAACATACATCACTGTATAAGCTTAAGGCATACATCACGAAGATTTCATTTACATGTACGGTGAAATGATTCTCACAATAGGTTCAGCTAACATCTACTATATCATATAGATATAATTAAAAAAGAAAAAAGAAAAACAAATTCCTTGTGATGACACCTCTTAGGATTTACTTTCCTAACCACTTTCCTATACATCATACAGCTGTGTTATCTATAGTCATCACATTGTACAGCACATCCTGATACTGATTTATCTTTTCTTTTTAAATTGAAGTACAGTTGACATACAATATTGTATTAATTTCAGGTGTACAACAGAGTGATTCTAGACATTTATATACCTTACAAAATGCTCACCATGAAAGGTATAGCTGCCGTCTGTCACCTTACAAATTTATTATAACATTATTGACTATATTTCCTATGCTGTACTTTACACTCCCATACTTACTTATCTTATACTTGGAAGCTTGTATCTTTTGATCACCTTTCTCCCACTCCCCTTATCCCAACCATCCCCCTTTGGTAACCATAAGTCTGATCTCTTTTTCTGAGTTCATTTTTTGTTTTGTTTTATTTTGTTTAGATTTCACATATAAGTAACATAATTCATATAATATATGGCTTTCTCTGTCTGACTTATTTCACTCAGCGTAAAGCCTTCAAGATTCACTTGTGTTGTTGCAAATGGTGGGATTTCATAATTTTTTTATGGCTGAATAATATTTATGGCTCAGAACTTCTTTATCCATTCATTCATTCACAGACACTTAGGTGGTTTTCATGTCTCGGTTAGTGTAAATAATCCTGCTATGACCATGAAGATGCAGATATGTTTTTGCTTCCTTTGGACATATTCCCAGAAGTGGAATTCTCAAGTCATATGGTAGTTCCATTTTTAATATTTTGAAGATGCTCCGTACTATTTTCCACAGTGGCTGTACCAGTTTACAATCCCACCAGCAGTGCATAGGTTTCCCTTTTCTCCACATCCACACCAGCACTTACCGCTTATTGATGATGTCCTTCTAACAGGTGTGAGGTGATATCTCATTGTGTGTTTTTTTTTTAAGATTTTACTTATTTATTTGACAGAGAGAGAGAGAGATCACAAGTAGGCAGAGGCAGGCAGAGAGAGGAGGAAGCAGGCTCCCTGCTGAGCAGAGAGCCTGATGTGGGCCTTGAACCCAGGACCCTGAGATCATGACCTGAGCTGAAGGCAGAGGCTTTAATCCACTGAGCCACCCGGGCGCCCTCATTGTGGTTTTAATTGTCATTTTCCTAATGACTAGTGATGTTGACCATCTCTTCATGTACCTATTGGCCTTTCATATATCCTTTTTGGAAAAATGTCTATTCAGTCCCTTGCCCATCTTTAACTGGGTTATTACTCTTTTTTTCTGTTGAGTTTTATAAGTTCTTTATATATTTGGACATTAACCCCTTATCACATATATAGTCTGGAAATATTTTTCCTCATTCCATAGGTTGTCTTTGCACTTTGATGAACTCCCATTTTCTTACTTATTATTTTGACACCTACAGTGTCATATTCAAAAGATCATTTCCAAGACTCATGTCAGGGAACTTTATTCCTGTTTTCTTCTAGGAGTTTTATGGTTCCATATATGACATTTAAGTCTTAAATTCATTTCAAGTTTTTTTTCTAAGTTTTTATTTAGATTCTAGTTTGTTAGTTACTGTACATGTAATATTAGTTTCAAGTGTACACTATAGTGATTCAACGCTTCCATACATCACCCAGTGCTCATCACAAGTGCACTCCTTCATCCCCATCACCTCTTTCAGCCATCTCCCCATCCACCTCCCCTCTGGTAACCATTAGTTTGTTCTCCATAGTTTAGGGTCCATTTCTTGTTTTACCTTGACAGCATCTCCAAGGGCACGAGCGTGTCTCCAGGACATCTTGTTTTACCTTTCTTTCTTTTTCTCCCCCTTTGCTCATTTGTTGTTTCTTAAATTTCACATATGAGTGAAATCACATGGTATTTGTCTTTCTTTGACTGACTTATTTCAGTTAGCATACTACTCTATCTAGTTCCATTTATGTCATTGCTAAAGGCAAGATTTCATTCCTTTTTTTTTTTATGGCTATGTCATTTCAAGCTAATTGGTGACAGTGGTTTTAATACAGGGGTCCAGTTTCATTCTTTTCAAGTGCGTGCCCAGCAGCAATTATTGAAGACACTGTCTTTTCTCTATTGAGTATTCTTGTCTTCTTTGTCGGATATTTGTTGACTGTATATGCTTTTGTTTACTTCTGAGCTCTCAGTTCTGTTCCATTGGTCTGTCTGTTTTGATTACTATAGCTTTACAATATAGTTTGAAATCAGGAAGTGTGATGCCTCCTGCTTTGTTCATCTTTCTCAGGATTTCTTTGGCTAGTTAGGGTCTTTTATGGCTCCATATAAATTTTAGGAGCGTTTTGTCTACTTCTTTTAAAAAATGCTATTGGAAAATTTATACGGATTGTATTAATCTATAAATGATTTTTTGTAGTTTTGGCATTTTAACAATATTAATTCTTCCAATCCATGAACACAAGATAACTTTCCATTTATATTTCTTTGATTTCTTTACCAATGTTTTATAGTTTTCAGTTTATAGGTCTTTCAAATCCTTGGTTAAAATTATTCCTGAGTATTCTATTGTTTTTGATGCTATTGCAAATGGGATTTATTTGCGTATTTTTCAGAAAATTTATTGTTAGTTTATGGAAATGTTACTGACTTTTTAATGTTAATTTTGTATCCTACAACTTTATTGAATTTGTTGATTAGATCAAACATTTTTTGGTTGAGTCTTTAAGATTTTCTATATATAAAATCATATCATCCACAAAAAAAGACAATTTTACTTCTTCCTTCTTAATTCTGATATCTTTCATTTCTTTCTTCTTCTTCTTCTTTTTTTTCAATTGCACTTTCCAGTACCTTGTTGAATAGGAATAGTGAGAATGGGTATTGTTGCCTTGTTCTGATCTTAGAGGAAAACATTTCAACCTTTTACCATTGAGTATGATGTTAGCTGTGGGCTTGTCATATATGGCATTTATTTATGTTGAGATATGTTTCTTCTATTACGAATTAGTTTTTACCATAAATGAATGTTAAATTTTGTCAAATGCTTTTTCTGCATTCATCGAGGTGATATAATTCTTTTCTTTCATTCTGTTAATGTAGTCAATCACATTGATTGATTTACATATGTTGAATCATCCTTGCATCCCATGGATAAATCCCACTTGATCATGCTGAATGATCCTATAAATGTGCTGCTGAATTCAATCTGCTAGTATTTTAGTCAGAATTTTGGCATCTATATTCATTGGGAACATTGTCTTATAGTTTCCTTTCTATTGGTGTCCTTTAATGGTATGAGGATAATGTTGGCATTCTAAAATGAGTTTGGGAGTATTATTCCCTTCTCTTTGATTTTTTTGAAAGAATTTGAGAAGGATTGGTATTAATTCTCCTTTAAAGGTTTGGTAAAATTTACCAGTGAAGCCATCTGGTTCTGGGTTTTTCTTTGTTGGGAAATTGTGGATTACTGATTTAATCTCCTTACTAGTAATTGGTCTATTCAGATTTTCTATTGCTATGGGAAATCTTTCCATGGAATTTAATTTGTGGATATTTTGCCTTCAGAAATTGGACAAATAAAGTATGAATGTTTTGATGTAGACCAGGGATTAGAAAACGGTGCATTAAAGAAGCAGATGGTAAATACTTTAGGCATTACAGTCCAAAAGGTAAAGTCAAGGATTTCTATAGGTTCTCATCTATTATACAGTTTCTGTCATAATTCCTCAATTCTGCTGTTGTAGTGTGAAAGCAGATAAATAATACATAAACAAATGGCTGTGGCTATGTCCCAGTAAACTCTTATTTACAAAAACTAGCAGTGGGTCAGAGCTGGCCCATGAACCATATTTGCCACCTTCTGGTTTAGACCATAATGAACTTCTTCTTCTTCTTCTTTTTTTTTTTTAATTTTACTGAGATACAGATCTAAAAATAGTCTCATTTTTCACATTTTTAATTGAATCAATAAAGTTTAAGCACTTCATTTCCTCATTTCTCTAGCTCTGGTTGGAGGTATCGGGGGTGGGTTCTTAAGGGGGGGAGGCAATGAGAGATAAGCACTGACTTGTGATGTGACAGGCCAAGGAAAGACAGGCCAGTTGGTAGCCCAGCGGCTGTGATGAACAGGATGAGCACTGGGCTGAGCTCCAGTGGCTGCTCCCAAAAAGCAAGTACACTTCTTTCTTGTTCAGATGGTGTTTTGATTTCTGATCCTACTTGTTAAAACCCTCCCTGGAAGAAGAATCTGGAAATGGGAGACAGGAACTAAAGTCAGGATAAAGACTACATGATACTTATATCCATCTAGAAAGAGATACCTGACTGGGACCAAAGATGGGAGACACGCCAGGGACAGATGGCTAGTGACACTGGGTCTTTTCTTTTTTGTCTATGACAATAATGAAAAAAATGGACATTTTCCTTTATAAATATCTGTTGTAAGGATGTTCAGTGAGATTGAGCCAGGTAGGTGGGGTAAGGGAGGGTTTTTGATAAGCCGTTTTTGTCCTCTGGACACCCTCCTCCAATTCTTCTGACAAAATTAGTGAAAGCATTGAGAAAACAGAAGGAAAATAGTAAAGAAGGGGAGGAAAACAGAAGAGAAGCAGGGGCATAGGAGGAGAGAGAAGGATGAAGAGAAGAGAAGTCTGTGAATATTTCTCTTGGGCTCTGAGCGTGCTGCCTGCTATCTTTGGCCAGGCTCCCAGAACCCTGGGGGCATTGGGAGGTGTTCAGGCTTTCTCTCTTATGTCCCTTGGATGACTTCCTTTGGAAGTAGTCGACAGCCATTGAACATGTTCTCCCATTATAGTGCAAAGCCTAGAGATCACCAGTATTGAAAAGGTTAAGATCCACTGGTCTGTCCCCTTTCATCCTGGGTTCTTAAACATTAATAAGAATCATCTGAATGGCTTGTTAAAAATAGATTCATGAACTAGCTTTCTAGAGATGTTGATAAATAGATTTGGGGTAGGGACCAGAATTTCCACATATAGCAAGCCCTCTACTTCCCAGTAGAATTTGGTGCATATATTTGGGGAGCCACACTGTAAAAAGTCACAGCTAGGTCTGTTCCGGATGTTATGCTGTTAATTAGGCATTAACAAGGAGGGATAAAGCAGATGCTGGCCACACCCTTCAACTCCCCTCCCCACCAAAGGGTTAATAACTACACCTTCAGAGCTCTCTCTCCACTAACAGAACAGGAAAGGCCTAGCCAGAGAGCTGGCTCAAAAGCCACAAGGGGACTTCCAAGAGCTGAGCATGTATAAGAGAAGCAATTTGCCCTTAAGTCCACTGAAAAAGCTCATTAGAAACTCATAAATGTACATTACATAAATAAATACAATTATAACAGAATGTATCATGAGTAGGCACCTGTGCAAAAAATCGAAATGTTATATAACCGCCAGCTGTCAGTCAAAAATGCCAATAAAATCCAAATTTGCATGTACACAAAGTAGGCTTAGAAAGGATGCAGCTAGAGCTTCTCAGTGCCATTGCCACTCTTGCACCAGCAGTGGCCCACTTTCTGTCTTGAAAGGGTGCTATCTTTATCTACTTACCTACTCTATAAACTCTAGCTCCCCATTCTGGTCTTAGATCTCTAATTCTTTGGTGCATCTGGGAGAAGACCCGAGCAACCCATTAACACAGAGTATTCAAACCGTTGTATAAAAGGCACCATAGGAACTCATATGATTACTTAAATAAGTATTAAATTTTTTCTTGAGTATAAATTAATTGCATGAAAAATAAATGTTTCACTATAAATTTTAATTATAAAACTTAAGTTGTAGCTTTTTAATTCAGACCAAAACCTCTTGGGAAATCAATAATCAAAATAACAAAATTTAGCATAATATTTTTTTTTGTAATCAACAAAGAAGAAATGCTAAACCTAGCAAAAATGTAAATGAATGTTTTATACCATGGCAATTTAATTTAGAGTAATGTATTTCCTTTTTTCTAAAGCTGTATTAAAACTGATGAAAGATTCTTAAAAATCAGAATTTCTTATTAAATTCTGATTCTTAAATAAATAGTGTTCTGAGAAAGAAAAAGAATCCATTCCAATTTTAGCTGCAATTGCTACATTGAATACAATCATTCTGGCTATGTATTGATCTCATGTGATTTATGAATAAACCAAATTATTTAAAAAAGGAAATACATTTATTGTTCAGGGTATAGGCCAATTTTATGACAAAGTTGTACTCTAAAAAACATTTTGCATACAGGTAAAAGCATTTTGTTTTAAAATGCATTCATTTTCTTTTGAATAATTTTAAAACTTGAATTTCAGGATTTTAATGGCCTAAGTAAAGGTGTCACATCCTTTGTCCTTACCCACTCAGGGTAAGTCCTTCAGGATTGTGAATGCCTACTTACTGTTCCAGACAAGCACAGAAGAATCCAGTTTATCTGACTTAAACTTTTCAAAGACTCTTTTGCTTTGTTTCTAGNCTTTGTCCTTACCCACTCAGGGTAAGTCCTTCAGGATTGTGAATGCCTACTTACTGTTCCAGGCAAGCACAGAAGAATCCAGTTTATCTAACTTAAACTTTTCAAAGACTCTTTTGCTTTGTTTCTAGTTCTTCTTTTCATTCAAACTTAGGAAGTATTTTGGAAGAAAAGATATCCAGGCCTCCTGAAATCATTTACATTTATTTAGTTTTCTGTTGCCAAAATTTCTGCCTGGATATCTAGTATGTTTTCCATATATGAAATCTAAATCCACAATAACATGAAAAAAAATTAAAATGAGTTATAAGGCCATTATTCATATCATCTGATCCAAAGAAAATATTTAAATAGTTATCATAATAGCAAAAACATTACTAAAGGAAAAAAAAAGATGCACAGCCTAAGTTTTCTGCATAATATCTCTTCATTTTGTAGCCGGTCCACTCTGGCGAGTGGGTCTTGAGGTAGATCTTGAGCTGTGAGTTTGCTGAAGGTGAGGAGCTGGAAGCTCAGGAAGCAGGTGCCAAGAATGTTCTGATTCCTATGAGTCTATTCATTATGGATACATTTGTGTTACAAAGTCCTTCTTTAAAAATGCAAACAAGCCTTAGAGTTACTCTGACTTTGATATAAATTGATTTAACCAGATGGATGTGGTAGTCCTTCTAAACAACCACCTAGGGTTACCTTCCTCTGCTATGGATTGAACTGTGCCCCCAGAAAGATCTGCTGAAGTTTTAACCCTCAGTGTCTGAGAATGGGACCTCATTTGAGAAGAAAGTCTTTACAGATGAGACAGAGTTAAGATAAGGTCACACTGGATTAGGATGGGCATTAAATCCAATACTTGTGTTCTTATAAAAACAAAAACTGTGGATACATATAGACACAAAAGGAAGAAGGCCATGTGAAAGCAGAGAGAGAGACTGGAATCAAGGAATGTTGAGGATTGCTGGCAACCTTCAGAAGCTAGAAGAGGCAAAGGATGATTTTTCTTGAAGCCTTGGAGTTTTGGAGGGGGCCTGGACCTGTTAACACTTTGATTTTGGACTTCTAACCTCAAGAATTTTGAGAGAATAAATTTCTATTGTTTGAAGCAAACTGGTTTTGGTAATTTGTTACAGCAGTCCTGTGAAATTAACACAATCTTCATAACTTAACTTTGATTTGAATAAGGTATTTGAAGTAATGGTGGGATGCTACAGTGATGAGTTCTTGAATAACAAGAAGGCAGCATGGTAATTCTGTTCACCTGGAAAATGGAAATTAGGGCAGAGAGGAAGAAGGGAAGTATCTAAAATATTGTGTGTGTGTGTGTGTGTGTGTGTGTGTGTGTATTCTGACTGAACTTAAGCTCTTCCTAAATAAGTCTGTTACATGAAAATATTTCTGAAATATTCACCGGGCTCCTTCCTTAGCACCCATTCAAGTGTTTAGGCCATCCTTTGTTCATGGCCTCAGCTGATATTGGAAAGCTGAAAGCAGATAGCCCATGTGTCTCCTCCTGACTGTTAAAGGGGGTCGAGATCCTGCCTACTACTCTCTTGGTCTTATTCATTAAGTTCTCTTCACTTCACAATGTGCTTTCCCATCTCAATATGTAATCTCTATTGGCTTGTTTGTCATGTCAAATATTCTAGTGTAGCTGGATGTGTGGGAGGAACATAAGCTTAAACTATTCTCTCTAGTGTAATGTGAAGATGTTTTTCCTTCAAATTTGGCACCATGGGGGAAAACACATAATTTCTATGTGCTATTTGATGTGGGTATCAAACCCAACTACATTTATAAGATTTAATTCAAATTCAGTGAGACATATATAATTATAAACCAAGTCATACATTTAAGGCTGTTCACATATACAACTCTAAGTTAAAGGTGATTTTATTGTAGCAAAATGTGTCTCAAAGGTGGACCCATGCACACTTTGGAACAGCATTGAGAGAAAAGAATTTATAACTCTTCTTAAAGAGAAGCACCTGACCATGAAAACCTTGTTGGCTACAAATAACTCAAAGCAATGATAAGTTCTAGGAGATGCATAAAAGGAAAAAGAACCAAGTATCAGAAAATTATTCTAGTAAGGAGATAGCATCATATATGGTTTATTCTGTTTAATAAATGATTTTGACAAATCATTTTTTTAAAATTTAGGTGAATTCAGTGCTTTATTTATACATAAAGTTTTTCTGATATATACTTCTTACTTTGGCATTCTAATGAATATGATTGTATTTCATCCTTTAAAGATAAACTGCTCACTAGCATATGTCATTTTCAAGAAATAAACAATGATCTTTGCAAGAACATCATTACCTACTTCTATGTATTGATGTAATGTTAGGGAACTTTTATCTGCATATAATTGGATAAATCAGGGGGAGTTTCATTGTGTTTTACTGAAATGCCCACCAATTACCTTTTGAGGCTTTAGATACATATTTGCCACCCATACATGCACTCACACCCCCCCCACACACACACCATAGCAAATGAATTGAAATAACTATGAAGTAGGTCAGATATATCTTTATATATATGTATTTCTTTATCATAGGCTAAAAAGATAAATTCCTGGAAACACTACCAAGTAGAAAAGGAGAATGGGGAAGGAGAAAACTCTTTCTCTGCTCCCCAAATGAAGCAAAAAAACTATGATCTCCTTAAGGAAATGATCGGTCATGTAATGAAATGTACATTTTCATTTTATTTATTTATTTAGTTAGTTACTTTCCTCTGAAAAATTATTCTTGAAGATCTTTTGGTAAAATAAAACACACATATGCATGAACGGGAAAAGATTACTTAGAGATTTATAAACTTAAAATTTTTCAGGATTAAGAACACTCATTAAAATTAAATATTTAGATATGAAGCAGTAATATTTAAGAATGCACATTTGGTTGTAATTATAATTGTATGTTGAGTAGCAACCCCAATGCCATCTCTATCTTCCTTAACTTCCACTTTCATTAAAACCCCAAGTCTTAATTCTAATTTTTAATAAATTTCCCCCCTCCTTTCAATCTCACTTCCATTGCCACAACCAAGAACTTCTTCACTTACATAATGGCAATTACAGTTTTCACACCTTCTGTGTTGTCACCAATGAAAACATTCTAAAACACTGATATATCCTTGGGTTTAACTCAGGCCATTCCACGCTTCAAAAATTTTCAGTAGTTCTTCACTGCCAGAAGCTGAAGTATAAACAATTTAACATGGAAAGAAAGATCTTCAAATTTTAACTGCCATCTTCATTTCTGGGCTTATCTGTCATGACTCCTTACTCTATTCTAGTCACACAGGGCTGTATCTCATTTCTCAATTATGTTATATCTTTAGATATTTTCAGAGCTCTTGCCCATATTTTTGGTTTTGCTTAGAATATCCTTTAAAACTTGTGAAGTTATGCTCATCTCCCAATGCACAGCTCAAATCTTTCCCATTTTATAAAACTTCATCGTTGAATCCTCTAAGCTCCCATAGCATTATTTCACATTAATGTCAAAGTATTTCCCTTACTTTACCTTGTGTTTTAATAAGTGAATTCTCATTATTTTGTTTCTCCATTAGATTATGATTTTTTTAGGGCCTTGACTATATTGTTTATGTTGTATTCTTGGAGTCCATAAAAGCACCTTAACCATAGTATTTGTTCAATATATATATTTATTAGTGTTTTCAATTCAAAATTATAATTTCTTTGAACAAATTTTATAAGATGGTAAGAAATTACAAACATGGTCAAATTATTATGTGTCCATTGTATTAAAAACAGTCTCCTGATTTTCCTTGGTAATATTAATTTTCCATGTATACATAAGTGGATAAGATGAGTTTAAAAATCACTTTTCCCCCTTTGGTAGTGGATCACAAATGAACTGAACAATTTTCACCCCACTTTAGCATTTACAGAATGAACTAATAAATATAAGAAGATCTATTGGTATTCCACTGACCTTTCTGTTGCAGACTGCATAAAAATCTCAAGGGCTAGCTTAAGAGTTCAATTAATAAAGATTACACATAAGGTATAAGGTCACCTTGCTCTCCCTCCATTGAGTTTCTGTCTGTAGTAGATACTAATTACTCAACCAGTGTGCAGATATTTTATCTGTGAGTATCTTCTTATATACATTGGCTTTAGAAAAAATGGATCTGTGGTCATCAAAAGGCAGCCATAAATAAGATAAGGGCATTGTATTCTCCATATACCTAAATAAATTTATTAGTATCAGGCAAAGAACAGAAAGTTCAATGTAAATTTTATATACCTGAGTGCATAAATATTCAGAGACATTGTGATTTTGTTGCATTTATCATTTTCCTAGGATTTGGAAGGAGGCACTCCAAGTATCAAGTCTATGAATGGAAACATTGGCAACTGTTCTCTGAGAGGTGTTAATGAGATACTGTTTTTGACATTTTAAAAAGAAATACAAAAGATGCAGTATAAAAGGAAGAAAAGAGAAATAACCATAATAACATACACAGTTTTAGCTTTAAAAAGATAAAATTATCTTTCTGTAACAAAACCAAGTCACATATTCCATATGCGCATGAATTTAAAATAGTAAGAATGTTCTAAGTGAGGCACAAAGAGGTGAACTGGCTCATCTATTCCCATGAATTGTTGTGAATTATTTTTAGTGATTTGCATCCTAGAATAAGCCCAGAGAAAGCTGAAAACTTTGTACAGGACTCTACATTCTGAGGTAACATATGAGAATATCTTTATTCTTAACTCAACAGTTTGACAAATATTTACTGAATAACTACTATTCACAAGGTTCGGAGAATGCAAAGATACGGGGAACATAGACTCCTTGTTCAAGGACTTCACAATACTTGGAAAAACAGGTACAAAGGAAATTTGGTGTATGTGGTAAAGACTATGATAGGGACTTGCACAAAATTTCATGGGAACACAAAGAAGGTATGCATCGTTGAATGTCAGGGAAGGATTTCACAGATGATGTGACGCCTCATCTGAATCATCTAGATTTCAACAAAGCATTTGAAATAATTTCTAAAATCTTCGTGGTTAAGACAGTAGGTTGAAACTGCCAAGGGAATTAAATAGTAAAAATATAGAGTTAGGTTTAAATATCCACTGAGGAAGTGGAAACATGTAACGACTTTAGCTTAGTAGACTTTTAGGTGACCAAGATCTAGAATTTTAGCTAAATGAAAGATCATTGTGGCTCATGGGTGATGGCAACAGTGCCTGGAACAGTAATGAAATCTTGAACTGTAAGTAGACCTATATATTCCAAGTTTGGGGGTGGTGTAAGACATGCAGTTTGGTATTATAAATGATGCAAAGTGGAAAATTATCAGAGGACTGTGATCTAAAAATTACAGGTTTTAAAAATCATGCTTTCCAGGGTCACATGGATGGCTCAGTTGTTAAGCATCGCCTTTTGCTCAGGTCATGATCCCAGGGTCCTGGGATTGGGTCTGACATCAGGCTCCCTGCTCAGCAGGAAGCCTGCTTCTCTCTCTGCCACTCCCCCTGCTTGTGTTCCCTCTCTCGCTGTCTCTCTCTATGCCAAATAAATAAATAAATAAAATCTTTAAAAAAATTAAAAAATAAAAATAAAAACCATGCTTTATAAATAAACAGTGAACAAAATGAAAGGTGTTTTGAAAAAGAGATCTCAGGGGCAGTAATGGGCATCTAAAATAATTAATTATTCATTCCATTCATTCATTCAATCTAGATGTCTTATTTCTTCTCTGTGTTTTCTATTTCTCTGTGCTAGATTCATGCTGGAAATAGGAAATAAATTTGACAAAGAGCTAGCCCCTAAGGTCCTCTTATTCTAATACAGTATGTCTGTTTTTAAACCCAAGCCTATGGACAATACTTTGAAGTTCTGTGCTCCTCCAGAAATTGTATGAATGACTTTATATGTCATTGCATTTTTACATGGAGGTGATTCTATTAAAAGAATTGGTGGTTTAAAAATATTTAGGAGGGTACCTGGGTGGTTCAGTTGGTTAAGCGTCTGCCTTTGGATGAGGTCATGATTTCAGGGTCCTGGGATGGAGCCCCATATCCAGCTCCATGCTCTGCGGGGAGTCTGCTTCTCCCTTTGCCCCTCCCCCAGCTCATGCTCACACACACTCTCTCTCTCTCTCTCAAAAATAAATAAAAAATCTTTTAAAAAAATAAAAATATTTAGGAAGCATTTGTCTAATGGAAGAGTCATAGACACGTAGTGATGAAATACAAAATGAGAATACATTGTGTAGGGTACTATACCTGGAAAGAAATATGAATTTTTTCTTTAATCCTAGAAGGAAGTAGAGCTTTATCTAATTTCCTTGGATTCCGTTTCATTGCAAGGTTTTATTTTTTGGTAGTTGCTGAATATCTTTTTAAATTTTTAAAAAAGATTTTATTTATTTGAGAGAGAGTGAGAGAGAGAGAGAAGGAGAAAGAAAGAGGGCACAGCAGGGGGAGAGGCCACTGGGGAGGGAGAAGTAGACTTCGACAAACTACACAGTAATACATACTATTATACTAGTATTGTATTATTGCTGAGCAGGGAGCCTGACAGATGGGAGGCTCGATCCCAGGACCTTGGGATCATGACCTGAGCTGAAGGCAGGAGCTTAACCAACTGGGCCACCCACGTGCCCTGTTGAATATCCTTTTCTTTTTTTTTTTTAATTTTTTTAAAGATTTTATTTATTTATTGGACAGAGAGAGACAGAGCGGAGAGGGAACACAAGCAAGGGGGAATGGAAGAGGGAGAAGCAGGCTTCCCCCTGAGCAGGGAGCCCAATGTAGGGCTTGATCCCAGAATCCTGGGATCATGACCCAAGTCGAACGCAGACGCTTAACGACTGAGCCACCTGGGGGCCCCAAATATCCCTTTCTTAAAATGATTCTTTATACAAAATTCCCTCCTCGAGTAGGAAATTGGATTATATTTTATCCTAGGGATCTTAATTTTTATTGTGTTTGCTTTGCAATGTTCACTGAAAGTTATTTATTATCAGCTTTCACCCTCTCACCTCCTCTATATCACAAACGAACTAAAAGATGTCTTGGCCTATAATCTCTCCCCTATAAATTTTACTCACTAACTCATTCACTCCTGCACCAAACGTCTTTTTAAACTATCTTTTATGCAGTGGTATGCAGGTAAATATTTAACAACCAGCTCTCGGGAAAAAGATCCGATTTGTAGTGTTTGGTGATTTCCACAGTGTAAATACTTCCACTAAGGCCAATTCCAAGTTATCAAAGTACGTCACTGAAAGCAGAATTAAAAGAGAGGCACACAGGCTCTCTTGAGCTGGATGCTGCTCTGTGATCACATCAGTGCTTGCATGATCCCAACACTGTATTAGGTACCAGATTACAAAGATGACTGAAACTGCTCTTCTCTCAAGGAAGCCTCCTACTAAGGAAGAAGAGTATGCAGTACATGACTATTCATCTATTCTCCTCTGTAGTTACTTATTGGTTAAGTCTGTACACACTAGATGCTGACCTGCGTCCTCTAACTCTGGGTTTGACCTTGACTTCCTCCAGCAAATCGTTTCCTATTTATCATGTGCTTCACTGTGCCTGTTACATGTCTTACCCATAGATGATACTCAAGAAATGGTTGTTAAATCTAGAGGATGAAATGTTGAAAAGAGCTGCCATAATGCATTCATTCACTCTCCATTAAACAGCTTTTAAAATAATATTTTGGAAACTCACTTTTTGAGGGTCCTTATTCACTTAATATCTTTGAGGCCACTTTTATTTTTTCCTTGGGAAGAATAATTATATGCTCATAAATAAAATAGACACAAAGAAAGGCATATTTCAGTGTTAGTTTTGCTGCAGAAATCTTTTCTGTTATACATCTTAATTTGTAATACATAATTCATTAACTCTTCTATGCAGTTTCTTAACATACGTTTCTGTGTTAATTGTCAGAACCAGCATATCCCTACTACTTGTCTGGAACATGCTTTATTCAATCTCCATGGTTCTGGATGGTGTGGTCAATCATAGTATTCATTCCCTCTCATGCAGGGAGAGATACCCAAACTGCATCAAATAGTAGTAGTCACATGGGAAAGACAAATGAGAGCAAGGAATAATCCGCAGAAAGAAAAATGTTTCAGAGGGATTACAATCCAATAAACACATTTTATGAAGAAAAAGTGACTTTATCAATTCACTCACCAATTTAATAAATATTTGGTAAGCACCTTTAATGTGTAAGAGTTGTAGTAAGTGCTGGGGATACACTGGTTAGAAAACAAGATGTAGTCTCTGATTGTACATAGAAGAGGAGATATATTAATCATACAGCTTCATAAATAAATGAGAAATAACTGATATGGTGCCCAGAGGAAAGGAATAGTATGAAATATTTTAAGAGTAAAATAGAAGAGTAAAGTGTGTCTCCCAAATAAATGAGGAATAGGATAAGGGATGAAAGCTAAATAGAAATTATGTAAAGAGGAGGAGTAAGGCTAGAATATCCTAGAAAGAAGAAATAATATGCAACGACCCTATACTGAGTAGTGGCATGACACATTCAAGTGTGTGAAAGAAGCCAGACAAGGCTGGAGCACACACAGCTAAGAGAAGTGTAATATTTGACAATTCTAGAAATGTTGGCAGAAACCAGATCATATAGAGCCTTAGGATCTCTAGCAAAAATTTTGGTATTCATCTTAAAGTTATGAGAAGCCACTGGAATTCACAATTTTATACTCCTGCTTAATATATATAGCCAGAAACGTGATAACTATTTTTGTTCATTTTTAAATTTCATACATGTGGTATCAAATATAACTTTATTGGTGTACTCAACATTACGTTTTGTTATATTTTCATGAAGATGTATGTAGATTTAGTTCCTTCATTTTATCTGCCATTTATCTTATAACTATATTACAAGAATATTTTGGAACCTACTAGACGATTACAAATTTTTCTTTGATCTGTTAATTTGGTAAATGTGTCAATCAGTTTTTTACTGTTAAAATATCATTATATTTTAGGATAAATGTACCTAGCTGTAATGTATTATTTTTTTTATTGAACTACTGGTTATAATGTGATATCTTATCAAAAATCATCTCTGTATTATTTTTATAGTAGCACACTAAAATTTGTGTTTTTCAAACTGTCTTGATCTGATTTAGGCCCAAGGTTATACTCACATTATAAAATTAGTGTGAAAACTTTATTTCTCAAAGTATTTTCTCCATCAGAAATTCTTAAAGATTTTAAATATTTTAAAATTCTTAAAGAACTTGCTTATAAAGCCATCCTATCTTGGTGCTGTCCCTTACTACAAGATTTTTATTTGGAAAATTCTCACACTGATAGAAATGTTGAAGCATTATTACAATGAACATTTGCACATCCTTCAACTAGCTTCATTGAATAACGTTTTGCTGTATTTGTTTCCTCTCTCTTTCAATTCTCACTCATCTGTTCTCTTCATTCTCTCTCTTCTCAGTCTCTCTCTCCTTAACATAAAAGCATATTGCAGATATCATGACACTTCTTAGCTAAATATTTCAGTTTAAATATCTTTAGAAAAAGAGCATTCCCTAACATGACAACAATGCCATTATCAAACCTCAAAAATGCAATAATGATAGCATGTCATATACTATGGCATTCACATATAAAATTAATTCATCTGCTTCCAAAAGGTATTTAAAATAGATTTTTCTCTTTCTTTCTTTTTCTTTTTCTTTTTCTTCCTTTTTTTTTTTTTTTTTAGCTGGGATACAACCAGGGTTCATGAGTTGCTATTGGCTATTATCAGTGTTTTGTCTTCTTTAACCTAAAATGATCCCACTAACTTTTGGGTTCTTTAGTTCTTTCCTTTGTTTCACAAAATCAAAGTTTTTGAGGAGAATACAGTAATTCGTTTCATAAAATTACCCAAATTCTGTATTGAATTTCTCACAGTTAAACTGAGGTTGAACATTTATGGCAAAACTACATAGGTAATGCTCTACATTTCTTATTGCATTGTATTAGGAGTCAAATAATGTTAGGTTGTCTTTAACTGGCAAAGCTATGTCTTGTCACATGATTAAGATGATGAGCTCTATGCTGTGAATGTACATTTTCCCCTAGTTACTTCTGTGCTGGCAAGGTACTGTTTTAATACAAGTCATTGGATAGAAAGACATTTGTGCTTCTTGGTAATATACTGAAAGCTCAGCTCGTTTCCCATCTTGTCCAGGATAAGACCTTGTCTCTGCAATTAAAAACTCAGACTACTGTTGTACTTTTGGCCTAAATGCAGGAATATGGACCAGATTAATCTTCTGGACTGAAACGACAACAACAAAGAAAGAGAAAAAAATACATTAAAACAACAGTTTAGACATCAGATTGTCAGGCAGCATAGGACAGTGATCCCTGAGAGAGGGTAAGAAAACGAGCCCCATAACTTTCCGCAGACTCCTGCCAAGTGAAAGGTTGCAGGCTGTAGCACGAGGAGGGGGAACCCAGGAGGAGCATGGTGGTCTTCCAGAGTTAAGAAGACAAGAGTTAGGAGTTCAGGGGAGCCAATAGGCTAGAGTTCTCAAGGATGAATATCTGAAAAGGAAAGAATTTCATAGCAAATATCTGGAGGTAAGCAAAGGGCCCCATCTGTTGACTATTAATGAGCAAATATGTATGAGGAAGCTTCCCATGGTGGGAAGAAGAACCACCCAAAAAGAAGAGAGGGAACAATCTCATATATGGTCACAAATAGTTTGTGTTCTGCCAGATAGAATGGGGAAAAAAAATCGCATGAATCATGAAGCATTGTGAAGAGTATTCAAAAAAGCATTGGGAACAAAATTAGTATATGAATAAAAGCTGTTCGGGTCTCATCTAACAAAACCTGAAAGCAAATCTCAAAAGGAAAAAGTTAAACAGTTTTCAAATAACTTAGATGTGCTCCAGAATAATGCTCAACAATGTTTATAGACAAACAAAAATATCCAGTATCCAACAAAGTAAAAATTTACAATACTTGGCATCCAATTAAAAAAAAAAAACAAAGAATATGAGGAAGAAGGAAAATAAAATGTTCCCTATGTTTAATAAAGATAAGGAAATAACTGAGCATATTAGAAACATGGAATATTTTTTTAAAGATTCAGATCTAACTTCTCGAGGCAAAACTACAGTTTCTGGGGTTAAGAAAAATACAGTAAATGGAATAAACCACAGATTAGGTACCACAGAAGACAGATGAATGGAATTGAAGATATAACAACAGAAACTATTCAGGATAGAACACAAACAGAGAAAAATGAACAAGGCATCAGTATCTCTGATAAACTTTTAGGCATCTAATATACATGTAGTAGGAGTTCCAAAAGGAGGGAGAGAAAGAAAAAGAATGTGAAGAAATAGAAATGAAAACTTCTCAAAGGTGATGAAAGCAATAGAGAACCAAGAAGTCCAATGAACTCCAAGCACAAAAAAATATGGGAAATTGTATCAAGGTATATCACAGTGAAATATCTCAAAAATGAAGATTTTAAAAGCAGTCAAAGAAATAGACATATCATGTATAAGAATAAAAATAAGAATTAGAGCAGATTTTTCATCAACATCAATAAAAGCCGAACAACAGTGGAGAGACTCTTTAAAGTACCAAACCCCAGAATCTTATACTTAGAAAAAAATATCTTTGAAAAATAAAGACAAAATAAAGACTTTCTTAGATATATAAAAGCTAAAACCTTCACCACCAACGCCTTTATTACAAGATATATTAAGGGAATTCCTTCAGCAGAAAAATGAAAAACAAAAAAGGATCCCAGATGAAAATGTGAATCTATACCAAAGTATGAAGAGCAACAGAAGAAATAAATATATAGGTAAATAAAAATAATTTTCTATTAATTTTAATCTCTATAAAAGATATTCACTGGTTAAAGCCAAAACAAAAACAACGTATTGTAGTACTTATATGGTGAAGTAAAATGCCTCACAACAATAGCACAAAAGTTTGTGGGGAAAAACAGAAGTCTACTGTTGTAATGTTCTTATACTACATATAAAGTGATATAACATTACCCGAAGGTGGATTTTGATCAGTTAAAAGCATATACTATAAATTCTAAAGCAACAAAAAAGAATTTTAGCTAATAAGCCAAGAAAAAAATAGATGACAAAATACATTCAAATAATCCAAAAGAAGGCAAACATTTAGCTTTAGTTTCTGAGTTTATGAAAGTGGCATTTTTCTCCATCAAAGAACAAGGGCTAGATTTTCAAAAAGTGGTATTACAGGAAGAACAAAAGCTAAGAATTGATCTTCTCCCACATGCATAATTGTTTGGCTCCTTTCTGATCACCATGTGTTGAGAAGGCCTGTGTCCCTCTGCTAGTTATATGGGAGGCGCAGGTGCTAACCAAAAATTGGCAGGCTGCATACTCCTGAATTGCAGGAAACCTACATTCTGTGACAACAGGGTCCTGCTGCTACCATGTGCCTTTTAATACCTGAATGCAGACACTTTGTTCTTTTTTGTGTGAGGGCTAAAAAGAGAGGCCAAGTGGAGAAAAGTATCAGCTGAGAAAATGTAACGGTTCTTGATAGATGAAGATTTCTTAGTTTGAGATTAAAGGTTGGAAACAAGAACTCTGTGGTCAAATGGAGCTTTTCATTAAAAAAAAAACAGTTGGGTTCCTAGTTTATGATAATTCCAAAATTAAAGTCCAGATGGATCTATTTCCTAATTATGAAAGGCAAAACCATATAGTCAATGGAAGAAAACATAGGAGGATATCTTTCTGACCTTAAAATAGGGAAATACTTCTTAAACAAATTACATATAGCACAACTAAAGGTAAAAAAACAAAAAAAGAAAAAAAAAGCTGATTGATTCTCTATACAAAAATTAAGGATTTCTGTTCAAAGA
Source organism: Ailurus styani (assembly GCA_002007465.1). NCBI lineage: Eukaryota > Metazoa > Chordata > Mammalia > Carnivora > Ailuridae > Ailurus > Ailurus styani. The sequence goes on along the minus strand of LNAC01000034.1, from coordinate 4,956,531 downwards.
CAAAGTTAAAGGTGATAAACTGAGGGAGAAGAATTTCTAATCTGACACCCAATGCACACTTATAATAGAAAATAAATAAAAGCTGTGAATCCCAAATTAAAAGAAGGGAAGCAAACAAATTCATGGAGATAAATGAAAATAAAAGGAACACTGAATATGTCAAATTCCAAAATTAGAAATATGAAAATACTAAGTATTGTCAAGGAAGTATGAAGAGAGGTACTTTTTTTGCTCTCTGGAGAAGAGACTGGTATATTAAGCATATGGATGCAACCTATGATTCAGAAGACTCTATACCTGGGTTTGCCCAAGTTCTGGTGCACGCTGCTTTTCCAGAATAATTATTAGTAATGCCATTTTCTGCTCTCAAAGTTATTTCAGTATGCACAATAAGTTATATGATTGTCCCACTGATGACCAAGCTATTCAATACTTGAGCTTCTGAGGGAAACTCACACAGGTCTATGAGAGGATATGTATGAATACATCCATCACAGTGTTGTCTGTGGTAGTTGAAAACTGAAGGCAACCTTGATGTCCATCTCTAGGTGAATGACTAAAAAATGCTTAAAGACTGCAAGCCATGAAAACACTAGCAAACAGTTAGAAACATTAGCTAGATATGTATCGTGAAGGTAGAATTTATTTACAGCTGTACTGAGAAACTATTTAAGGAGCACCTGGGTGTCTGGTTTGGGCAATATAAAGGCAGTGGGATTTATGATGTATTGGAGACCCTTAGGGTCAGTTTCTTTTCTGGAGGTTGCAACTGATCTACAGGGATTTGATAAGCCTGGGTTGTTTGTGTGCAAACCAGAATTACCCTTAATTGTTAATGGCAATACAGGCTTTTTTCAGCATGTTCCTCAAAACTTTTCCAGTATCTACCCATTATCCAGTTCCAAAGCCACTTCAAAATTTTAATAAATTTGTTATAGCAGCACCACACTTCTGGTACCAATTTCTGTCTTATTCAGTTTGGGCTGTGATAAGACTGGTGTGCTTATGAACAACAGAAATTTATTTCTCACAGTTTTGAGGGCTGGAAGTATGAGATCAAAGTGCTCACAGATTTGGTGTTTGGTGAGGGTTGCTCCTGATTTATAAAAAACAAAATAAAACAAATGAAAAAAATCGAACCAAGCGGCATCAAAGGGATAGAAAATGGCTTCCCTGGCAGCTTCTATTTTCAGCTTTCCCAGTAATGGCACCTTGCACGTGGGATGTCTCTGGGACCTTCAATGCTTACCTACATTCTCTTTCTGTTGTTTTACTTGTGTATTTTGCATTTAAATAAAAGTCTTAGGTGAGTATGCTCTGTGGAGTCTGATAAGTCTTTTCAAATAGCCAAACTAAAGAAATCTTTACATATATTCAGTTACCTGGATAGATCTTTTTAAGTAAAATAAGAAACTGAACAAAATATTATACGATGCATCATAATGTCCTCTTGTAAATTAATTTAAAAATATGCTCACACACAAAACTGCATCTATTGCAAGAATACATGAATAACCAGAAATACATGGTATATAACAAACATTAGAGTGAGTATCTGGGGAATGGGAGGAAACAAATAGGGTCAGTGATCAGAACCTTGTAGATATTAGGGAACATAATGTGCTGATAAGTATGAAGAATGCAACTCTCAGAATCTGGGCCTTCAAGATAATTTTTATGATTTATAAACCAAAATCCTCTCCATTGAATGTGTAAGTTTTATGACTTTTCTACTGCTAGTCAGCTCTAATTTCTATGGGACATGTGTTTGTATCTGTTGTGTCTAATTTGTTAAAAGCTGAGTATTGGAGTGGTCAGTCCCACCTTAAAATCCAGCTGAAGTCAAGCTTTGATAAGTTTATTGATAAACTCTGAGAAATTTAGATAAACATTTTCAACTGACAAGGATGGTTAGAGGCAAAACTGAACATTGAAATGTGATATAATTTTTGGTTTTAGTTCTTTATCCAAAAATCTTTTCTTCTTCATCAGAAAGCTAAGTCTGGTTTTAAAAAAATACATCACACTTCTGAAATATACCAGATGGTCTTTCCAGGAAATTTAGGATTTTTTTGACAGAATTCTCTGGAGAATCAACCCAAACTTATTTTGGATGTTAAAAGAAAATGGGAAGATATGATCTATCTAGCCTAATTTTTAGTGTGATTAAACACTTTAGTGTCTTATTTAAAAATTTTTCAAGGTTACTAAGTAATTTTTGGAAAAACAATCCCATCATCATAGGTAGAATTAAGAAGCCTAAAGTCTCCACTATGTATCTATTGAATTGACAAGTACATCCTGAAAGGCTAGAGCTTAATTTTGGGAGTTATATAATGCATGTGAGAAGCAATGTTTTCTCAAATTACTATTGCTCATCTCTCTATGCTTAGCACATGGTAGACACTCCAGAAATAGTAGCCAAGAGAATGCATGTATGAAAATAAAAAGATGTTTCAGTGAAGTGAGAGAAAAATTAGTACACTACCTAATAGATACTTAAAATACATGAAGAGTTATTTTGCCAAAAGAAGTCGAATTTGTTTTTTGAAGATCTGGTGGTCAGGACTCAGATCAATGATGGTGACTCAAGAGAAGTAGAAGTTAGCTCAGTATAAAGAACTCTTACACAATTAGAGCTACTTGAAAATGGAATGGAAACTTGAGGAGAGAGTGCCCTGCCTGATGATGAAGGGTTCAAGAGGAAGACCTGTGGCCACTCCCCAAAGATGCAAGAGAAGCACCAGAACTCTGGATGATAAGCAGAACGAGGTGACCTATGATCAACATAATTAGGTTGCCCTGTATTCAAAGATCCACTGTAAGTGATGTTTTCTGTATCTAGAAGCCAGAAGAGAATAAACAAATGGTCTTCAGTTTCTTTTATATTCCTGCTACCCATAAATATTATCTTTTGTTTTATAATTCATGATTTTGGCTTATCTTGGTTAATTAATAAACAAAACAATCTATTTATGCATAAGGCAAAGCCCTTGTGTGGAATTATGCACTCTGAAATATTAGCAATATTTGTGACTCACATAGTAATTTATTCTACAATTTTTTAGTCAATAGTTTTTTAAAGTGCCCACTTTACTTTAGACCCAGGTGATACAATATTGATCAGAAAAGACAAAATATCTGCTCTCAGGTGGGTTTTGATGAGAGAAAACAGGTAACAGCATATCAAAAAATAAATAGAAAAATTTCAGAATGTAGTAAGTGAGGAGAATGGACAGTAAGGAGACAAAAGTGGAAACACTGAAACCAGCTAAGAAATTTTGGAAGAACTCTTATTTTAGCACTTTGGTAGACTAAATAACCAGAATAATAAAAAAAAAGACCCTCCTTGTTAATGCCACCAAAACATAAAGTATCAAAAACAAACAAACAAATATAAGTAGGCAAGTAAAATATATAGAAGCCCTTTTGAAGAAAACTATAAAGCTTTATTAAAAGACATGAAAAATATCCTAAATAAATGGAGAGTTATACCATGTTTTTGAATAAGGATCAATATATTAAAGATGTAATCTTTCTAAAACTGGATTATAGATTCAATATAATTTTCTTTAAAGGATTTTTTTTAAGAAAACCAAAAACTATTTAAAATGTATATAGATGAATAAAAGGACAATAGCCAAGACTCTCTAGAGGAAGCATCAGGTGAAGAAACTTGCTATACAAAACATCAAGACTTATTATTATGAAACCTTAGCTACATAATTAAGGCAGTGTGGTATTTGGGATAGAAATAGAAAATAGAAGAAAATAATCTAAAAACAGATCCACACATGTATGGATACTTGATCTATTATGTTAGCAGTCACTGGGAAAGGACAGACTACTTAAGGAATAATGTTAGAATCTGAATATCTGTTCAAAAGGAAAAATAAAATTAAATCTCTACATGTACCACTTCACAAAGCTTGTCCTAAGACAGACTAAAATTTAAATGTGTATGGCAAAACTTTAAAAGCTTTAGAAGACTATATAGAAGAATATCCTTAAAACTCAAAGTATGGAAACATTCTCTTAAAGAAGCTCAAAAATCTCAAGATCCCAAAGAAAAATACTGATGTTTGACTCAATTACAATGATTTTTTATTATCAGAAATAGCATAAAACTGGTAAAAGGATACGACCAGAACTGAAAGAAAATATTTATAATTATATTGGACAAATATACAAATTTCAAATTTCTATAAATCAATAATTACAAGACAGCTAGCAACAACAAAAATGTTTAAATGACCAAATATGCATTTTAGAGGAGAGGAAACAGGAATGGCCATAAATATAAGAAAGATGCTCAACCACATTAATAATCAGGAAAATGCTATTTGTAAGTTACAAACAGATGGCTCCTTAAACTCTTCACACTCTTCAGATGGGCAGAATTTTAAAAATTAGACCTAATAATAAGCACTGATGAGGTAGTAAGGCAACAGTAATTCTCATCCACTGTTATGGGACAGTAAACCAGCACAAAGAGTTAAATAGTTTGGCTTAAACTACTGCATTTGAATATTCGAAAACCTCAGGACTTAGTTTCTACACTCTACATACTTTGGAGAAACCCCAACACATACTCATAATAGATTTATTACAATGATGTAGCAGTATTGTTTTTAATGAAAAATGACAACAATAAAACATCTAGAAAAATCTGAAAATCATCCAAATCTTCACACAAATTGTAATCAATATGTGAATTGTGAAATACTAAAACAATTGCCTAGTGTAAAGTAGTAAAAATGCATGAAGTACAAATATACATAGCAATACAGACAAATATCCCGAACAAGATATTGAGAGAAAAGAGGTTGCAGAAGAATATATACCATACAACTCGATTTGTGAAAAGTTCAAGAACAAAACTAAATAATGTATTATCTAGGATGAACATATATAGAAAGGAAAAAAATTTATAAGGCCAGAAATTATGAGCATATGATTTAGGGTGCTGGTTAACTGTGGGAGAAATGGAGGACAAATTGGCCAGTGAGGGCATTCAAGTTACTCAATTCTTACTGTTCTATTTCCGAAGTTGGATGTTAATTGACAAGTATTTCTTAAACTTTATATATATATATTATATTTCTTTAATGAAATAGTCCATAGATATTAAAACAAAATGAAAATAAATGACTGTAGTTTGATTAGCATTTTAGCAATGAGGATGGAGAGAACGAACATATTTGATATGTGTTTTGGTTTTACTATTGATAAGATTTTATGAGTTGTATGTGCAAAAGGAGTTAAAAAGTGATATCAAGGAAGAATTCCAGATTTGGGGCTTATAAATCAGTATATTCTCACTGGTTATTCAAATAAGGAAAATGTTTACCATGGAAATAAGGTTTCTGATCTGGACATGTCATTTTTGAGATGTGTATTATACCTAACCAAGATGTTAAGCTGACTGTTAATTACATGAGTTTTGAGACAAGACATATCTGGGGTGGTGATACAAATTTAGGAGTCAAGGGCATATGAATGGTATTCATATTAAACAACGAGACTAGATGCAATCTTCAGGGAAGAGAGTGAATTTTTTTTTTTTTAAGAGAGTGGATTTTAAAGGAAGGCATTGTGTGGCCAAAATGTGGTTCTCCAACTATTCAAGGTTGAATATATGAGATATGTTCATTTTAATAGTTATTGAAACATTTAAATACCTTATTTGAGACAATCATAATTTTCTCAATACAGTGATTTATTGCAATACTTTACCTTAAAATTAGTTTTTGAAATAGGCAAAGTATACATATATTTAATAAATAGGCAAATAAATTTTTGTTTGTTTTTGTTTTACTTCAGTCCATTATTTGTTCACTAAATTGCTTTAGGCATGGAAAAGTGCACTTGAAAATTTCATTTTATTGATCTCCTTACTGTTCTTCTTTTTCTCCTTACTGTTCTTATGTAAGGTCTCCTAAAATGACTCCTAGATTCTATAGAAGGATTAAAGAAGTTATACATAACTACACTTAAATATTCTCTTATAAATGGTCATTTTTTTCAAAAATTATGTCATACACCCCAGCTTTTGTTTTAGAAGTGTAATTAAATTCTATTTATGAGAATTACTGACAAGTAGATCACAACAACCAGCATAAATAAAGGTTAAATATTTGTTCCATGAATATTATATCCATCATGGTTTGTTTAAATACAATTCTAAAAACAATTTAAGGACATAAATACATGCAAATTTCTGATTCTTTTGATATTTAATAGCCTGGATTTATTCTAATTCCTAAAGTATAACATTAATATTGACAGATACATTGTTGTAAAGGTGAGGACTTTCTTTTTGGTGAAAATCATAACTGTTTCTCCATTTTTTTAATAGCTGAATCCATTTTTGTTTTCCCACAATGGCCTTTCATTTTTTCAGAGTTCACTAAATTTAGTAACTAGTTTTTCCTAAAATATTCAAATACATCTTATCATTCTCATTATGCTGATGGACTTCCTTAGTAAACTTCCCCACCCCCTCATAGTAACTTCTTATCTTAGGACAGTTTTTAGTCCCTTCACACAGGCTATGGACTGAAATTCCAGTTCTGATTATCTTCTGTTTTTGGCTGAGTTAATATTTTTACAATAGAAATACAGTGTATAGTGATAGAATTTGTCATCTTAGATGTCCTCAGCAACATTTGTCTATATATTAGAAGGCAAATGGATGGTGCCATTATCTGGAAAATTAATAAAGAAATATTCTATTATCATGGTGGATTGATCTCATGTAGTTATTTTCTCTTCTTCCATTAACTTCACCAAAATGATTGCGAAGGAATAAAAAGTTTTAAATATTCAAAGAAAATGAGTATTTAAACAGAGAAGGAAAACAGAGGAAATAGGTAAGCAGAGAAGATTATCAGCAGCTGAGAGATTTCAGTAATTTCAGGAGAAACCAGAAGACAGTTGGAAGAGTAGTAACTGACTTAACTTCATGAAGGAAGCCTCTAACTAAATGCCAGAACAGAGAATGAATGATAAGAAGCTTGAATTTATGGTACCTGGAAAGCTCAGTATTTGGAGGTACAGGGTATTTTGGAAATTTGAAGTTATTGAAGATAGATGGTTAATTGAGAGAATGTATATAGATTTAATGTTTTCTAGTCCCCCTTCTCCACCTGTAAAAACAAGGTGACTACCAACAAGGAAAACAAACCAATTACATATTTTCAAAAGAAATAAAACCACAGAGGTGCCTGGGTGGCTCAGTTGGTTGGGCATCATATTCTTGGTTTTGGCTCAGGTCATTATCTCAAGGTCATGGGATTGAGCCCCATACCAGTCTCCGTGCTCAGCACAGAGTCCGCTTGAGGTTCTCTCTCTCCTTCTGTCCCTGCCCCGACTCATGCTCTCTCGCTCTCAAATCAATAAATAAAATATATTTTTTTAAAGAAAGAAATAAAACCACAATACCTCTGAACATGGGGACAAAAACAAAGTGAAACACTGAGGAACTGAGGTTAGGATCAAGGGTCAATATAGGGATGCATTTGGGGGGGTCCGAAAATGGAATGGTGGGATCCTTTGATCCCAGGCCTCCAGTCACAGGGATATGGCTCCCACGAAGTAGGCTGAGGGGTCTTCTTTGCAGAAACCGAATAGTTAAGAGTAGGGAACAGAATTTAAATATTGATGTATTTCAATGAAAAGACCAACTTCTTGATTACTCACACCCAACAAATTCTATCCATACACTAATAACTTCAATTGTTTGGTCACTCTTACTTTCAAATATGAATGCATAACTAAGGATCATGGGACATTTGGTTAGTCTCTAATATGAAAGAAAGAGAACAAAGTAAGCACACTGGAAAAAGGATCATGGGAGAAAAAGTATGACGAATATCTCAGAGTTACAAGAGAAGATATATCTATGAAACAAAATCAGATTGTTGTAAAGTTAGAGCAGCTGAAAAGCAAGAAAAAGGTCTTGGAAATATTTGCAAAGTTAAAATTCCAATAGAAAATTTGGAAAACAAAATGCAGGAATCACTCAGAATAAAGAATAAAAATGAAAGGAAAAAAATGGAATGGAAAAAAAATTTATAGTCAATTCTGAAGGTCCAGCATCGATTCAAAAGCATTCCAGAAATAGAACAAAAAGGAAAGAATTTAAAAATTATTTTTAAAAACAACAAGAAAATAAGGGCATGATTGCAAGTGTTCACTGAATCCCTAAGAGAATAATATTTTAAAGAAATTGAATCCAATGTGCATTGTCTTGAAATTTCAAAATTCCAAGGATGAAGAGTAAAAAATCAAGACTACAAATGGGGTATGGAGCAGATCACATAAAAGGAAACAGAAAAAAGAAACAGCTTCTGAATTCTCAACAATGAACACTGGATATCAAGAGACATTAAAATATGAGGGGAAATGACTGTCAGCAGGGACTTCTACAACCAGTCAAATCATTAGCTGAGTCTGAAGGGGGAAAAAAAGGTAGAAGGAAAATTTACGATAATTACAGTCTGTAATATCAGTAGTTCAGGTAAAAGGGGCGTGTGTGTGTATGGAGTTGTAAGAATCCTGATCTCATTTACCATAACACAGAGTCAAAAATTAACATAAACATTGATTAATTCATTGCAATATAAGGAAATTGTACTACAACCGTGTCTGATAATATTTATTTGTGAGTATTGCATCTCTGGGCTGCCAGTGTGGGGAAATATAAGGTCTGGGAGGGAATATAGTTTTCTTTACAAGACTTGTACTATTCAATGGTTTTAAGCTCTGTTAGCATACTGCTTAGATCAAAATTTTACAAATTAATAAAATACAGAATGAAGAGAAGCACTAGTGAACTAATAATTAAGATTTTCTTTTTATGGTCTATTTGTTTATATGAATATAAACCTGACAAAGTGTTTCAATTTGTGAAGCAATATCAACAATATTTGCTGCTGAGCAATTCATGTGGTAGCTTTGAGAACTAAATAACTACTATTAAAAGCACTTCAGCTGTCCCAGTGGAAATAATAACACAAACACAAAACAACATTATAACATGCCAATTCTAAATTTTCACTTTATTAGGAGTTAAGTGCTTATATTTTCATGTGCCAAGCAGTATAATATAGTGTTAATAATTTAAGGCATTTATCTTATACTTATGAAAACAATGCCAAGTACGTGTGTCAGTTGCAGCAGTTCGATTTTCGAATAAAAACATAGAAGATCAGTTTGCCAGTTCTATCCCAAGTAATGAAATGCTAAATACAGGTACCCCCTGCCACTATCTGAAAGTTCACTTTTTTTTATGAAAGACCTATACTAGTATCTGTTTTCACTAACCAAAAGAAATCTGAAGAGGATTTTTGCTTTTATGAAAGAGTAATTGCTTCTTTGGTGTATGCCATTTTGGCTTAGGAAAGTTTTCATAGGAACGCTCTATTCTTCATCCTTTTTTTTTTTAAGATTTTTTTTATTTACTTGAGAGAAAGAGAATAAGCAGAGGGAAAGGCAAAGGGAGAGGGAGAGAGAGAATCTCAAGCAGTCTCCTCACTGAGAGTGGAGTCGCACTATGGGGTTCGATCCTAGGACTTTGAGAGCATAACCTGGGCTGAAATCAAGAGTCTCACGCTTAACTGACTGAGCCACCCAGGGGCCCCTTTTAATGTCCATCCTTCCAATAGCCATGGCTAAAAAAAACAACTTTAGGTAAAAACTCAAAGTATGTCCGTATTTCCCTCCTTGGACAGTGAAAGACTAATTTATATTCACAGGGTAGGGATACATTAATTTGGCAGTCACTTGAAAGCCCTCAGGTAATTTCCAGGTTACCAGTAATACCGTGTATTAAGTGAAACTGCCATCCTTGATATTTTGTAAAGATATTTTAATAATTGTTGATTTTCCTCATTTAGACCCCAACCTCCCTCCCCCCAAAGAGTCTTCCTATATTTACTTTAATCTGAACATCAATTTAAAAATAATCTCATGTGGTAGAGAAATTGCAAGGATTCTTTACTTGGTACCTGCTCCTGATGAAGGGCACTGAAAATCTGTGCAATTTCTGAATCCCATGGAAGAGTGATGTACCACAGAACTGGCTGTCCTGAGTCACAGCTCACTTCAGACCACCTTCCCAGACATTTCATTATTTATAGTAAATAATAGACCAGTGACACAGTATGAATAGCATAGGTTGTGTAAGTATCCTTTCCTGGTATGTTTTAAGAGGTTGAAGAACAAAAGCTGCTCTAACAACAGGCTATTTGGGGCTATAAATATTTGTTAATACCTACTGCAAAGCATGTAGGAGGAGAAAAGAAATGTCATTCTCTTAATTAACTTAATGCACATATTAAACTTTAGAATCCTGTAGGGATCTTTCATTGAGCTACCGTCAAATCAGTCAGTGGACTATGTTAAAATGAAATTCACGGAATCAGCTAACTGACATTAATTCATCTGACGAAGCAACAGACTGAATAAGATTGGCAGTTTGAAAAGTCTAAAGGTTTAAAATGTGTTGCAATTCCATTAGATTCACTTATACATTCACATTACAAGAATATTCTAGGTTTTACAATATATGACCCATTAATTCTTTCAAAATATAATGAAATGAAATTATTAAAGTTAAGAAAATAAAAATTATACATGACTTGAATTTTCATATTTGCCAAGCCTCCTTCTGCAAGAAAGAAAACTCATATATTTATTTACCAGAAAAGTGGGGTTCATTTCTGAAGCACAGAATTTCCATAATTTTCCTCCTAAAGGCTAAATATGAAAGAATAAGTTAAAATGTGAGGATTTTCATGCTCTCTCAAGTTTTCTTTGCATCAAATCCTGGTCAACGACTTTGTCACTTGTTACTTGTGTATCCAAGGAGAACATGCAGTCTTGATTGTTTCCTGCTGTTTAAAATTTTCATCATCATTAGTTTCAAACTTGACTCTTGATACAGCCCAATTTTTCTCTTGTGTTTCTAATTTATGTAATGTAGTAGCTTTTTGCTAGTGCTGAGTCTTCTTCATAGGACAGATTACATATATATGTATATGCATATATATGTATATATATATACACATACATATTTTATATATACACTGTCTAGAATTAAAATCTAATTAATCTACACTTACATTTTATATGATTTCAATACTTGATTTAATTACATGAGCAAATTTTTAGTGGTGAAAATAATATTCTTCTAAAAAATATGGTTGTGAGGGTTGACCACATTATTTTAAAATACCCTGTTTTTGACCTCCAATTATTTGAATGAATGAGACTCTTTCTGAAATGTTTTTTAAGGAAATCTCCATGGAGTAGTAGGTGAGAGCAATTATGATCCCATCCATTTTACAAAGAAGTGACATACCAGAAGGCTAATTTTAGTTTCTTCCAAGAGACTTATAATTGAACAAAAATCTGACTCCCAACTAGATATCAATAAACTAGGCATTTTCGGGAAATTCATGTTCACAACTCAGTCTTTCTTTCATTATACCATTTGCTTTCCTTCCAAGAAATGACTGATTTTAAATGCTATGTTTGTATTTTAACAAACCAAAGAAAACAGATATCATCACATTCTATGTAAACTGCAGTGCTGATGGTCTTTCTGCAGCTGCCAGGCAGACAACATTCTCAGGGCTGGGGACAGTGTGAATATTGTGTGGTGCAGGATACAATTTATGTTAAAAACCAACTATTGCAAATATTCACTGAGATAACAGAATAATAAGTTTTCAGAGCTGGAAGGGACTCTAGGAACCATCTGGGCAAATGGTTTGCAATGTTTATACAAGTAAAGATTCTTTCATTATTTTAACCACAGATTCTAAATGTTGTAGGATTCAAAATCAGCAAACAAGCTGCAACGTAGACTTTTTTTTTTAAATAGGAAAGATCATACAGAGTTTTAACTTAGTTTGAAGAATTCCATTGTTACCTTTGAGGGCCCAGTTTAGGAATGAATGAGTTAGCTTCATTGTTGCACTCTACACATGATAGAAGTTGTACCTGTACTGCATGAGGGTTTTTCAAGGTTACAAAGAGAGTAGCACTGGAGAGAGGCTGTAAGCAGGATGTATTTGGGAAAGCATCAGGTCTGATAATTCATTAGCACTTCTTCCTCAGCATGTCCTCTTTAATGTTGGTCCATTCCAGTGTCTGCTTCTTGTGCTGTGCAAAAATTTTAATTAACAGCTACATACTGTTGATGCTCAAGCCATTTCTCTAATTCAACCTCTAATTCAACTTTTCTTACATTGAATACTACCTATGCAAAGGCTGTTTGGTTTTTACTTGACTTGCATGTGTATCAGCGATACCATCCTTTCTCTGTTCAATGTTTTTCAAGGAGCAATACAAATTTCAATCTTCTGTGAAATGTCTCCTGATTTCCACTTTCCACCATGTCCAGGAAGAGATGATGTGCTGTTCCCTGTGTTTATGTGAGAAGTTACAACATTGGTCTTCTTTTCTAATTGTTTGTTCATGTGTGTCTAACTAGACAGAAAGACTCCTGAAGGTAGGAAGAGTCTGTGGTTCACCTTTGTAACTGCAGAGCCTACCTCCATCTGGCTTCACTGTGCCTGCCAGATAAGGGTTTATGTGTGGTGTGTAATAATGATCTGCTCATCATACTAAAATATCTGTTTTCCAGTTTTAGACGAATTCAGAGTAACCATAAACTTTATTTAGCTACATTTGTGCATTTCTTATGTACAGCAAAATATTTTAATTAAAATATAGTATAAAATAATAGTTTCAGAAAAATCTTATCTTCTACCACTGAACTGGCCATTGAATTTCATTATTTAGAGACAAAAATGTGGTCCTTTTATGATAAATTATGACAAACAAAAGACATTACAGAAGTAACTATGTTAATATCATTTTGAAGTACGTACCAAGCTTACAGAAAATTGAGGGAAGGACCACTAATTTTCAACATGATCTTCTCTATTAATTTTTTTTAAAGATTTATTTATTTATTTATTTATTTATTTATTTATTTATTTATTTATTTATTTATTTATTTGTCAGAGAGAGAGAAAGAGAGTGAGAGTGAGAGAACACAAGCAGGGCAGCAGAGGCCGAGAGAGAAGCAGGTTCCGGAAGAGCAAGGAGCCCCATGCAGGACTCATCCCAGGATGCTGGGATTATGACCTGAGTCGAAGGCAGCCACTTAACTGACTGAGCCACCCAGGCATCCCTTCTCCATTAATTTTTTAAAAGATCCCAATGTTTGGGTACATTGAGAAAAAATTCTTGTCTTTCAGTATATTCAACAAAGATATAAGACAATCTACTGGCTGTAGATGGCTGTAGAAAATAACAGTTATAGACACAACTTTCTATATTGTCAAGTGATTTAATGAACATCTCACATGCTTGCAACTAGCTGTTAATAAGCTCTGGTTTCTTAGAAAAGATATATTAGAAATAAAGAGAAAGTATAGTTTAGTCATTCTGAGTTTGGGATTTGCAGTCAGTTGAGTTTGAATCTTTACTTTGCCAATTGCAGCTGTGTGACCTTGGGCAAGTTAATTAACCTCTCCAAACCTGTAGCTTCTCATTAAAAATGAAGCTTATAATTGAATCTGCTTTATAAAGTCATTGAAATGATTAAGTAGAATAATTCATGGAAAGGATCTTGTGCTACAGTTAAATGGTAACAATAAATGAAATTATTATTGTTGCTGTAACTGTGAAGTGGCTGTTATTGGAATTATGGTCACAGAAATTTAAGAATGGAAAGGACTTTAGTGATAATTTAAAAACAAATCTCTTATTTTACAGTTGAGGAAACTAAAGTTTAGGACAACTGTCAGTCTTGCTCAAGTCTGTTTTTGCAGCAGTGGTTAAACTGTCAAAGCTTCCATGTGTCTGGAATTATAGCTCAGTGCTCTTCATACTCTCCAGTAAAATGAGTACTATACTTCATTCTCTACGTAATTTATTTTCCATAAACAAAACTCTTTTCACTTCCAGATTATTTTCTTGTGATCTTACATTTGACTGAAGAAAGGTAGTAGAAAATTAATAATCATGATATTTGGGCAAATGTGTGAGAATTGTTTTGAAAGCTTAAATTCACATCTTGTTTTTCATCCTCTTTCTTACAATACTCACCTCCCAAAACACCTGATCTCTTGTCAGACAATTGGAACCAATCCCACCTGAGGTAGTTTGTTTCCAGAGATAGGTGCACATGGATCCTCATTTAAGGGTACTGTTCTAGGACTTGATTCTCTAAAGCCACACCCCTAACCTGCAGGTCCTCCTGCAGACATCAACTGTCAGAATTGGACCACTTGTTCTGATCCTGGAGACTCTTCTACTACCTTTCAAAGATCTTACTTACTTTAAATTGGTTCATAAAATGCAAAAGTATACCACAAATAATTTTTATTCTATGTGTATTAACTAGTTTAATTGACTAGCATTGTTTTCAGATCATTTTTTTGTCAAGTAATTTTGGAAAATGCTTATGTTTTAGTCTGGGGAGTAGTATTAAACATATACTGAATTTAAGTGAGCAGCTAGTAGCTATCTGACAAACCTCTAATTACATACATTTCAATTTTTCTCTTTGGATTACTGAACCCTTAGCAAACTAATGCATAAATCACATCCCCCTGCAAAACTGGTCGAAATATCTATGATATATTACATATGTCCTGGTTTAAATCAAATTGCTTATATACTTCTGCATCTAGCTTTTTACTCAAAATTTTATCATGATTTCCCATGTAATTATGATTTTAATGCCTGTATAATATTGCATGATATGGGTTGCCATAATTAACTTTTCTTTTTTTTTTTTTTTTTTTTTTTTTTTTTTAAAGATTTTATTTATTTATTTGACACAGAGAGAGAGATTACAAGTAGGCAGAGAGGCAGGCAGAGAGACAGGGAGAGGAGGAAGCAGGCTCCCTGCTGAGCAGAGAGCCCGACGCGGGCCTCGATCCCAGGACGCTGAGATCATGACCTGAGCCGAAAGCAGAGGCTTTAACCCACTGAGCCACCCAGGCGCCCTAACTTTTCTTGTTTTGTGGGGCATTTAGATTGCTTCCAGTATTTTGCTATTGTAAATAATGTTTCAATAAGTGCTGTACACTTAAATAAATGTTTTTTTATACTTCAATTTCCTTAAAATAACTTCATAGAAATATAATTACAAGGATAAAGAACATAAACATCTAAAGCATATTATTAGTTTTGTCAAATATAATAGGATAAGTGCCCCCTATATATCAGTTAATCAAAAAGAAAAAGAATATTTCTCATTGTGCTTTTTATTTATATATCCTTCATTATTAATGAAGTTAAATATTCTTTATTTCATTAGCTATTATGTTTCTAAATGAATAAATGAATAATTTATAATTTATTATGAGGTGTGGGCTTTGAGATTTTTTATGTTTAATTAATTTGAATTTTAATGATTTTTAAATGTGCTTTAATAATTTGTTCCGTCTAACTATTTACTCATGTTTCTCCAAATCATTTTACCAGAGATTGTTCTCTTATATGAATTTTGGGATAGATTTTTAAATTTCCTGAAGGTATCCTATTGAGTTTTTGATTGAAATTAAGTTAAATATATAAACAAAGCTGGTATCAAATAGTTTTTTCCAATCTTCTCATTTAGGAATTTGTTTATTCATTCCATTAAGCCAAGCAAAATATTATAGGTATCATTTATTTCTTGTTAAGGTGATTCTTAGTGATCATATTTCACATTTGTTTCTGTAAATGAAGTAATTTTTCCACTGTAATTTCTAATTGATTATTACTTGTGGATATGAAATCTTTGGTTTTTTTAACGTGCTTATATCCACACAGTTTATTTAAAAATTTACTTTTTTTCCCTCCATAGGTTCTCCATATATGAGTATTTTCTTTCCTTAGCCCATGGACAAACTTTGCTGACTCATACCCTTACAACTGTGTGAATAATAATATGGAACAAATTTAGATAGCGCATAATTCACTTTAATATAAAAATCTGCCTACAATTATATTTTTACCAAAGCACAGCCTTCCTCATTTCTCCACTAATAACTTAGCCCACTGAAATCTAAACTGCATACCTAATATTGCTTAAATTGCTTTTTTTAGTCTAATATTTATTTTCAGTGTATTCACATGCCAAGCAATGTGATAGGAACAGATGGAAATAGGTTGCTATGTCACCAGTGACTTCCCAATTGTCAAATTAGTTAATTACTTCATTCATGAAAATCATTTGTTGAATTCCAATGAGCACTCTTCAGGTTTCTTCATCTTTTTCTGGTGGGGGAGGGTCCTATCTGTTTGGTTATCTCATTCATCTTTCCACATTTTTTTTAAAAGATTTTATTTATTTATTTGACAGAGAGAGATCACAAGTAGGCAGAGAGGCAGGCAGAGAGAGAGGAGGGCCTCCATCCCAGGACCCTGAGATCATGACCTGAGCTTAAGGCAGAGGCGTTAACCCACTGAGCCACCCAGGTGCCCATCTTTCCACATTTTTCTGCTGTATCTCTGACCAATGTTCAGGGTACTATGATGGCTCATCTACCCATTGCTTAAATATTAGTATTTCCGTGAAGGTTGATTTGTTTTTCATGATTCCTCCCTTCCCTTCTTTTTTTATATTTTCCTCTTGGTCAACCCAAGCTATTTCATAGCCTCAAATGTGACCTGTAGGTGGATGACTTCCAAATAGATATACTAGCTATCATCTCTTTCCAAAACTGCATTTCTAATGGCCTACTTGTCATTTCTAACTTAGATGCTTAAATAAAATGTTTGATCAGTCCAACTTGGGATTATCTTTTCCTCAAAATCATTGTCTTGGTTGGAATTCTTTATTTTGGACAATGGCTTCGTGATAGTGATAATAATGATAATCATGATATAATAATAATATCAAGAGGAAACACTTATTCAACATTTACTATATTCCAGGCTCCACTTAAGAGTACTGTATGAATTAATTCATTAATCTTCACAACAATCTGATGAGGTAAAAATAATTAGTATACCTGTTTTACAAGAAAAAAAAAGTTAGGCACAAAGAGTTTGAGTAAATTGCCCAAGGTCACACTGATAGAATAAAAAGTGATGAAATCAGCTTTAAAGTCTTAATACACAGTCTGTATTTTATTTATTTATTATTTATTCATTTTTTAAGCTACAATTCTGTTCTTCTCAGCTGAAAACTTCAGGGTCATCCCTGAGTCATTCCTTCCTCTTACATTACTAAATAATTTACCAACGCCTGTCAATTTGGTCTCTTATATGTTCTGAGGCAATGTCCTTCTCATCACCTCTACCACCACTTTGTTTTTTCAAGTAACCACCAACTCTTAAAGAGTGGCAGAGACTTAGTATGTCTAACATTGTATTGCTTCCATGATGCCTTTAATATAGTCAGGCATGATCTAATCATTCTTTCCATAACTTTTTGTTTCCTGATAAAATTCAAACTCCTTGGCTAAATATATAAGGTCTTTTATATTCTAAAGTTGTTTTTTATTTTTTTAAAGTCTTTATTTATTTGACAGAGAAAGAGAGAGAGAGCATAAGCAGGAGGAGCAGGAGAGGGAGAAGCAGACTCCCCCGCTGAGCAGGGAGACCAATGCGGGACTTGAATCCCAGGACCCTGGGATCATGACCTGAGCCAAAGGCAGACACTTAACTGACTGAGCCACGCAGGTGCCCCAAGTTGTTTTCTATTTCTAGACATTTTCCACCCACTTCTCAACGCTACCACAAACATGCTCACAGTTGTACTGAATTACTTATCCTTGCCTAAACATATATGTACATATAAGCTGGTCTATGGAAGTTAAATGGATCTAAATTCACCATCATGGTTGGAATGTAGAAGAACTTGTTAAATTAGGATAATAGTAACCTCTTTTTACAGTAATTTAGGATTGGTGATGGGTATAAATGTTTACAGATGACAATAAACCTGTGAGTATCAAATGACCCTGTGATTCAACAGGTCACACATGTCAGGGACAAGAGGTGTGAAGCGATCGCTCCACTTGTTAGACTATTTATGGCTATACTAAAATAATTTTGAGTATAGTTCTCCTCAGTTACATCTTTTTATTTGAATTTCTACCCTATTGATCCTTTGAAGCATTTTAATGTGAATCTTACAAAACCACTTTTAGGTAATTAATGAGGGCATAAAAAAATTCTAAGTAGAAAGAGAAAGAAACTAAAACTAAGCAAAATCAATTAACAGTCTTAATAATTTTCTTACTATAAGGTATTTATTGGATTAAACAAAATCATCACTCAAAACTCAAGGTTATATAATTCTAAATAAGGCAGCAGTGACCCAAGTCATTTAACTGCACAAACATCTGGCAGGTGAAATGACAGCATCTAAATCATACAACAGCTACGAAGAGAAAAATAGAATTTTTGGACTAGAACAATTGCGTGATAAATGTATCCTACTTTTCTTCAATGTTTAGTTTTGATTAATGGACAAACTTAGCCATGACTTTGCCTTGACATTTATCTCACAGTCAGTGGCCATTATCTTGTGACAACAATCTCTTTCTGTTATCTTGCAGCTCATAATTGTTAAGTCTTCTTGCTAAAGATTTCCAATCAATTTAGTAATTTATGACATACAGGACCAAACTTTCAAATAAAGTATTTTAGGCGTATGGCTTATGACTAAAACTAAAATATAATTGGCTTATAGCAGTTTTGTGGTTATTTACATACATATACAAACACAAAGGAAAAGTGTTGAGGAAAGAAAAACAAATACTAACATTTTTGAAAATTCGAATTTCTTTAAATTCTATATAAATTCCTGACAAAATTTTTAGAGTTGGAACTCAAAGAGGCCCAATAATATTTTGCTAATTAACATACTGATCACATCACATTTTATTAGATGGAGTAGCCACCATTGCCAAATCCTTAGAGTACTGAGCAAGTTGCCAGGAAAATGTAAGAACTGGCATTCCCCTCAGTAAACATATTTTTTCCTTTCCCACATTTTCCTGCTCTTGTGGCAATAGGAATCTTCCCAGAGCATGCTAGAAATGACAGAATTGCAAGGCAAATCATCTAACATAGCATTTGTTTTGTTTTGATAGTTCATTTTAAAACATTTAATCTGAACAACTAGAAAATGAATTGTACTAAGAACACCTGGACTCTCTGGACTCTCTATTTTTAGATGAGGAAACTAAAGCCCAGGATATTTTCATAACTTTCTCAAATCTACCTAGATATAAAGAAAGGAGAAACACTCATGTGATAATAATATTTCCCCAAAACACCTAATCCAGTGTTCTTTCTCTTGATCATTTTTCTTAGAAGTTACATGGAATACTTACTAAAAATATAGATTTCCTGGTTCTTACTCCAAATCTGGAATGAGGCCATAGAAATCCACATTTTTATAGTCTAGGAGAGTCTGAGGTCTAGGGCATTCTGATGTAACCAATCTAAGAACATATTTTGAGAAATGTTGTTCTATGCCCACATTTCTTCATAAATATAAAATAATCTTCCTTATTGCTTTGGTTGTACACTAGATATCTCAATGGTGGGATTTCTTAGCCATTCAGCTTTAGGAATATCTGATGCAGACTGAAGTGGAGAGGAGAGAGAGAGGAGCGTGTGTGTGTGTGTGTGTGTGTGTGTGTGTGTGTGTGTGTATTTGTACATGTTTGCTTGTTAAGGTGAAAACTAAAGATGAAGAATGGCTTTGGTAGGAACTTGGTCACAAATAAGCTGAAGGACTTACAGAGACTAAATCAAACTGATTCAAGATCCAGACATTTTTATATATTAGAAGTACTTTCACATACATATATTTTGGAATAAGTATGTGTGCTGGCATCCAAAGAAAGGCTACTTCAAAGAGGAGACCTTATGCCAACTTCTCCTATCAGAGGTGAAAAGACTTCTAAAAGCTCCTTGCTCTGATGATGCTATTCATCTATTCATTTTTTCATTGCTGTCCTTACTATGCACTCGCATATTAGTTATATCTTATTCGGACATTGCCAGTATGGGATGATCAATCCTCAGAGGAAACATTCATCACTTTCCACATGATCCTGTACTATGCTCTCTGTAACCCCCATTCAGCACTCATCCCTAGCAGGCAGGTGATACAGCAGTAGTCAGCTCTTAGATAACTTGTTTCCCAGAGACCTATGAGACCGTAGGTCAAATGCCATGTAATCACATTAATAGTGAGGTATAGGATGAGTTCCCTGTCATAGACAACTGGTATGGACAAGCAACTTCTTCAATAGTGAATAACTTAAGCTAATAAAAATATGAAGCAATTGTTCCACTTTGATGCCAATATTTCTGGATCTCTACACCCAAATCTCTTGTGCACATTGGCAGCAATTATGCCATTATAAATTGAAAATGGATCCAGATATGCAGCAACTTTGATAGTATAACCAAGAGTTTGCTAGTTTAAACATTCAAGTCATACCATTGTCTCACTTTGAGGCTTTTCCAGTGAGCTGAAGTAACAACAAGAATTACTTAATTGGGCTTAATTATATAGATTGTTTTTCCCCATAAGTTACTTGCCAGCCTGAATCTACATGGCAGCTCTTTTTTATGCCCTAGTCTTGAAGGAATTGGCTTAGGTGGTTTGGTGTATCTACCTTGTACATGGACTATTGATGGCATCTGCAGGATCCTTCTCCAAATTCTCTCTCCAAAGGTAAAACTGATTGGTCCCCACTTTGTATACCTCGGGATCAATAACTTCATCCTTCTGCAGCCCTGTGATGCTTCCTTGCCTTTATTTGACTCACCCAGGAGTGGGGCATTTAGGTTATGAAATATCTGTATTTGACATCTCAGAGAGTCAGCACATTTCCCTATTTCTCATTCTCCATAAATCCACAGATTCCAGGGTCATTGTCATAATCCTAAATGAGGAATATCCCTGCTAAGAGCATTCCATACATACGGTCTCTTTTCTCTTGAGTCGTATTGGTTCATTTATGAAAAAGTCCAGTTTAAACTTTTTCTAAGAAGACTATACCAAATTGTCTACTCCCCACCTCTGCCTACAGCATCCTCATTTCTGCTCTCTCACAATGAGAGTGAATGGATCATAGGCCAGCTACTTTAACACCTTCCTCTCCAATATTAAAAGAGATAAATTAACTGAAGGCACTTAGAACACTATCATAACACTACTATAACTATGGCACAATTATAAGTTAAAATATTAAATTAATTCAGCCACTCCATGGAAATGATTAAGATCAACTTAACTTCTAGAGTATAGATCATGTAAAACAGAATAATATATCTGGCTTGCTAGATAATCCATGGTGCTTCTGTTTTCTATAACTTGACTAGTGGCATCGGCTCACTTTTCTTCTTAGTTTCCTGGGAAGAAGTGTTCTGGGAAAGTGCTTATAATAAAACAGGGGAAGCTAAGAGCCTTCTGCATTTGCTGATAATTAAATATGATTAAATCATAAGTATTCAAGAAGAGAGGATTACAACATAAATAACATTAACCATGTAGAGTAGTGAGATATTGTAAGAGTGAAGAACATAAACATAAGGCACATGTTGGAAGCTAAATAGCATGCAAGAAAAAGATCTAGTGCAAGTCAGTTTCACAAAATAAAATGAGAAAAAAGAGAATAATATATGCAAGGCATCAAGAAGTTTCATGAGTCTTTGAATAATTCTAAGGTGATAAGAAGCAGCTTATTCCAAGTAGATAAGAAGCAGACACTTCTTTGGTAAAGACAAATATGAAATGAACAATGTAAGAGTGAAAGAGTTTATAAAACTAGATACATGAGAAACTAGGAATGCTAAAAATATCTAGAGCAGAGAAGGCTTAATGATCTATAAGAAGCAAATATATGGCACAATTAATAGAATTTACCAGAGAGAATTGAGTTTAAGAAGTGTCATGAGACTTTTAAAGAACAATAGATAATAAATTCATTTTTGCCAGGAAATGCAGTTAAATACTAGAATGATCTACTAAAATATGTTGTAGCATCTACTTCAACAACATCATTATAAAGAAGATTAACATTCATGTACCACAATAGGTAAATTCTAATTTACCTGTTTTAATATCTATGCTAAATTCTATTAGAATAGATATTCTAATTATCAATTCTAAATTCTAATGAGACCAAAAGCAATATGTCCTCTCCTATTCCCATAGCTCTGTGATAAAATCCCATGGGATTACTAGAAAGCTGAAAATTTAAAACTAGTTAGATATAAAATGCCTTGCAATGTGCATTCACATGCCTAAATTTATGGACTTCTATAACAATTTTGCCAAAACAAAGCAAAACAAAACAAAATGACAACACTTATTTACTGTGTTTAAACTCTGTTTCAGTGTTACAAAGGTATTTCTTATTAATTGAATTCTGTGATTTATGTGCAATAAATGACCAGCTACTAATTTTTCTGTAGATGTTGAGAGTACTGCAAGTTCCAAATAACCTTCAATAGGAATAAGACAATAAGGATTTCCTTAAATGTTTAATTTATTTTTTGAATATTATGCTAACACTAATGATGTTAGAAGCACCTATTTCAAAATAATCTTTGTGTATTTAATGGTGCTAAGTGTTTTATGTTGTATAATTAAATTTGAATTAATATGTAAATGTTATTGGTGAAAGACTCTTTGGTACTTAAAATGGATTTAACTGGGTGTTCATAGTCTGTGGAATACTCCAGGATCAGTTATTGAATTAAAGAGTTTATTTCCAAGAAAAGGCCCTCTGTAAGTGAGTTTGCATCTGTTCAATTTGATACTAAACAGAGTTTTAATTCAGATCAGGACCATTTCTTGTGTTTAAATAATTGAGTGAGAACAAGATAAAATTTTGTCAGATTCTGCTTTCACCAAATGAGATCTTCTAACAAAGAAATTATGTTATTGTTCTGTCCAAATAATAAACACAATGTGTTTTTATGTACGTC
The DNA here is from genome assembly GCA_002007465.1 of Ailurus styani. Taxonomy (NCBI): domain Eukaryota; kingdom Metazoa; phylum Chordata; class Mammalia; order Carnivora; family Ailuridae; genus Ailurus; species Ailurus styani. The sequence goes on along the minus strand of LNAC01000034.1, from coordinate 4,933,551 downwards.
TTTTAATATTAAAGTTACTGAAGTTTAGTATTAAAGTTCAGCATGTGACTATAGAGATATGTGAGATTATAAAATGAATACTGAAATATCTTTGAGTATATTTACCTCATAAGCTTACTCCAGCCATGCTGCCATGATGTGGAATATTTTGGTAACTCCATTTTAGGAAATGTTTTCAGAGATCGGATATGACTCAAAAAAGAAAATCAGTCTCATTGCTTTATTTTCACACTTTGAAAAAAAAAAAAGAGGTAACATTTTTCCATATGGAGGAGATATTGTGGGGCAGGCTGAGAAATCAATCCACATACAAAATTCAAAATAAGAATCAGAAATCAGTGGCTTTCCAAGGTAACACCAGTTAGAAATGAGCCTCAGAATGAAAGGTGATGTAATGTGATGAACAGTTGATTTAGATGATTTTTAAACTCCCTTCCAACCTTAAGATTCTGTTGTTACTGTTATTTTTTCCTGATTCAGAATTCTGTCACACTGCACCATATCAGTTATTCCTCCTGTCTAGACACCTATGTGCTAAGTGATGATTACTCCTCTACAGCATCTACATGGTCCAAAGTGAAGTCACTGCTCCAAAGCAGAACGCTGTTGGCCTGCTCATCTGTGCCTGTGCAGGTGTGCGTGAGTGCAGGTGGGGAGTCTACATTATTCTCTGACTTTCAGCAAATTGAGTCAGTTGTGGTGGAGGCAGAGAAATGAATTTAGAGAAAGTCGGCACCAAACGAAACCCCCAAACACAAAAAAACCAAACCATTGGAATATTTAGAGAAGATGGCCTATAACCAATCTGTCTAAAAACACAACATATTATACCACATTTAGCAGAAAACACATTCTCCTTCAGCATGATAAACTTTCAAGGCTCTTTTCATTTTAGATTTCAACGTCCAGTGTCCCTGACACACATTTGTTTTTATATCAAAGTTCTTCAAATATCGATGATTTCCATACCTTTTTACTAAGAAATACTGCATATAGCAAGATATTAAAATTTCATGTTATGTGTTTGATTAACAGAGCTAAAATCTATTCCTATATTTTCCATGTAAATGCAACTGCTTCTACTGTTATTATATATAAGTTTATTTAATGTATCACTATATGAATCACGTATCACTATATGAATCACTATCACTATATATCACAATATGAAAGAGTGGAACATTTTTATAGTTAAGTCTAATTATATTTGCCTTTTCCACCCATGTTCAAAATTCAGTTTGCAAAGTGAACAGAATTCTCCTGAATAAGGGTGATCAATACAACTAATATCATCACTGTGAACCAGGCAAAGCATTCAAGACACAAAATAACAAGAGGTAAAACTGTGCCAGGTTTTTCATTTGTCTCCTCCAACTAACAACATTGCTAATGCTAAACACACATTACCAAGGGGTGCTACTGCTTGGTCTCACTACATTAAACATTTATAAATTCATTACTTACTACTTCAAACATTCATTTATATTTTCTTACATGGAATTATTATGCATTTAGCTTTTATTCATTTAAAAAAGTTCCACTGCATTAGGTCTTCAAAGGGATTTCCAAAGTGTTCAATTACTTCTTCTAACTGTGGCTTTTTCTTTTTCTTGGAAAAAAGCCAGGTTCCCAGTCTTTGCACTTTCACTCTTACTCTCTTCATCCACTTGTTTCAGGGGTTGTGAAAAGAGGTTTTCTTTCATGACTGCCTCAACAGTGAGGGTTCCTTTCTAGCTTTAAAAAATTCAAGCTTAAAAAAAAATTAAACTGGCATCTTTATAATGCCGTAGCTTTTGCTCAGTGAGGAATCAAACCCTCTGAACAATGAATGCTTGTCTAAAGCAACTATTCACAGAAGGTACTGCCTTCTGGGCAATGGGAAAAGTTTCTACCTACTGACAAACGGGAGTAGCATAACAGAATAGAACTGAACCCAAGGCGAAGTGCTTCACGTTCCCAGTTCTGAAATACGGAGATCAGTTATAGCCCCTCTGTTACGGACCCATTCTAAAAAGAATGTCAAAGAATATCAAACAAGATCAAGCACAGTCCAGATGGGATCATGTGAATTCCTTTTAAATGTCTTTAATTTACAGATTTTTAAAATGTTTGGAGAGACTAGAGGCTTATCCACATGTGTGAACTAAAACTCGATGACTGAACTCCAGTGAGAGCCTGAGAGACAAAAGGAATAAATCCTGAGAAAACTGTCTAGTATATATAAATAGCTTTAACAGTCACTTCAAAATTTAGTTTTATAGCATTTAGATCACAATATCTTTCAAAGGCCCCTGAAAGAAATACGGACCTAATGAATCTTGTTTGTGTCATCTCTCTCACAGTTTATTAGTCCCTCTCATCCTGTGAAGGACATAAGCCTATTAGAAAGAAATTAAAAAAGAAATGTTTTGCTTTATCTTTCTCACTAAAAGAGTGAGCCATCATGTCTGCTGGTATGTGCCTAGGTGAGAAAATATTTCAATTTCTTCATTCTGTTCTTGATTATGTTGGTGAAAAAAGGGAGACAGGGCATGGAGAAGTTGACAGAGTTTGTGTGCTTTCACTTTCTGGGTTCTTCTCTCTGCCTCTCCCCCTCCTCCCCCTTCTCATTTCAGTCCCTCCCTAGTGCTGCACAGGTGGGGCTGCAGTGGTCTATGGAGACCTTAAATTGGATTTACAAAGGAAGAGGATTGAGGGAATGCAGGGGAGGAAGATGGCAGCAGACATGAGACAAGAGAAGGACAGGAGTGGGGATGTGGAGAGACAAACGGAAGCTTCTGGAGAAGAGACATGGAAAATTTTAGAATAAGTTGGTACCTTATATTTCTTCCCATCCTATCTTATCCTGCACTCCACTGTTAGTAAGTGGTGAAGTTAGGACTACGAAATATTGAGGTCTTCTCCATTAGAGCACAAACACATCAAATTTCTTGGACATATCTTGAACAGACGCCCAGTGCACAAAGGGATACATCATTGTTTTCCTTGAACATGAAGCCAAAGAAGCTACTTTCTGGTTAATTCTATTCCTTGAAAAGAAGAAAATTATGTGATGATCTTACATGGGGTCCCTTAAATACATATATGGAAAGTGGAGAAGGTGAAACCTTTACTTTAGATTCTTTCCCATACTTTTCCTTATGTTAAATTATATGTATTTGTAGAAGTAACTTTTGATTTCTCTCCCTCTCTCTCCTAAAGATTTCCTCCCCTAGAGTCTAATGGCATGTACGGTAATTACAGTTTTCTTACAGACAGCATGAGATGTGAGGGAGGCTGGGCAGGGAGTCTTCGTAGATTGCTGAATACACCTGATTTATCCAGAGTGGTGTTGCCTTTTTTGATGTCTCATACTCAGTTTTCTCCAAAGCACCATTCCATGTATATACTGCTTTTTATCCTGTGCTTCCATAACTTTCTGTAGCAAAAATTGTAGCAAGGAATTCCCCCAATTCAGCCTTTGGAAGGAAGAGATTTCAATACAGTTTTAGGGGCTTGAGAAAGAGCAATTGAGAGCTTTTCAAATGTATGTTTATAAAATCAACAAATTTGCAAATCAATAAATCTGCCCATTATTACTGTTGATATTGTTGAGTTTTTTGGAAGTGAGTGCCAATATCAGTGATTCAGCAATTCAGTTTTTATTTTTCTGTCTGTTTCTTTATTATTCAGGGAATGAGTGTGGAACATGTGGTTTATAGAGGCTTCTTTCTCTGTCTTCTAGAATGATCTGGTTTACTGCTCTTTAGCACTTCTTAATGTTAGATAAAAAATGAAAGAAGTGAACACAAACTAAAATAGCTTTTTTTAACCCTTTAAACATTAGAAAAAGAAAAGATTGATAAAATCTAAAATGCAGTTTTTATATATCCAAGCTCTCTTTTATCATTATTTCCATACATAATCAAGAAGTATATAGATTGTAACCATGTGAGATATAATTACTTTATTAAGTGGTTAACTAGAAGAGTTTAGGTTTTTAGATAATAGTTATATTTGCTGACATTAAAGTTGTGTTTTCTACTAGTCATACTTTCAGAATTCAATCACTGATAGTCATGCAAAAGAGGTCTTTCAACTCACACTTTTTATTGATTAAGAACTATTAATCTAAGTTACATGAACAGTTAATAAAAGCAAACTGAAAGCTAGTATGCATGTTTGTAGGGTTGATTCTCCATCTGCTATTTTAATGTACTTGTCAAAGAAAAACAGTTTCTAGATCTCATACATATGGCTTCGACATAGAGGTTAACCAAATTCTATCTATCCTTTCCTACTCCCTTTCAATGGGAAGCAAGGATATGCAGGTATTTGAGAATGTTAAAGCAGACTGATCATTGTTTCAGTCTCAGGCAAGACAGGTTCCAAGGCAAAAAGCATTAAAGGGGGCACAAATTATTTTACTTAACAAGACATAATAAAGGTATAACAGGCATGAAACTTCAAGAACTGGCAGAGACCAACATATCTAAAAGAGAAATTCTTTAAAAAATGGAACTTAAACCAAATATAAATAGAACTAAAATGCAAAAATTCAACATATTTACTTCAAATATTATGCTGATATTTTGATCTGAAGTTGAAATAGAAATTGAACATTGAAATAGAAATATGAACACTGTGTACTAAACTTTGTACCATAGAATTATAAGGGATTTCCCCCCAAATATTTGTTAGCTATGTAGTTGAAAACAGACCACACCACAGAGAAAATCTAAATAAATATAAAATCAGCAATTGCACATGCTATAATTTTTGACTAAGATGTGCTATAATTAGATATTAACCTAAGTTTGAACCAGAAAAAAGAAAAGAAAAGAAAAGTAAAACCTCAAACAACCATTAACTAGAGGTTTAAACCATTAACTAGAGGTTTTAAATCCTTAGTTAATGGGTCAAAGAAAAAATTAAAAAAGATAATCACATCTATTTATAAGTTTATTAGCATACGTATACTACACATCAAAATTATATGACTAAAGCTACATTCAAAGGAAATTTCTAACATTATATGTCTTCATTATTAAATAGGAATAAAAATAAGTTAATTAATGTACTAAGCAGACCACTCACAATTCATAAACAAAGCAATCAGATTAATAAGACAAGAAGCATCATTTTGACACAATATAAAGAAACTTAAGGAACTCTTGAAATCTAATGAAGGAAATGGAAACAAATACAAAGTCAAGATAGATAAAAATGAAAATAACTAATATTTACTTAGTACTTACTATGTATATGTTGGGTACTCTTATAAGCACATTATCTGTGTTATCCCATGAAATCTTCACTTTTAAACCCTATGAGATAGAAACTATCCCTTTCCTTCTTTCAGACCTACGAAACACTGAAACACAAACACAAGGAGATTACGGACATGCCCAAGATCAAAAGGCAGTATGTGGCTGGAATTTTCCATGTTCTCATAGACATATTTCTGCCTAAATTTCTTCTGGTATGCTGGGTGCTTCATGTGTTATTCACTTGTTAATTTACTTAAATTATTCACTGTATTGTCATATATGTCCTTTATTTAAAATGCTGATAGTTGTGGAATTTTTTATTATTATGTTTTCATTAGATTGTAAGTCCTTCAAAAGAAGGATTTTTTTAAATCTGTGTAGTCTAAAGATCTAGCAGGATGTTTGGGCCAGAATATTACTCAAAAATTGTTGACTGAATAAATGAATGAATGAGTGAATTCTGTGGGGCACATCTCAAGTGCATTAGCGTGTGAACTTGGTCATGGATTGTAGTACCAGATAAACTATAAATAGCTGCTAGGCTGTATGGTTCATAAAAGCCAAGACCATGTCTATCTCTTCCATATTTGTTATAACCCTCACAATCAGTATAATACTCGACCCATAATAAGGGCTAAGTAAAGAAGAGTTGACCTACTGAATGAGTGAATTAGTTTGTCCATTCATCCTCCAAAAGAGAGACAAGACCTCTAGCCTTCACAGCTATGATCACTTGATGAAGTGCACCCTGAAACAGTCAAACTTAGTCTTCTTGCTACTGCACTCATTGCTTGCTACTACTGCACTCACAGCAACATTATGTTATGACACTGTGATAATCCTGTGCTTTATATAGTAGTATTAGACACATCTAAGAATGAGAAATAAACCTGATTGGTCTGATTCACTAATTCTATACCTTATATTGTATTATGTTTACAAACAATACAGTTTCACACTTTTCCTGGAGCCATAATTTATTATTAGAAATAAATAAATATCATATATAATTTATGCTACTGGTGTATACAATCAAATATTGAAGAGTTTTCCAAGAGAACTTTGCAAAATTGATAATAAATATCAGCATGTAATATTTTGGCTGGTACTGGATTGTTTATTTAAATGTGTCTGTTAACAAATGTATTTTCCTCAGTTTAAATGACTCAGGATTTTCTTCTTTTTTTCATTTTTACTAGTCAGTAGAAAAACTTCCTTTTTCCATTTAATGGAGTAACAGGTCAACAGGACTTTGGATATACAGTTGATCCATTAGGGGTGCACAGGTTAGGGGTTCTGACTCTCATGTAGTCAAAAATTTATATTTTTAACCTTTGGCTCCCCCAAAACTTAACTACTAATAGCCTAGTGTTGATCAGAAGCCTTACCAATATAGTCAGTGAAAAACATTTTGTGTGGGGAGGGAGGCAAGATGGTGGAAAAGTAGGACATCTTGTTTTATCTAGTCCCTTGAATTTAGCTAGATAACTCTCAAATCATTCTGAACACTGAAGAATTCAACCAGAGATGTAAGAAAAGAATTGCTGGAATTCTACAAATAGAAAAGCAGCCACTTTCTGCAAGGTATGAGATGAGGATAAGTGAATGTAAGGAGATATATATAGGAAGATAAGAGGTGGGGTGAGGGAGCCTCCATAAGCCACTGGAAAGTGCTATAGCCTCAGAGAGCAAAATCTGAACTTTTAGAAGTCTGCTGTAGTGGGGAATATACCTGCCTGAAAGGTGCTCAGGTGGCAAAGCAGGGCAGAAGCCTAGGTGGAACAGTGTGACCTCAGGATCCCTGGGGTCACAGAAAGAACAGGGGTACCTGAGCCAGCAGAATTCCCAAGCATTAGAGCAAGGGAAACTGTCTATGGTCAGTGAGCCTGGGAGTGGGCTCTCAGTCAGTTTGCCATAAACCCAGAACCTGGCAGGATTGGGTGACCACTCTCTGTGCAGGGGCTCTGCAAAGGGCATAAATGTAATGACCCTTCTCCTTCCCCTGGAAGGATAGACTTAGGTGAGCACCATAGGAGTCTGTAGAGTTTGGCCCACACAAAATGAAGACTGGTTTTCCCCGAGGGTTTACGAAAGAAAGGGGCCCTTACCAAAGAGAGAGGGTTTATGAAAACTCCAAGATGGAAACCTTTCAGGGAACAAAAGTCACATAGAGCAACAGAAGGAACTTACATTGAGCCTGGCCTCCTGGTAAAGGGAGTTGCAACTCTGCCCAGGCAAAGACACTTGAGAATCAGTGCAGCAGGACCCTCCCACAGAAGATAACCTGGAACATCAGGTGAATACCAAGTTTCTGGAGCACATATGACTGCAAAACTCTAGCACTAGGGGAAAATAGTATAAAGAATTTGAGTATTTTTCTCAAGATTCTTTTATCTTTCAATTTATAATTTTCCCTTTTTTTCTTTTTTTCATTTTCAACTAGTTTCTTATTTTATCAACTCTTTGTTTTTAAGTCTTTTTTTAACTTTCATTTTCACACTTACATTTTTACATAAAATTTACATTTTATAGATATATTCTTCATTTTTTACTTCCTTTCAATGCATTCAATTTTATATAGATATGTTTTGCTTTCTTTACAATTTTGGGATTTAGTATCTTCTAACGAACAGACCAAAATACACCTAGGACCAAGTGTATCAGCCTGTTTTGTTCACCTGGGAGATTATAGTCTCTCTCCCCCCATGCCACCCTTTTTTTCCCCCTCCTTCTTTTTTGGTTTCTGACCTCTTTGAATTTGTCTAGTGTGTGTATTTTGCTTGAGTCATGGTTGTTATTTTTGATCTTGTTCTCTCATTTATCCATTCTTCTTTGGGCAAAATGACTAGAAGGAGGAGTCACAACAAAAGAAGGAACTAGAGGTAATATTCTCTGCCACAATCTAATCAACACAGATATAAGTAAAATGTCAGAGCTGGAATTCAGGACAATGATTACAAAGTTACTAGCTGGGCTTGGAAAAATCTTAAAAGACACTAGAGAATCTCTTAGTTCAGAAATAAAATATAATTAGGCCAGAAGTAAAAATGCTTTAACTGAGATACAGTCTAAAATGGATGCACTAAAAGCTAGGATGCACTAAAAGCTAGGATAAATGAGGCAGAAGAAAGAGTCAGTGACATAGAAGACAAGATGATGGGAAGGAAGGAAGCTGAGGAAAAGAGAAAAACAACTAATGGACCATGAGGGGAGACTTCAAGAAATCAACCATACTATAAAGTGAAAAAATATTAGAATTACTGGGGTCCCGGAGGAAGAAGAAAGAGAGAGAGAGATAGAGAGAGAGAGACAGAGAGAGAAAGAGAAGGTATATTTGAGCAAATCATAGCTGAGAAGTTCCTTAATCTGGGGAAGGAATCAGGCATTCATGTCCAGGAGGTAGAGAGAACTCCCTCAAAATCTATGAAAATCTATGAAAATCCATACCCTGACATATAATAGTGAAGTTTACAAATTCCAGAGATAAAGAGAAAATCCTGAAAGCAGTTTGATGCAAGAGTTCCTTAACCTACAATGGTAGAAACATTAGACTGGCAGCAGCCCTATCCACAGAAGCCTGGCAGGCCAGAAAGGGTTGGCATCATATATTCAGGATAGAAAATAAGAAAAACATGCAGCCAGGAATACTTCATCTAGCAAGGCTGTCATTCAGAATGGAAAGAGAGATAAAGAGCTTCCAGGACAAACATAAACTAAAAGAATTTGTGATCTCCAAACAGCCTACAAGAAATATTAAAAGGGATCCCTTAAGTAAGGGGGGAGCCCAAAAGTAACATAGATCAGAAAGAAACAGACAAAATCTGCAGAAACAGGGACTTTACAAGTGCCCATACAATGGCACTAATTCATATCTTTCAATAGTTACTATGAATGTAAATGGGCTAAATATTCCAATAAAAAAAGGTACAGGGTATCAGATTGGATAAAAAAGCAAAATCCGGGGCACCTGGGTGGCTCAGTGGGTTAAAGCCTCTGCCTTCAGCTCAGGTCATGATCTTGGGGTCCTGGGATTGAGCCCTGCATAGGGTCTCTGCTCAGCAGGGAGCCTGCTTCCCCCTCTCTCTCTGCTTGCCTCTCTGCCTACTTGTGATCTCTCTCTCTGTGTCGAATAAATAAAATCTTAAAAAAAAAAAGCAAAATCCGTCCAATGCTGACTACAAGAGACTCATTTTAGACCTAAAGACACTTCCATATTGAAAGTGAAGGGGTAGAGAATGATTTATCATGCCAATGGACATCAGAAGAAAGTTGGGATAGCAATCCTCATATCATAAAAATTAGATTTAAATCAAAGACTGTAGGAAGGGATGAAGAGGGACATGATATCATACTTGAAGGGTCTGTCCAAGAAGATCTAACAATTATAAATATTTATGTTTCTAATGGGAGCAGCCAATCATAAAAACCAATTAATAACAAAATTAAAGAAACACATTGATAATAATACAAAATAGTAGGGGACTTCAACACCCAATCACAGCAATGGACAGATCATCTAGGCAGAAGATCAATGAGGAAACGAGGGCTTTGAATAACAGACTGGACCAGATGGACTTCGCAGATATATGCAGAGCCTCCCATCCTAAAGCAATAGAGTACGCATTCTTCTTGATTGCACATGGAACATTCTCCAGAATAGATCACATACCAGGTCACAAATCAAGTCTCAACTAGTACGAAAAGACTGGGATTATTCTCTGCATATTTTCAGGTCATAATGCTTTGAAACTTGAACTCAATCACAAGAGGAAATTTGGGAGTAAATCAAACACTTGGAGATTAAAGAGCATCCTAGTAAAGAATGAATGGGTCAATCAGAAAAAGAAAAATTTGAAAGAATTCATGGAAAAAAATGAAAATGAAAACACAACTGTTCAAAACCTTTGGGATACAGCAAAGGTGGTCCTAAGAGGAAAGGTCCGAAAGCAATACAAGTCTTTCTCAAAGAATTAGAAAAGACTCAAATACACAAGCTAACCTTACACCTAAAGGAGCTGGAGAAAGAACAGCAAATAAAGCCTAAACCAAGCAAGAGGAATGAAATAATGAAGACAAGAGCAGAAATCAATGAAATAGAAACCAAAAGAACAGTAGAAGAGGTCAATGAAACAGAAGCTAGTTCTTTGAAAGAATTAATAAGATTGATAAACCCCTAGCCAGACTTAACAAAAAGAAAAGAAAAAGGACCCAAATTAATAAAATCATAATAAGAGAAGAGAGATCATGACCAACATCAAGGAAATACAAACGCTTTTAAGAACATATTATGAGTAACTATATGCCAACAAATTTGGCAATCTGGAAGAAATGGATGCATTCCTGGAAACTTATAAACTACCAAAACTGAAACAGGAAGAAATAGAAAACCTGAAAAGATTCATAAACAGCAAGGAAATTGAAGCAATCTTAAAAAATCTCCCAAAAACTAGTTCAGGGCTGGATAGTTCCCCAGGCAAATTCTACCAAACATTAAAAGAAGAATTAATACCTATTCTGAAGCTGATTCAAAAAATAGAAATGGAAGGAACACTTCCAAACTCATTCTGTGAGGCCAGCATTACCTTGATCCCAAAACCAGACAAAGACCCCACCGAAAAGGAAAATTACAGACCAGTATTTCTGATGAACATGGATGCAAAAATTCTCACCAAGATACTAGCCAACAGGATCCAGCAGTACATTTAAAGGATTATTCACCAGGGACAAGGAGATTTATTCCTGGGCTGCAAGGTTGGTTCAACATTCACAAATCAATCAACATGATACATCACATTAATAAGAGAAAGGACAAGAACCATATGATCCTCTCAGCTGATTCAGAAAAAGCATTTGACAAAACACAATATACTTGCTTGATTAAAACTCTCCCAGTGTAGGTATAAAGGGAACATACCTCAATATCATAAAAGCCATCTATGGAAAGCCCACAGTGAATATCATTCTCAATGGGGAAAAACTGAGAGCTTCTCCCTTAAGGTCAGGAACATGACAGGGACACCCACTCTCGCTACTGTTGTTCAATAAAGTACTATAAGTCCTAGCCTCAGCAATCAGACAACAAAAAGAAAGAAAAGGCATTCAAAATGGTAAAGTCAAACTCTCACTCTTCACAGATGACATGATACTTTATGTGGAAAACCCAAAATATTCTATCCCAAAATTGCTAGAACTCATATAGGAATTCAGCAACATAGCAGGATATAAAATCAATGCACAGAAATAGGTTGCATTTCTATACACTAACAATGAGACAAAAGAAAGAGAAATTAAGGAACTGATCCCATTTACAATTGCACCAAAACCCATAAGATACCTAGGAATAAACCTAACCAAAGACATAAAGGATCTGTACTCTAAAAACTACAGAATACTTATGAAAGAAATTGAAGAAGACACACACACACACAAAGGAAATATATTCCATGCTCATGGACTGGAAGAATAAATATGGTTAATATGTCTATGCTACCCAGAACAATCGACACATTCAATGCAATCCTTATCAAAATACCATTGACATTTTTCATAGAACTGGAACAAATAATTCTAAGATTTGTATGGAACCAGAAAAGACCCTGAAAAGCCAGAGGAATGTTGAAAAAGAAAACCAAAGCTAGTGGCATCACAATGCTGGACTTCAAGCTCTATTACAAAGCTGTAATCATCAACACAGTATGGTAGTGGCAAAAAAACAGACACACAGATCAATGGAACAGAAGAGAGAACCCAGAAATGGACCCTCAACTCTGTGGTCAACTAATCTTCAACAAGAAGATTAACAGGAAATAATATCCAATGGAAAAAGGACAGTCTCTTCAGTAAATGGAGCTGGGAAAATTGGACAGCCACATGTAGAAGAATGAAATTGGACCATTTTCTTACACAATACAAAGATAAATTCAAAATGGATGAAAGAGTTAAATATGAGAGAGGAATCCATCAAAATTCTAGAGGAGAACTCAGGCAGCAACACCTTTGACCTCAGTCACAGCAACTTCTTGCTAGACACATCTCCAGAAGCAAAGGAAACAAAAGCAAAAGGAACTATTGGGACTTCATCAAGATAAAAAGCTTCTGCACAGCAAAGGAAACAACAAAACTAAAAGGCAACCTATTGAATGGGAGAAGATATTTTGCAAATGACATAGCAGCTAAAGGGCTAGTGTCCAAAATCTATAAAGAACTTATTAACCTCAACACCCCAAAAACAAATAATCCAGTCAAGGAATGAGTAGAAAACATGAAGAGACATTTCTCCGAAGAAGAGATACAAATGGCCAGCAGACACATGAAAAAATGCTCCACATCATCTGGCATCAGGGAAATACACATCCAAATCACAAAGAGATATCAGCTCACACTGTTAGAATGGCTAAAATTAACAAGACAGGAAATAAATGTTGGTGAGGTTGCAGAGAAAGGGTAGCCTTCTTACACTGTTGGTGGGAATGCAAGCTGGTATAGCTACTCTGGAAAACAGTATGGAGGTTCCTTAAGAACTTAAAAATAGAGCTACCCTATAACCCAGCAATTGCACTATTAGGTATTTACCTAATAGTAATACAAATGTATTGATCCAAAGAGGCACTATATCCCAATGTTTGTACTAGCAATGTCCACAACAGGCAGACTGTGGAAAGAGCTGAGATGTCCATCAACAGGTGAATGGATAAAGAAAAGTGTTTGTGTATAAACATAATGGAATATTACTCAGTCAACAGAAAGAATGAATATTTACCATTTACATCAACATGGTTGGAACTGAATGGTATTATGCTGAGTGAAATAAGTCCATCATAGTAAGGCAATTATCATATGGTTTCACTCATATGTGGAATATAAGAAACAGGCCAGAGGATCATAGGGGAAGGGAGAGAAAACTGAAGGTGAAGTCATCAGAGAGGGAGAAAAATGATGAGAGACTCTTAACTATAGGAAAAAAACTGTGGGTTGGTGGAGGGGAGGTGGGTAAGGGGATTGAGTAATTGGATGATGGGCATTAAAGAGAGCATGTGATGTGATCAGCACTGGATGTTACACACAACTGATGAATTACTGAACACTACATCTGAAACTAATGATGTAATATGTATTGGCTAATTGAACCTAAAAAAATATGTTGTATGTTATGTGTATTTATACTGTATTCTTACAATTAAGTAAGCTAGAGAAATGAAAATATTATTAAGAAAATCATAAGGAAGAGGAAATATATTTACACTCCTCTACTGTATTTATCAAAAAAAGTTTGTGTACATGTGGATGTGTGAAGTTCAAACCATGTTGTTTAAGAGCCAACTGTGATAGCTTTAAAGTTTCTAAACTACAAAAGCAACTGAAATGAGCAAATGATTGGGAAAATGCATTGCTTTAATGCTTCTTAGACATGTAAAATCTCCAAAATCTAGTATAATCCTGAGGACTATATAAAATAAATTAATTTTATGGAGATACAAACTTCGAAGTTATTTTGATAACTTTTAGATCCATGTAGAAATTAACCTTCCATGGACCAAGGAAAAGTCTTGCTAATTAATTTGACTTGGTGCTTAGTTTCAAAAGAATTACTTTGCTCTTGGTAAGTTTTCAATGAAGGCTGAGCTTTGGGATGTGCTTGATTGGGTGGTGATTGAGTGAAGATACAGGATTCTTTTTAAGACTTTATTTTTATAATTTTAATTTTTTGATCTCATTAAATATTAACTTGCTCTCTAACTTTTCTCCCAGTATCCTTCTCTGCATACCACTTCCATGAAGAAAAGTTGACAAGTCTTTTCTTCAGAGATTCTTTCTTGATGTTTCAAGAAGTATCTTAAGTATTAAAAAAGCAGTAGCCTTTCATTTTCAGTAGAGTGCTAGAAATAGGAATCCATCATCTCCCTAACATCTTTCAGACTCTTGACAGCTGAGCAGTCATAGTGAATTCAGTTTGGTTCCATTTGGAAAGTCCTTTAATGCTCTCCTTCTTGCTCCCATTTCTTTTGTGCAGCAACACATGAGATTTGGCTGTCCTGATATTTTTTTCTTTTTTCTTGATTTAACCAATTGGGAGTTGAGGAAAAGGAAATGTGTTTAGTAGCAGTAATTGCCAAACACTTGGAAACCTTGATTAGTTTTCCAAAAAACTCTGAGGTGAAAGAGTAAGAGAATAACCAGCAAAGAACTCTGCAGAAAACAAATATGATTGAGAAAGAGGGACAAATGTGGGTAGACTTTCCAGTTCTTTTTAGTAACTCTTTCCAATCCAACCACACTTCTCAAAAGGTTCTGGAAAGCCAACAGTACTTACTAAAAGATATTCGGTGGGTCTGGATGCTTGCTTTTCCCCATCAGAATTCTAATCTAAGGAAAAATCATGTGTTTGATACATAATACTGATTTGCAAATTTTAATTAACTAATTTTACTATTATTTTATTATTTATAAAAGAGAATTTCACACAAGTCATGTAAAAGTATCTAGATTGTCAAAAATTGATTCTCCAAAAGTCATCTATGACTATTTCATAGGCTAGAAATGTAAAAGAGACATGGCAGTTATATGTCCCTCTATCATGAATAATTGAATAAAAGACTCTGAGATAGTATTTCTAATCAGTTCCTTCCTGAAACAATCATCTTCACAATTAAAACACAACAATGAGATATCCTTTAGATGAGTGCTACACAAAGCCTGGTGGTATGGTATGCAAACTCTTTGTTCCAGAGTACCACTGAGATAAGTTGAGAAAGAGAGAATAGGCATTTACATACTTTTAAAGCAATTTAACATGACTAGGATATTCAAGTAAGTGGTTTTGTGTTTTACAGAAGTATCAGTTGGTGATAGACAGGAAGGATAAACTGTTCCTTTTGAGAAAGCTTCAAAGCAAAGGGCTAGATAATGAAGAATGTAGTTGCTCATGACTAGAACACTAAACTACAAATCTGAACATGGGTTGCATTTTTAATTGACAGAAATGATGATAAAAAGGGCATTGTTTCTATTAGAAATAAGAAATGGTGGAGCGCCTGGGTGGCTCAATGGGTTAAGCCTCTGCTTTTGGCTCAGGTCATGATCTCAGGGTCCTGGAATTGGAGCCCTGCATGAGGCTCTCTGCTCAGCAGGGAGCCTGCTTCCTCCTCTCTCTGCCTGCCTCTCTGCCTAGTTGTGATCTCTCTGCCTGCCTCTCTGCCTGCTTGTGATCTCTCTGTCAAACAAATAAATAAAATCTTAAAAAAAAAAGAAATAAGAAATGGTGTTTTGATAATCTAAAAATATTGAATTTTACGTCATGTTGGGTTGGGTTGAACACTGGGACAAGTGCATGGGCTTTGACCTATGCAGTTACACAGGACTCTGCTCTGGAGGGCCCCACACTTGGTTTAGTGCTCTGTAGTTGCTGCCTTGAAATACTGAACAACTTTATTTTTGAACTTGTGCATTGTAAGTGAAATTCAATTTTAATTGTGACAAGGGAGTGTGCATATAAGCAGAGGAGATAGATGCAACATGTGTGGCCACTATTTCTTGCAGTCCTGTTTGCATGTAGCCTTCCTAAAACCTTGTGGGCACAGAATTTTGGTGAACCCACAATGTGGGAATTCAAGGAGACTCAAAGTGATTTCAAGGTAAAAGGGTTATGTCTGTAAGGGAAGCATTAATGAGTAAACTCAAAGTAGAGACCATTGGTGAAATGTGTACATATCAAGAAGTAAAATAAAAACACTTGAAATAATTTTTCACAGAATTTCCATTTTTCTATTTTAACAATGGAGTATATATACAAATGTATGAGCTATGAAATATGAATTATAATTTTGGGTGATTTTATAGGCAAATTAAATGTTCTGATATTTGCATTGGGACTGGCATTGCATAACATAAAGATGAATAGTAAAACTTATGCTAATAATTTAAAATTTAATTGTCTTTACTTAGAACAACATTGAATAGCACATAATAAATGCCATGACATGTTGAGAGAGAGACTGCAGGAAAAAAAGGAAAAGAAGTTATATTTAATACCTTTAATGATATATTTTTCCTGCTTTTTGAGCAAGAGCCTCTGAGACATTTTTATTTTGTACTGTGTACCACAAATTATGTAGATGACCCTACTTAAACAGGATGAGCAGTGCTTGGATTAAATTGGTGCCATTTGCTATAATCCAGCCTCTATGGTCATATAAGCTTAAGGATGATTAATTCAACAATATTAAATAGGTTTCCCTACTGTAGGAGTTTCCTAAAACCTTCAACAGGGCAATGTACACTGAGAAAAACTGCAGAGGGCATGGGGTATGCTGCATATCTTTCCTCATTTGAGTCCTGGGCCATATTCCCAGTATTTCCAGAGATAAATATTTCTCTGGACCTATTGGGCAATTCTGCCTCTATCACCCATTAGTTCTATAAGTCACTTAACTTCTTCAAATGTCAGTTTCTCCTGCAAATGGAATGCCTAACTTATTATTTGTTATAAAGATAAAATCTTCAGGGCGCCTGGGTGGCTCAGTGGGTTAAAGCCTCTGCTTTCGGCTCAGGTCATGATCTCAGCGTCCTGGGATAGAGGCCCGCATCGGGCTCTCTGCTCAGCAGGGAGCCTGCTTCCTTCTCTGCCTGCCTCTCTGCCTACTTGTAATCTCTTTCTCTGTGTCAAATAAATAAATAAAATCTTAAAAAAAAAAAAAGATAAAATCTTCAAACATGTGCCAAATACCTAGTAGGTTTTTAATTTTATTGCTGCATTTTCCCAAGTCTGTCATTGTTCTGTGGGAGCAATATACTTAATTTTGCACCATGAATCCTTTTCTAAAAGTTTCTGGACTCTTGTTGTTTACCATGGGGTAACCAGAAGAAAATATTATATTTCATAAGAATAGAGATCATTCAGGGCACCTGGGTGGGTTAAAGCCTCTGCCTTCAGCTCAGATCATGATCTCGGGGTCCTGGGATCCAGGCCCGCATCAGGCTCCCTGCTGNCCTCTTTCTCTGCCTGCCTCTCAGCCTACTTGTGATCTCTCTCTCTGTCAAATAAATAAATAAAATCTTAAAAAAAAAAGAATAGAGATCATTCTTCAAAATTGCCTGGCATGTATTAAGTGCTTAATGAATATGATAGAAATGAATGAATAAAAGTCATAAACCAAAATAAAAAGTATCTCAAGTATAGCCTGGATTCATATCTTGGCTACTTCCATTAGGCAAATTATTTGATTTCTCACATTCCTCATTTTAAAAATGAAAGGTCACATCTGCCTTGTGGAATTATTGTGAGGAGTAAATGACATATGGCATTTCCATACACTGCCAGATATATAATAACTGTTCAGTCTATGTTAGCTTTCCAATATGTTGAGAATTTTACCCTTTCCCCCAAATTTTATTATAATCCAAGTCTCTGGTACTCTTTTTTCTGTGAATGAAAACAGACAGATACTCAAAGAATTCATAACCCCCCCAAAATAATAAAAGTAAGTGTAACAGAAATTAAAGAAAAAAATTCAAAACTATTTTCTTTTTTTTTTAAAGATTTTATTTATTTATATCACAGAGAGGAAGAGATTACAAGTAGGCAGAGAGGCAGGCAGAGAGAGAGGAGGAGGCAGGCTCCCTGCCGAGCAGAGAGCCCGATGTAGGCCTCGATCCCAGGACCCTGAGATCATGACCTGAGCCGAAGGCAGAGGCTTTAACCCACTGAGCCACCCAGGCGCCCAAAACTATTTTCTAATTCATGTTTCTCACTCCAAAACTTGAAAAATTGGGGGCCAATGTCTAGTAGATCTCCCGTTTATTTCCACTGTATCAAAAAGTGGACATATGCTAAAATTCCTTCCTTTTCAAATTTTATTTCTGCTAGTTTCCTTTGGGTGTTGACTTCTTCTGTTTGAAACAGAATGGCCTCATATGAGATGTGGAAGATATAAGAAGGAACTGTTTACTGACTTACTGTAATTCCTTTATTAGACTGGATTACATAAATTGTGCATAAATGTTTTCAATATGCAATTTAAATACTGAATTTTATCAATGAGTAGCATGTGTTTTGGTATATAGGTGATTGGCATCTCAGGAGACTGAATGTTACTACTAGCTTGTGTAATTCTTAAAAATATGCTACAGAATAAAAAAGCCCCGGGAACTAAGGATTCCAAAGAACAGCAACAAGAAGACTTATAAAGAAGAGATTATTTCTGAGACTCTTTATGCCCCCCTCAACTTCCTGTCCATTACTTTCCAGTTGAGACTAGCCAATCTCTTACTTCAAGAATACCCTTTCCTTAATTGTTTTCTTGCCTTTGCAGAATTATAATTAGTATCTATTTAAAATCGACTATATATCAAGCACTGTTCTAGGATATTTATGTGTATTAACTCATAATAAAACTATAAAAAGGTACTTTTATTATAATGTCCATCTTAGACAAAAGGAAAATGAAGCACAGTAAGATTAGATAATTTGCTGAAGGTGATCCTAGTAGAAAGTAGCAGAATCAAGACTCAGTCATAGGCAATCTGACACAGGTTCCCTGCTCTTCATTACTTGGCTTTACTGCCTCTACATCATACCCACTGCAAAAGAAGACACCGAATCAGGTCCAATTGTACTTGGTCAGTTCCCCCATCCTATTTCCCATGTTAGGCACACAGGAGCTGTTCAGAAATATTCACCGAATGAGTAAACGTATGCTGTTAGAATCTCCAGTGCAGACATTTTTGTTTGTTTGTTTTTAACTTTAGTTCCATGGGAATACACACATCTTCAACTGCATTTAGCACAAGCATCACAGCAATCTTAGGTCGGTAATGCCAACCATCCAATCTTCTCTCCTCACCCCAATCTTCACCAATGGAACTACCATTTATCCCTTTGCCCAAGTGAGAAACTTGGGAGTAGCTTTTTTCTCTTTTCTATAGCTGGTTTCTCTTTGGCAATCTTTCCTAACTATATTACACAGCAAAACCTTCTTCTCATACTACTAACACGTCCATTGAGGACGTTGTCTTTTCTTTCTTGAATAACGGCGGCAGCTATGGGCATATTTTGTAGGATTTATCTTTCAAAGACTCTGATCATTCTACTTAAACACTATGGTAGGCAGATGTGCAAAGATGTCTAGGTGCTAATCCCCAAAACCCGTGAATATGTTACCTGGTTGACAAAAGAGACTTTTCAGATATGATGAAGATAAAGAGCTTAAGATGAGTGTTATCTTGGATTTTCTGATGGACCCAAAGTATTCTCATGGGTCTCTAAAAATGGAGAGATTTTTCCCAGTTGTGGTAAGAGGAGAATACTACTACAGAAGCGTCAGAGAAATGTGATGTTGCTGACTCTGAAGATGGAGGAAGGAAGCCACAAGGCAAGGGAGGCAAACAGCCTCTGGAAGATGGAAAAAGCAAGCAAACAGATTCTCCCTGGAGATCCCAAAGAGGAAAAGAGCTCTGCTCTCACCTTGATTTTAACTCATGGAGGCCTGCGTTGGTCTTCTGACTTAGAGAACCGTAATGCAATAAATTTTTGTTGTTTTAAGCCACTAAATTTGTGACAATTTGTTACAGAAGCATAGAAAACAAATGCAGCCTCTAAAATCATCTAGTGGGGTGCCTGGGTGGCTCAGTGGGTTAAAGGCTCTGCCTTCCGCTCAGGTCATGATCTCAGGGTCCTGGGATTGAGCCCCGCATCGGGGTCCCTGCTCAGCAAGGAGCCTGCTTCCTCCTCTCTCTCTGCCTGCCTCTCAGCCTACTTGTGATTTCTCTCTGTCTCTCAAATAAATAGATGAAATCTTTAAAAAAATAAATTAAAATCATCTAGTGACTCTAAAGAGGTTTCAGAATTTTTTTCTTAATGTCTGGTGTATGACTTGAGTCCCCTCACAGAGTACCCATGGCATTCTTCTCTCACAAACCTTGTTCTACTTTCGTATTGGTGTAGAGTTTCAGGAGAGGACCAGAAAGGGCTCCTTTTCTACCATAAGTGAGAAATACATTTCCTTTTTGAAGTTAAATCATAAAGCCCATATGTAATGAATGAAATTAGCTATTTCAGAGACTAAATCAAAATTTTGGGGTTTAAAACTAGGGCTTCTTGGGAAATACCCACAATTCTCATCAAAATAGTGTTTTCATAGTCTCAAGCAGGAAAAAACAAGATATGATTGCAATTCAGTAAATAGAAATTGTAAGAATTTTACTTTAGTGTATAAAACATATTTTGTGACTAAATGTGCACCTAGAAGCAGAAGCAGATATAGAGTGATGTGAATGACACTTAAACATCATTGGCTTCCTCAATGCATGCCCTTTGTAAAGCTCTGAGAGAGGATTATACATTCCAGTAAAACTTGCATAAGTGAGATATTCCCACTGAAATCCGTTAAGACTACTATTCTTACCATTTCTCCAACGCATTTTTCTTTCTGCTGGGTGGCATTGGAAGGACATATTGTATTTGTCATTTTCTATTCTTAAAGAAGGCCCCCAAACTGTGTAAGATTCAGGCCATGAAAAACTTGAATCCCTCTTTGCTTAGTGAAAAGTAAAGATCAAATAGAGTTTTGATTTGCCATTAAAGCACAGGATGAAGAAGTGTCTTTCCTGTTTCAGAGACAAGGTTTTCTAGTCACAGAAGGAGGGAAAACATTATTAAAGATATTTTCTTTTGATGCCACTTAAGTCAAAATACATGATTAATTCCTCTCATTTTGATAACATATATATTTTTTAAGGTAGCATGCTCTTAAAGGGAGGACACAATGATCTTTGGATAATGTTTCTAGGTTGACCCAAAATGTTATTCTCATTGTGAGATAATCCTTGGGAATTGTGGAACAAATGTACAAGTATAATAGATAGACAAAGCAATATATATTTATTAATCACTTGTCACCATGCCAGGATTCATAAGGCTTTAGCAGTGAAGAAAATGGGCTCTCCTCTCTTACGGATGAGTGAACAAATAAATATATCATTGTTGATAGCGTTGAACATCTTTACATTGGGTTAAAAAGGCAGGCTTCGGGCACCTGGGTGGCTCAGTGGGTTAAAGCCTCTGCCTTCGGCTCAGGTCATGATCTCAGCGTCCTGGGATCGAGGCCAGCATCGGGCTCTCTGCTCAGCAGGGAGCCTGCTTCCTCCTCTCCCTGTCTCTCTGCCTGCTTCTCTGCCTACTTGTAATCTCTGTGTGTCAAATAAATAAATAAAATCTTAAAAAAAAAAAAGGCAGGCTTCTTTGAAACAGTGACATTTAAGTAGAAACTTAAGAAAATGGAGCCATTTCTGCAGAGATCTCTGCATGAGGAGTTTAAGGCAGAGGAAACATCAAATGCAAAGCCTTAGATAGAGTTGAACTATATGGAGTTATAGATCGATTTTTTTCAGACCATGGTCTGTGACCAATTTGTGGGACTTGAAATCAATTTGATGAGTTGTGGCAATTTTTAGAAAATGAAGTATAAGAGAAAAGAATAAAATACAAAAATCAGAGTGCATTGCATATTTCAGGAATAGATATTTCATAAAATGATGTTTGTGTGTGTGCACACATGTGTGGTTGTGCACAGCATGTGAGTGCATATACAGATCATGAAATAAAATGTATTTTTTCTTTAAGTCCCAATGAAGAGTTTGAAAGACATTATTGTACAGCTTATCAAGGGATCTGAATATTATTTCACATATAATGAGGCAGGAATGGAATTTTGAAACCGTGTGTGTGTGTGTGTGTGTGTGTGTGTGTGTGTGTATGATGAAAGAATGAGCTGCTCAAAAGCAAAAGCTGTATCCACTGATTCAATCTAATTTCCTTAGCAAGATCAGATATATATATTTAGAAAGCTGAAAATCAGACTCTAGATCACGGTGTATTTTACATCTGGGGAGGCCTTTTGGAGGTTCAAGTAGCCATCCACACCTATCCTGATTAGAATTGCCTTGGGCAAACTACAGAGAAGGTGCCCCCTAGGAAAGGACAGATTACAAAAGAAGATCCCTCCTCTGAGGTTCAGTGGCATGGCAAATAACCTCGTCAGGGTGACAAGGCTACACACCTTGGTAGGTGGCTTTCATCCCCAACTTTTCCCATAGCTGAATAGCTTTTACCTCACAGGGACTACACAACCATATGCAGGTTCCTTGGAGATCCCCTTCAATAGCCTTGAATATTCCAACAGTATTTGCTATCTTGGATAATAACTGCTTACTTCTCAGTCCTTAGGATTTTGAGGCAATATCAGTACCTAGTAAAGTGTCTGCTTTAAAATTATGCTCAGGGCGCCTGGGTGGCTCAGTGGGTTAAAGCCTCTGCTTTCGGCTCAGGTCATGATCTCAGGGTCCTGGGATCGAGGCCCGCATCGGGCTCTCTGCTCAGCAGGGAGCCTGCTTCCCCCTCTCTCTCTGCCTGCCTCTCTGCCTCCTTGTGATCTCTCTCCCTCTGTGAAATAATAAATAAAATCTTTAAAAAAATAAAAAAAAATAAAAAATAAATAAATAAAAATAAAATTATGCTCAAAAATGAAGGAAGTAATTGGAGATTTAACTATCTAGGAATCAACAAAGTGAATATATTAGATGTGGATGTCAGAAACCACACATAGGTGGTTTCTATCTTACACCCTCAAAGTTCTTTTTTTTTTTTTTTTAAGATTTTATTTATTCATTTGACAGGGAGAGAGAGAGATCACAAGTAGGCAGAGAGGCATGCAGAGGGAGAGGGGGAATCAGGCTTCCTGCTGAGCAGAGAGCCTGATGCGGCCTCGATCCCAGGACCCTGAGATTATGACCTGAGCCGAAGGCAGAGGCTTAACCCACTGATCCATCCAGGTGCCCCCTCAAAATTACTTTTAGTCTCACCTGCTTCAACCTACTCTTGATTCTTGATTTTTGCTCTTGCTTTTTTCCTATTACCCATTTTCTTTCTTTCAGTTTGACTATTGTTGGTGGCTGAGCCGCTCCTCTGATAGATCCACAGGGCACTTTGTTCTAGCATGATTGGCTTTTGCTTTCCAATCTTCACGTCTTGGTTTATCCCCTGACTATGATAATCAATCAGCTGGCTTAGCCAATCTCATCCCACTAAAGAATCCATCTGCCACATGTCCAACTCCCTGAGTCCTGACATTCTCTCCCACAGTGACCCTGGCCCAAATCCCCCCTTTTGTGCTACCCAATTTAGATTGACTTCCCATATTGTGCTTTTACTTATCAAATGAAATTAGTCATCTGGCATATCAAGCATTTTGAAATATTCATATGCAGGCAGAACATATAAGACTGTACATATCAACAATAATGTCAAATTAAATAGGGTAAATTTACTTATTCTAACATTGTCATTTTATTAAATTAAAATAATTTATACAGTACTTTCAAACCTAGCATAGTAAACATATTACTTAAAATTCATATGAATCATTAATATAGTAATTAGAGAACTGCAAAGACTTTCTAAATAAAATAATTTTTATCATTAAGACAGCACAGATTGTGATTCTAAATATAGTGATTTTAGCTGTGTTTAAGTTAGGCAAAAAAACTGAACAAATTACTGACCAAGATTCCAGTGCCTAATCCAAGACTTTCAGTTAATACTTGTTTGCTAGTTGAGAGGTTCTGTGTCAAATATGCAAATATCAAATAATATTTAAGCAGAAAGATATCAGATATTTCATTCAGCTTTACTGTTAGAAAATAAAGTTTGTTTATTTTTGTTTTTTACTCTAGTTTATCAGGCATGATTGAGCTTTTCAAAAATATGGATTTTTGGAATATCTCCATTCAAATCTAAGTAATTGTAAATGCAAATAGGCCTGTTAAATAAGGTCGGTCTCTTTGTGCCAATGAAAGTTAAATGACTAATTCAAAAAATTCAATGAGGAATCAGAGTCAGCTTTAAGGACAATTATTTAGGTCATGCTGCCTTAACTTGGTCTTTGCTCAAGGAGTGATTCTTTCAATTTTGAGCAAATTGTAGATAATGGAAAAAATCACCCAGAATAAAGGCTTTTGTTTGTACACATATGCATTCATTTTCTTTTGAATGTAAGATATGTACACAAATTATACAAAGTATGATGGCTATGACACTTCCGTTCCTCCTCCTTCTTCACATTCTGATATAAATAAAATTACTGTCATAGTTTTTTTTATTATTATTATTCAGACATTACTTTTGAAGGTACAAGCCTGAGCTAAAGTGACATTAAAACAGACAAAACCAAAAGGAGTCATAGACAAGATTTATTTCAAGATGATTGAAACCTCAAGTCATGTAGACTGGCAATTCTTGATCAGATTAGCAACAAGAATTTTTTTTTGTTAAATATTATTTTAATGATATTGATATCCATAGTCTCTTTTTTATTTAAAAATGTTCTTGCAGCTTCCCCATTGTATTCTCTTAAATTAAATCTCTTGGATGTAACAGGGTGAAGTGTCAGAATAGGAACCGTGAGAGACCCGAAATTATAATAAGGCATAGTGGGAGCATTCTTTCCAACTGTTAAAAGAGAATATGCTAGTCCAGCAACATTACTCATTCAATCAATTCTGCTCTTGAAGGACTAATAATTATAATTTTGTTAATTTTCTTAAATCAAAAAATTTAATATATAAAGTTTCTTCATTAATTCAGTTGTGACAAAAATTAGGGTTCCCAGATTTGGAAATTGTGTGGACCAGAAAAAATTCAAATAAAATAACACTGCTTTTTCCTTTCCTAGTAAGAACAATAAAAGAATTAAACAAAACAACCAACCAACCAAAATAAACCTGTTAAGCTGTCATCTATTATTATTATAATTTATTAAGAGCAATGTCATTTAACATCAATTATGAGTTATAATCTTAGAATAATGGACAAGCCTATTAATTATTCACAATTAGATTGTTGAAAGTTCACTACTTTTTAAATGTATTTTTTTTTTGCTATACCCATAAAAATTTAGTCAAGAATCTCATTTGTCCAGAGACTGATGTTTGATAACTGCTATGATAGACTTCTTTTTTTGTTTCGTTTTGTTTGGTTTGTTTGTTTGATTTAAATTTTAGTAGTTAACATACAGTGCAATATTGGTTTCTAGAGTAGAATTCAGTGACTCATCACTTACATACAATACCCAGTGCTCACCATATCAAGTGCCCTCCCTAATCCCAATCACCCATATAGAAACTTCTAAAATGCTGAGTGCATATTTTATTTGCACAAAGGGAGATTAATAAATTGTCTTATTATCTGCTCTAGGCTCTGATTTCTTTATGTATGAAATGGGCATACTAATAGGTCCACGTGGTGAGAATTCAATGGGTTAATACACCTAAAATCTTTAATACAGTAAGCACTCAATAAATGTAAACTATTCTTCTTACTGACAAAGTAGTGTTTAGGGTCTCATTATATCTCAGATTTGATTCACCTTGAAAATATCCATTTCTCAAATCCAAATTAAATATCTCAGAAGGAAAAAAAGAACTATAAACAGATATTAAACTTTAGTGTATGATATGCACGATAAATTGTACAGGTGAGGCATACTGATGAACTGATAGATCGACAGAGGGATAAATAGATGGATATCCAAGCACAGAGCAAATGTAAGAAATGTTAGTTGTAGAATCTAGGTAGTGGGCATATCTAAAAATCTTCCATATTTTCTGTGTTCCACATTTCTCAAAATAAAATAGAAGAAAATTAAAAAGTGAAACATTTTAAAGAAACAATCTTAAAATTCTTAGCACCTATTAATTAAAATAAGAAGCTTCCAGATGCAGGCATTGATCCTAACACTTACCTGGGCATCCCAAAGTTATATCTAAGGGTAGGATTTCTGCTGTTTTGCCTCCAGGTCCAAAGTTGCTAGTTGTGATAGTGCCTCTACAAGCATGTTTGCCCTGACGCACACTTCTGCCATACATTTGAGGCTGTGGGAGGCCCTGGTGCCTGGAGGTCCAAACTGGCATCTAATTTTGACTCACTTGATCAGGCTGAACGTAGAGACATGTGAGGGCAAGTGTGAGCAGGCTCTGGGAATGACTAAGAGTTGTATATTTGTCTCTCCTCTGGAGTCAAGTTTTTGAGAACTAGCAATGATACAGTTTGATGATAATGTTAAGGACAAACAGAGCATTAGTTGCAAAAAATGTGAAAAACAATAAAAATGTGTCGATCACATAACTTGCCACAAAGCACTTGGTATGGTACAGTTTTATTTCTGTGTTAGAAAAGGTATAGATGTATGTTGTGTGTGTGTGCATGTACACATACATACTATAAATACACATACATATATATTTATATCTTGGACTCCTTATGGTTCTGTAGAACTATAAAATGTTTTTAAGTATAAAATATTTTTATAAAATGTTGCTATTTTTCATAATTCTTACATTCTCTTTATAATCTCAGTGCTAGATTTTTGTTCGTTTTTGTTTTGTTTTGTTTGTTTTGTTTGTTTTGTCTATTAGAGACATTTGCAGTGATTAAAACTTAAAGAGTAACTCAGTGTGAAGTTAGAGCCAGTCATGGTAAAAATTACTGCCATGTCACCAGATAAGAATTTTCATTTTATTTTAGAAATTAAGGAAAAATACTTCCTTTATTAAAAAAAATCCAATTAGAAAGAAAAGGGCGCCTGGGTGGCTCAGTGGGTTAAAGCCCCTGCCTTCGGCTCAGGTCATAATCCCAGGGTCCTGGGATTGAGGCCCGCATAGGGCTCCCTGCTCAGCGGAGAGCCTGCTTCTTCCTCTCTCTGCCTACTTGTGATCTCTCTCTCTCTCTCTGTGTCAAGTAAATTAAATTAAAAAAAAAAAAGAAAAGAAAGAAAAGAAAAAATGAGGTCAATCATGTAAATATTTGTCATTCTATAGAAAGTTTCTAGGTATTGCAGTGATATGTCTTTCTATGGATGCCAACTATTTTTTGATTTTGAGTAGGACATCAAAATACAAAATAAATCTGTATAGTTATACCTTCCCTACGCACAGATAACTAAGTAAAGAACAATTTCAAGCAAAAATAATTCTGCTTTAACTACATGGATGTTTCTAGTAAACTTTTCCTTTTCTGAATTTATCCAGATAATAATTGCCACTCTTTTTTATTTCTATATAAACATAATTTCAGAGAGAATATTGTTCTTTAATAATATTTTTCCACAGTGGAGTTAGGTCATGAAAAAAAGATTTGTAAGGATTAGTAAGAGATAGAAGTGGTGACTACAGTGTGCTAATAGATTGCTTAGGTCTGGGCGCCTGGGTGGCTCAGTGGGTTAAAGCCTCTGCTTTCGGCTCAGGTCATGATCTCAGCATCCTGGGATCGAGGCCCGCATCGGGCTCTCTGCTCGGCGGGGAGCCTGCTTCCTCCTCTCTCTCTGCCTACTTGTGATCTCTCCCTCTGTCAAATAAATAAATAAAATCTTTAAAAAAAAAAAAAAAAGATTGCTTAGGTCTTAAATAGGGTCTCAAAAAAACATAGGTCAGAGAAATCTGGAGCTAGAGATGCCTTTACAAATATGCTTTTATGAAGAAGAAGAGGAAAGTTCAGGGCAGTTAAAAGATGAACCCTTAAGTCCATCACAGAGCCAGCTAAGTGACCGGTCTGTTGGTCCCAGTACTTTTTTCCCAGCACACACTGCCAATACCTCTGCGGGGTTGCTATTCTTTTGTTATGTAGAAACACGACTTTGGAAGGAAAATCATATGGAAAATATTCATCTTAATATGGGTAGATACCTGTTTATATTCAGGGACTAGTAACAAGATTATATTTAATTTTGAATTATTTATACAAGATTTATGCAATTTACATACAGATTAAAAATCATATATTATACAAAGCACAGTAGGGAAGAACCATGAGTGATAGAAAATCCTTCACCCTGATTTTTTGTTGTTCAAGAACACTTAAAATTCCAAAAACCAAATATCTATTTTGTGTCAGACACTTTGGTGACTGTTTTATGGTATACACAAACCCTATGTTCAGGGAGTCAGCAGTCTACTACATGAGGAAGATACTGCAAAACACAAAGTGGTGTTTTCCCAGATTGATAGAAAAGTGAAAATTGAAAACAGGCATAGGCATACATCAGGAAGTATACTGGTCAAGTAGAGGACAGGAGCGGAAAGGCTAAGGATCTAAGCAATTGATGGTGGGAGAGTGGGCAGTGAATGGCAGGCAAAGAAGAAAACACTTAAGTTCAAAACCTGAGAATTCTGATAGATTGAGTTCTCTTCCTCTCTCACCCCCTCACTATACCTTTTATAGATTAGCAAGGACAAACATAAATGATAGAGTTCCAGTATGAAAAAAAACTACTCTAACATCAACCCCAGTCAAACTGGTCCCCTTCTGGTAACTTTTTTGAATGTCACCACCATGCCCAAACTGGGGTATCATTATAGATTGTTCCTTGACTTTCAATCACCACATTACATCATTCAGGTTCCAATAATACTCCTTACAAAATGGGCATTTTTACATGGACTCGCCTCCATCTACACTGCACTATATTTGCCCTCTTCATCTCTTTCCTTTGGATGACTGTATTTGTGCTTACCCTATCCAAACCTCTTCCCTGTTTCCTAGGATCCCACTGAAGAGGAGTCATCACCTACAAAATAAAATTTAAGCTCAACTATTTGTTACTAAAAGTATTTTGTGATCTGATCTTTATCTGTATCAGCCTACCTCCCACAACTTCCTTTCCTTTTCTACTACCAACTTTATTCTCCAAGAGTACTGAATACTTGTAGTTCCAGGAACGTGCCATGATTTTGCACTGCTGTGCTTTTTCACTTGTGGAATACCAGCTGCTAGGCAATGCTTTATTTAGATCACATGACTGCACAAGTGAGTTGATGGATAAACAAATGAATTTATTGTTATCCTTCTTGGTTGGAATTTTTCAGAGCCTCAAATAGTTTGTGTTTTGTTCTCCTAAATGGCCCTTAAATAGATGGACCATTTAAACAACTATCTATTCACACTATGTTACACACCAGAATAACAAGGACAAGTCATTTATAATGGCTGCCTAACAGCACACAATATTCAGAAAAAGTTAGAAATTAAAAATATTTTATTTAAAGTCATAGTATATAATATGATGCATTAGTTATTAGAATCTAGTTATTGGAATCTGATAAATATTTGAATTAAGAATGAAAGAAAGCAGAAAAGCAAGCAAATAAAAGCAAAAAGAAAGAGAAGGAAAGAGAGAAATTGTTTAATTTAAAAAATTCTAGAAGTATCTTTTCACATATTTTTAACCCAAGAAACCTTTGTACAGTTAATATTTTATAAGAAAACCCAAAATGTAAAGGACATATATTATTCTTTCCATTAGGTCTACCAATACTTGTTGATCATTTGCTTGGATTATGTTAGAGACATAGCAAAGAACAAGATCTGTGTCCTTTTGCAACTTTACTTCTAGCAGTAAAAGTAACTAATAAACAACAAGAAAAATTTTCAAATGGTGTAAGCAATAGGAAAATGACTGAATAGGACATTGTGATTGAGAATGATGGGCTGGTAGTTTGGCTACTTTGATATGGTGATGGAGGCAGCTTCTGTGAGGAGAAGATAATGTTTGAGATGAGAGCTGGATAATTGAAGAAGAATCTGGAAAGGAAAATATCACATGCCCAGGCCCTTTAGTGGGAACAAACTTGTCAAGGTCAAGAAATGGATGTATGAAAAAACTATCATTTTATTCAGCAATGCCACTTCTGGGTATCTATCCAAAGGAAATGAAAACAGGATATTGAAGACATATTTGCACTCTCATGGTCATTGCAGCCTTATTCACAAGAGCCAAAATATGGAAATAATCTCTGTCCATAAATGGATTGATGAAGAAAATGTGATATTTATATACACACACATTTATACACACACAGAAATGGGGTGGAAGGAAAGCACATCATTTATGACAACATAGATGGATCTTAAGGGTATTCTGTTTAGTGAAATAAGCCAGATAAAGACAAATGTTGCATGGTATTACTTACATGTGAAATTTTTTTTAAAAAATTAAAACTCCTAGAAACAGAGTAGAAAAGTGGTTGCTAGAGTAAGAGAGGTAGAGGAAGTAGGGAGAGGTTGGTTAAAGGTTACAAACTTTTAACTATCAGATGAATGAGGTCTAAGAATATAATTTAAAACATGGTGACTATAGTTGCATTGCATTATATAACTTAAATTGCTAAGAGAATAGAACTTCAATGTTCTTGACAAAATAAAATAAAATACAAATATGTGCAGTGATGGATGTGTTAACTAGATTATAAGAATTCTTTCATAAAGTATAGGTACATCAAATCACCAAATGTATACTTTAAATATCTTATAGTCTTACTTGTCAATTATACCTCAATAAAGCTGAACAAACAAACACCCAAATATTTCCTGAAGACTTACTATGTACTCATCACTGAGCTTAATGATAGGGATACAAAGAGGAAAAACATACTTCCTGTCTTAGACATTATACAATGTAGAAAGAAAGAAATACATTAATGTAATTTTAGAATAATACATTAAGGGTGAAGGTAGAGATATTGATAGATTGGGGTGAGGATCAATTACCCTAAACTGGAGATTGGGGAAAGATTTCCTGAAAGAGGTAGACCTTAGTTTTGAGTTAATTGACCAGGCCTAAAAGGGTACTACATGTACAAAGAAAGTATAAGCTAAAGAAGAGACAAGTTTTCAAATAGTTAGGTGCAAAGGAGGTCTTTTAAGTTAGTATTACTAAAGTTAAAAATAAGAACTGAGTAGAAAATAAGATTTGGGACATAAACAAGCAACAGAGCAAGAGATTTCAAGGCCATTTCAAGATGTTCAAACACTATCTTGAGGTCAATTAAAAGCCATTGATGAATGTTGAAGAGTAGACTGGACTTAGTCAGATTTGCATTTTAAATAGAGCTCTGGCAGCTGGTGGGGAACATCTTGGACATATTTTTACCCAGCTACTATTCTGAAAGAAAATTGCTTTTCTAGAAATGTCAAACCTCTTTTGAATTCTTTAAACACCTTTTAGCCAACTGTTTAGAATAGTTTTTAAGGAGGTTACTTAGTATTTTCCTTATAATCTCCAATATTTTTCTTTTTCAAGTTAACTTTATAGTTTAAGTGCATAATAGCAAAAAAAAGGAGAATAAAAAGTGGTTTGTGGTTTGCCTTGTTAGCCAGACATTCTGCTAACAGAAGACTGAGGTGTCCTTGGTTTTCTAATATTACTCATGACTTAGATCCCAAGATAGCAGTGAATTCATCTGACTCAGAAGTGACAGGGGATCCTCTCTGATGAGTATCTGAATATTTTTGCATATTTTCCTCTGAAAATCTTTAATTCTCTGATTCAATTCCATGGAAATTAAATGGAATGCCATACCTTCTTAAAAGTCTTATGATGATAAACATTGCTTTGGTTTTATCAGAGGTTGCCCGTTGTCATGTTGTACATCTTTTTGATCTTTGGGCACTGAAGGATTGGTCCCTGTTTGAGGCAGCACGCACCTAGGCTGAGGATGCAGATCTCACTGTATGTTTCAAGTGCCTGTATTAAGCTCTAATTCACTATCTTGTCTGGAAAGTGAAATGGCCCAGCTTAAAGTCTTGGCCAATACTGATATGCAGGTTTCACTGATATTATAAATACATTATTAAACTACTGTCTCATTTACCTCACCTATTATTGAAGTAATTCTTTTAAGAATCTGTACTGCCAATTTGGCATAAGTGGCTAATGAAAACAATACCATTTGTGAGTATATTTCTCTGGAGAGAAGATTCAAAGTTGTTTTCTTTTTGAACAGGTCGTAATTGATTATTTTCACATTAAAGACTAATTATTGAGCATTTGCATACTGTTAACCAGATAGAAATAAAGATAAATTGAGGGGTTAATCTTTAAATTCCGTCTTTGTTGTTTCTACTCTCGTCCATTCCAGCATTTGCTATTCCCCAACTTCTTCCATATCAAAGCCATTGAATATCATTGATACTATCAGTTTCTCTTCCAGTCTAGGCCAAGGCCAAGGATGCTTCTCCCTAGAAGAAAAAAAAATTTAAAAACCCAACACCTCATTTTTTAAAAAATTATTTATTTATTTATTTGACAGAGAGAAATCACAAGTAGGCTGAGAGGCAGGCAGAGAGAGAGAGAGAGGAGGAAGCAGGCTCCTTGCCGAGAAGGGAGCCCGATGTGGGCCTCGATCCCAGGACGCTGAGATCATGACCTGAGCCAAAGGCAGAGGCGTTAACCCACTGAGCCACCCAGGCACCCCCAACACCTTATTTTTAAGAGTATGTTCGTATTCACTTGCTTATTTGTCCCTTCATTACTTCATTCATTTACTGAATTATTAAACCACGTTTCTCTGTAATCAAACTTGAAAGATAAATCTATTACCATTAAAAGCCAGAGTTAAGCACCAGAGACCTGAATGCAAGTCCTAAATTTGTGACTAATTGTGTAAGCCAGATAATTCAGCCTCCTTAGACCTTAGTTTACTCATCTAAATATGGAGGAGATTAAATTGGTAGTCACTTATCTTAATTAGGTCATAAGTCTCCTGCAGAAGCTCATAACCATGAACTCTCCAGAAAAGAAAAAATGTTCATATCCACATAAAAAAAATTTTTTTGCATTTGATTTCTTGCCACCCATGGAATCCTAAAAACCTGTGTATGAATGCTTGGGAGATTCTTAGGCCCCTGGTTATGAAACATTAAAATAAATGGTCTCTACCTTTAGCGTTCCATAGCACCTTGCTCTTCAAAGTGTGGTTCAGAGTAGCAGTTCACCCGGGAGTTGGCTAAAAATGCCAGGTCCTGCTCTGGACCTAACTACGGAAGAATTTGCATTTTCGGTGATTCATATGGACATTAAAGTTTGAGAGGCACAGCTATCATATTTGGTTCAAATAAATTTCATGTAAAAGCAGAAAGGACAATAATGGTGGTTATTAAAATGGCTTAGAGGTGCTTTCCTTTTTCTTGTCTCCCTGATGATGTCTCCAAATACAGACAAACCACAGCAGGGTTTTTAATCATGCACTCAGATCCATGAATAAAGTGAAGAGCCTTTCAATAAAAGATACTTAAATCTCTGGATTTTGTTTTAATCATGGAGGAAATATTTCTTTACATTATGTTATGATGTCTGTGTTAATGATAATCATGATTAAATATACATAATATTTGGGGAAGCTATCACTACTAACGGTCCCATTGACAAAATGGGAAGAAAAAAACCAAAAAGCTAGTTTGGTTATGGAAAAGTAATTCTAATGGCAGTCATTTATGTGAGCCACTTAGCATTTATGCATAATAATCGTGCAGTATCAATGTATCAGATTAGCATTGCTGTAGGTTTTATTTAATCACAGAAGCAAAGATACATTTAGTCTTCATAATTTGTTATCTTGCAGCATGGGAATCTGCTCAGAATCTTTCAAAATCAGGTCACAAAGAAGTTAAAAAAGACATCTTAAAGATGAAAATTAGTGTTTTATATTAAGCTATTTATGCTTATATAGGATCTCTATTCTTAAGTGTACATGTACTGGTTCAAAACATATAAAAGAAATTTAAAGCCATAAGTATTCGTTTGCAGATGTCAGAGTCCAGAGTGCTAACCATTACACTATGGAACCCGTTTGCAGATGTCAGACTGAACATTTATATTATATCCACCAAAAATTAGGGTAATTTTTGAAGTCCTCCTGGGTGGATGCCACTGTGAACTCCTGGGGCACCTGGGTGGCTCAGTTGGTTAAGCGGTTGCCTTCAGCTCAGGTCATGATCTTAGGGTCCTGGGATCGAGTCCCACATAGGGTTCTGCTTCTACCTCTCCCTCTAATCCTCCTCCCTGTTTGGGCTTTTCTCTCTCTGTCTAAAATAAATAAAGTCTTAACAACAACAAAAACAATAACACCACCCTGAAAAAAAAACCCTTGTGAACTCCTGTATTTCAAAAATGAATTTTTAAAATGGAATAACTAAATGTATTAGAAGTATGGAAGATATAGGGATTAAGGGATAAGAAGAAACCAAATTAGGTAAAGAGAAAATAAGGTTATACTTGACAAGGGAGGTAGATATGAAATGAACAGAGTAAGAATTTTCATGCACAAATGCAGAATGGCATATTACTGAGCAAAAAAAGAAATAAGGGGCAAAATAAGATGTTTTTAAAGTGTTCATGTATCATTTGTTATGCCAATAGCAGTCACTCAATAATGTTCCATAATTAAATCAATATCTCTCTCCCTCTTCTTCTCTCTTTCTATCTTGAGTGTGTTTATAGTAGCAGTGTTTCTTGGATTACAGATAGTGTATAATATATTAAAGAAGATGGTACACCATTGTATTTCCAACAAAGATTCCTTTAGTAACTATGACCTCATGTGAGCTAATTGAGTTGATGGTTACTCATCCTTCTCTGATCAGAACTTTTAGAAAACTGTAGTTCATTTGTCTGTGCTCTCTATTTAATTCATTTGCTTATCTTCTCTTACCTAAGCCACTTGAGTAATGGGCAGTTACTGCCAAAATAGCTTTTTCTTAAAAGTTGAAAAAGCAGGAAAAATAAGGCTAATTTCACTTTCTTCATCTCTACTTAAGAGTTTCGATAACTTTCTTCGCACCTATTAAACAAGCATTCTGGGTTTGATACAAAGGCAAGGTCTGGGTCCAGGGCAGCAAGGGTGAAAGTATGTAGGTGACAGTTTCCCAACCATAGAACTCAATTGTCTCAGTGAATAAGAGTCAGACAAAGAACCAATCTGTTCTGTTGCATCTCGAATTGATTTACGCCAGTTTATTCATTTGCCAGGTTAGAGCATTTATCTTGCACTGAAACATTCACATGCTAATTTAATAGACATTTGTTGAATAAAGACAATAATTCAAGCCAATGATAGAACATGCACTATTCTTATACTCTACAGTCCATTTAGGTAATGATTTATTATTTATTTTTTTCTACCTTTTTTGCTCTGCAGATTTGATTTTATATTGGATATCATTTCCTAGCTAAAGCATGGGCTATATAAGTGGGTAATAGAGTTTTACAGTGCCTAACCATAATATCACATACAATTATCTTTTAATAAGAGTTATAATAATGATGTACTCCTCTACTACTTTTAACAGTTATGATGATATATTTCAACCTATACCCACACAGATACAGAGATTGCCTTTACTCCTTGGCCTGCTTCATTCTGAGGGCTGATGTGCTTGAGAAAGGAACTAACGAACAGGAAGAATCCACAAAAATCAAAAACTAAGCTGGAAATAAGAAAATACTGGGGTGCTTGGGTGGCTTCATTGGTTAAGTATCTGACTCTTGATTTTGGCTCAGGTCATTATACCAGGGTTGCGAAATTGACTCCCCATGGGGTCTGTGCTGGGTGTGGAGTCTGCTTAAGATTCTCTCTCTCTCTCTCCCTCTGTCTCTGCCTCTCCCCACCTCAAAAAAAAAAAAAAAAAAAAANCCCCCCCCCCCCCCAAAAAAAAAAAAAAAAAAAAAAAGAAGAAGAAGAAAATACTGGAAAGATACTAGAACTAGAAATCAGATTTACCCTGCTCTTTATAGGGTTTATCTTAGTCTTCTCATTTGCCCTAAGGTTTTCTCTCTCTAGTTGAAAGTCTTTGTGTTTGTCTTTATAGCAAATTTAGGCACTGACATTTTCTGAGTTTAGAATATTTAAAGGAGTTAGACATGCATATATGTGTGTCTATGCATTTGTGTATATATTTAACTAAGTGTATGTTTATATGTAAATATATTTACAAGTGTATGCATGTGTAATGCACTTGCTTGCATGTATATTTGTATATATACTTACATATTTGGCATTTTGTGTTTGTATGCACATAAATATGTATATATGTGTGTGTATTTGAGTATCTATATGTGTGTTTATATTTGGTATATCAGAAGACAGACAAATTTGAGAATGTAAATAGTTCATCTATATAACTGGTTTAAAAATGTGCTTTCTAATATATTCTGGTCTGGTTCATGTCAATAAACTTTTTGTGTGCTTCAGGAGAATAATTTTAGGATGAAGAGAATTTGATATTGGACAGTTTTCTAGGAATTTGGACAACTTCTGGGGTAGGTTATTAATTGTGACTCATATGTTTTCTGGACCCCACTGTATCAATCGAATGAGGAGTCATTTTCTTTTATAAGCAATTTTTATTCAATCCGTGGATTGCTATGCCCCATTTTAGAGATGGCTTGATCCTGCCAGCCAAAAAAATGTATCTTTTCAATAAATGGCCACTGTTTAGTAGCTTTAAGTAGTTATCAAGAGGTTTTCAATGAGTTTTAAAGGTAAGGTCATGTAAGCTAAAAAGCGTTCCAATTACTTTTTCTTCCATGATATTCAACACAATATATTAGAAATTACAGAACGAAGTTTAGCAATGGTTATAGAACCTCTGATAATAAATGGGCTTTCAATATTTTTCACACTCTCACTAGCAGAGTGGCTTACTTTTTAAACTTCTTTTTATCTGAATAAGGTATAATTAATTATACAGAATTTCAAATCCCAATGTAGAGAGCTGAAAACCACATGGTAATTGTTCTTAATAGTTGTATTCTTTTCCTGGTTAGCAGCACAGAAACTTCTTTCTGGGAATCACAAAGTTGTCGTGCTGAGCTGAACAGGATGCAAATCTGGCCTGAAGTTTTCTTACAATTACTATAAAAATACGTACTGTTCATCTACTCCTCAGGTTGTCATTAGGAATAAAAGCGTATTATCTCAGTAGGATGCTGTTATCTCTCCAGTTACATGGTCTGCCTACAGACAGGGCCTGGCTTAAATCAAGAACCTGAAATACTATGAGACCACATGGACATGGAGATAATAATGAAAGGATTCCCAGTTTTCATGCCTATTTTGGAATAGGTGATTCTGAGTGGAGGAAACACGGGTAAATCTTACTGCCAGCTTTTACATATAGAAAGTTATAGTAAATTTCTTCCTGTTACATTTATTTTTAACATTGACATTTCAAACATATTATCCACAGAGTCTTTCCAACTAGGTATAAAGGACACATTCAGATATTTAATATACAATGTATAATCATAGCTGAGTATCTAATTTCTTCCTTCCTTTCTTCTTTTTTTCCCTAGTACTTATCATCTTTCTAGTTGCACCTTACTTTGCTACAAATTCAAATGCATTATGAGAGAAAAAAAATACTGACAGAACAGGGTAAGAGACATGAAGTAAAGCAAGATCATTTATAAATTAAGTAATATAATTTACAAATATAGACCATAAACCTCTTTATAGTTATTAGGGACATACACTTAACTCTGGACTTCCTAGAAACCATTCAAAGACAGAATTGTTCATTCAGTATGGTCAGTAATAAAATCAGTATGACTTCTCTGAAAAAGTATGAGAAATATTTCTCTTGCAGATCATCATAGATAACCCTGTGTGATGTAGTAAACTTGATTTTTTAAATAATATCCTTATTTTAAATTCAACAATATGTTCTATGGAGTTCAATGTAGACTAAAAACATAACGGTAAACTTCAATTCTGTATCAGTTCTGGAAGAGGTGAGAACAATGTACTCCTGATGCATAGTTTTTGAATTTACAACATTTAAAGGCAGGATAGCAAAGTGGAAAACCATAGGCCAAGTTTGGCTACAGATCTGCTGCATTTGTCTAATTATTTTTATTTCGTTAGTAGTAACGCCTAGGGATTAGTGCCTCTCAAACTAATTGCAGTGAAGTGCTAGTTTTGTTTTAAAATATCTTTCCCTTCATGAATCAGTTTCATAAAGTGTAATTACAAATACATTACTAGGAAAAAGCAATTAAAAAGATTTAAAAATACAAATCTATATTTTGTTAGACTGAACAAATATAAATTAATACAAACTTGCCCTAAAATTCTCCAATGCTTCCTTTCAGTTTCTATATTTCTAGGGGCCCTGTAAGAAACACTTTGCAAAACAGTCTGGGTCTGCAAAACATGCTTTGAGTAGCACCTTTGTCTCCAGGATGCCAATCAATCACTTCCATTACTCCACTTTCTCCTGTGACCCTGTGTCTTATCCAGACCCACTTTACTCATTTACATTGTGGGTTTAGCAATTGGGATTAGAAAAATTTTGGACCCTGGGGCAACAGTCAATTCTCCACAAAATGCTAATTCACATAACTAAGATTTGAATGAATACTAGATGAAGTGGGGTCAAAGTTATATTTCCTGTCAAGTTACTAGGGTACAAATATTCTGTAGTACCATCTAAGGATACACTATCTGTTAAATAAGTATGTATAGTTGGTAGGGGCACATAATCTTTTAAAAGGCCATATTGTTGTTATAGGTTTTATTCTTAGAAGACAGCCACCCTAACTGCATAGAGGTATAGTTTGACCTATTTATAAAGGCCAAATGAAATAACATGTATCAATACTTTGAAATAATGCAAAATGTATTTGCATAAATTAGGTTGTTTACATACACGTACAAATGTGCAAATGGCAAAGAATTAAAAATGAGTGAAAAGACTATTATTGTACTCTGTGTAATTTTTGAGGTATCATTGACATATACTCTACTTTTATATGGATTACAAAGCCCCCAATATATTGTCTTTATTGTAGACAGTCAATTATCATTTAGAGCAATTAAAATTTTTAAAAATCTTTAATATTTAACTTTATTTTTACCATTACTGAAGCTCTTCATGCTTTCATGTAGGTCCTTGTTTCTGTCTGGTATTTTATTTTACTATATGAAGAACCATTCTTTTTAAATATATTTTTATTTTGCTTGTTTGTATAGTTATCTTGTTTGGAGTTTTCTTGACTTCTTAGATATGTAATTTGATGACTTTCATTATTTTTAAAAATTTTCAGGAAAAACCATGCCTGTTTTTATAAGGAAAGTTTCTTCTATGTCTTCAAATATTCCTTTTGCTTTTTTTTCACTCGCTCTCTTTTTTTCTAGAATTACATGTGTAGAACACCATTTGGTATGGTCTCAGAACTCTTGGATGTTCTATTCTGATTTTTTTGGTTTTTGTTTTCCTTTTACTCTTTTTTGTCTCTGTTATTGTTTGGTTTTTGTTTTTCTTTTCAGCTTGGCTAATATCTAATGACTCTAATGACTTGTCTTCAAGTTTACACATTTTTTTCTGTGAGATAAACTGAGTCAATTAATAACCATATTGAAGGAATCTGTGAGCTGTCATAA
This sequence comes from Ailurus styani, assembly GCA_002007465.1. Classification (NCBI taxonomy): domain Eukaryota; kingdom Metazoa; phylum Chordata; class Mammalia; order Carnivora; family Ailuridae; genus Ailurus; species Ailurus styani. The sequence continues at coordinate 4,894,042 of LNAC01000034.1, read as the reverse complement.
CACTTTCTTTTAATTCTAGCATCTTCATTTGAATCTCTCCTCTAGTTTTCATTTTTCTGCTAAAATTCTCTATCTGTTAATGCATATTATTCAACTGTTCCATTAAGCCTTTTCATGCATTAACAATAGTTTTATTAAAGTCCATGTCTGATAATTCCAACTCTGGGCCATCTTTAAATCTGGCTTTCTCCATTGCTTTGACTCTAGACGATGGGTTCTTTTTTCCTTGCATTTTTGTATAGCTTGTCATTTCTTATGAAATGCCAAAAATAAGGTGTGAAACAGTTGAAACCAATGAAAATTATTTATACCTGGATATAGGTCATGCTTCTTTTATGCTAAGCCTATTGGTTTGGGACACTGAACTTATCTAATTAGAAGCTGAAGTTCATTGAACCAAGGACTTCAAGGTCCTCTAGAACTGCTTAGGATGGAAGCTGGGGCCTTGGAGGGGTTGGGGTTTTGAGCTTTACCTACAGTGGTGGCCAATCTTCTACTCCACACCTACTTTAATGAGGGAAGCTCCATTTTGTCTTCTACACTGCTTCTAATATTTCTTATAAGCACCTGAGGAGGTCCACATGAAGGCACTGGCAAATGAGTTCAAAGTCCCCTTGTGTCAGGAGTTACAGAGATCCTGTGGTGTCATTCTAGCCCACATTTAGCCTTTATCAATTTGTTAACATTTTAGCTGATTGCTTTTTAGCCATTTTTATGGTGACCAGGTGTTCTTTTGTTCTTTGCAACATACGACACCATCCCTATGACCTATTTCTCCATGGAGGAATCTACCCATGGGTTACCAATTCTGGATATTTGCTTGCATCATAAACTCAGCTTTCTGATAGGTTCAAGAAAAGTAATGATTTTGTAGTTCACCATTTTTTTTTATTGTTAGGGTGGGATATATACTCATCTAAGTTTTGTTCAGCCAAGATAGAACTAGAATACTTCTCTTCATGAGTTTTAACTCTTGGGGAAGAGTTCTACACCACAGTAACCAAATAATAATTAAAGTACAGAATTTATTTTCCAAGTATCTACTTAATATTGTCATAAAATGTATGATTCTAATTAGTTCTTCAGTGCTCATTATATGCTGCTTCCTGCATTACTATATACTATTCTGAAAAATCCAAAATTCTCCTAGTGGCCGAAAGAATGAATGTTACTTGTTAATTATCTAATTGGAAAGTATACTTGTTTCATTTGTTATAAACTGAAACGATTATGTCTTTTCAAATTGTTAAGTATGGAGAAAGCATAAAATTTATGGAATGAGAATTTATAGTGCCAATCAGTGTTTTAGGGATTTCTACATATTACCTTATCCTATATTCACAGTAATGATGCAAAATTTTTACATCATGGGAAAAAGAATGTAAGAGATACTAAGAAATTTGACTTTGGTCCCTTAGCTAGTAAACAGTCACATGGGAATATAAATCCAGCTATGTCTGATTATAGATATATGCTTTTCCTCTATAATGCAGTGTTTCCACAGAGCCCCATTTATAGCATAGGCAAATATTTGTCTTTATTAGTCTATAACTTGCTTCTTTGTCCCTCTCCTCTCTACATTGTTTTCAGGTTCTCTTATTATTCAATATCTTCATATTTTCCTTTGTTTGTTCAAGCTCACCACTGTCATCCTTCAAACAACCTAAAGTCATTTCCTGACCTTCCAAGCTTCCCGTTAAACCTTATCTTTCTTTTATTTAATTCATTCCATCTTTTTTATTTTTCTGAATAACACGTATATTTCATGGGTTCTAAAGTATTCACTAATGTAACAAGGCGATGTAGAGACAAAACAGTCACCTAAGCCCTGTTTACTATGGGGAAAATAATAAAAAATTGGTTAATCACAATTCAATTAATTTAGAATTCTTAAATTTCCAAAATGGCTCTGGAACAAAACCAGAAAATCACAGTCTCTGAATTGAAATGAAGTTGCTGTAGGTCCATGAACAACCAACAAACACAGAACAAGAATCAGAGAGCCCGTCATTTAATTTGATTCTTCAAGTTCATGGCACAGAAGGCAGCTGTCCCTTAGAGAAAGGCTTTGTTTATGTTTTCTGTTTTTATAACATGAGTAAGCAATAGGATGCAAAATAAATTGAAAAATTGGAGAAAAAAGGCAGGAGAGAAGTGCACCAGACTTCAGGATTGGTAGCATTGCTTGTAACAATAGTGATCGAGGTGGGGCAGTGACAGAATATGCGAAGGCAGGCATGCGTGAGCAGCAGACATCTGAACACCAGAGAAAAAAACTCTATGACAAAGAAACAAAAAAAGAGCATCTGTGCATCAGGGTAAAGGGTGAAAGGAGGTATGCTCATTATTAGTCTAACCCTTTGATAAAGGGGAAAAGTCAAGGCTTTGAAATTTCCGAGTGTTTAAAAGAGAAATCTGTCCTGGATAATACAACCAAGGACACCCAAACTTTGATAATTAAACACGGGCTTGCATTATATTTTTGTGATGCTCCCATCAATTTCTAAAAGTATACAAACTACAAAATTTTAAGGTTTCACAATAAATGTGAAATAATTTTAAATGCTTCAGGATGTCACAAAACTAAGAAGCATCAGAATTTGGATGTTTAACTTGGCTATAACTAAACTAATGGCCAGGGGTGCCTGGGTGGCTGGGTCCTTAAGTGTCTGCCTTTGGCTCAGGTCATGATCCCAGGGTCCTGGGAGAGCCCAGTATCAGGCTCCCTGCTCAGCGGGAAGCCTGCTTCTCCCTCTCGCCTGACTTGTGTTCCCTCTTTCGCTGTGTCTCTCTCTGTCAAATAATTAAATAAAATCTTTAAAAGATAAAAAATAAACCAGTGGCCATTAAGTACTCTTAAAGTTTATTCCAGCTCAAATATTCTACACATCTTCCATTTAGTTATGCCTTATGGGAGATTACTCTCTAAAATATCCAATGGTAAGTTCAATGTTAATGGACTTTGTTACCTGTTGTTCACCTCCATAAATATAACCTACCATGCATCAGTTGGGAAGCAAGACACTAGGGTTTTGAAGATTAATAAGCAACCAGCTTCAGATTAATCCAGTGGGGGAAATACATATAAATATATCATGCCAATGTGATGTCATAAAGTCATAATATGGTACAGATAAACCCAGGCATTACACCAACACAGAGAAAGGCATGTGTCCCAGCCTGGGATATAGCAGATGCATATTAGAGAAAATGACAATTATGCTCCATCTTGAAGAAACAGTCTACAATTAAGCAAAATAAAACAGCAATGAGCGTTTTTCTTCCGATTATTTGGAAAAGTTTAGGTACTCCTCAAACTGTAAGGTTTTAGAAAAGCATTAAGGCTATGGGAAAACATGCATATACACCATATTTATTTAATGATTTTTATTTATGACCTACTATAATTACATAAAATAGCATTTTTTATATACGGTAGTTTGGGCTCAAATTTTTAACTTCCTAACATAGAAATGCTCAGTTCTTTAATCTGTCCTACAATTTTTAACTATCTAGTCTATTTTTAACTATCTAGTCTATAGACCATAGCTGATATAGTTAGGAGCAACTAGTTAAGAGTCTAATGTTGCATTTTAAATACATTATATTTGCTTTCAACGTTGCTTTCTTTGTTTCTGTCTTAGTGAGAGATTCGTTAATCTCAGGTCGTACCTGTTTAAAGCACTCCATCATTATGAAGTAACAAGGATGAACATATATCATACCATAGTAAAGAGCTTATCAAAACAGGCATTTGTTGAAATCTTCTGTCATTGTTAGGAGACAATTTCCCAAGGGTCTCTCACATTTCTGCACAATATATGAAAGAAGCACTGGCTGCTTTTGTTCTGAACTATTTTAAAAGATGTATGTAAAAGCAAATAACCTTGGAACAGAACCAGCATCTCCTTCTAGAGTAAAGGGAGGCATACTTATCATCCATTATAAAAGATTTGCATTTCTAGAGTTCAGGATCCCTTTCTTGTAGTATTTAAGTATCATCTAGTCTGCTCTGTGTTGCCTTGTAGAAACTAGGGCTTAGGGAACCACTGCAAAAATGCTGAAACTCTTGCTACTGCTATTGCCGTGAATAATAAATTGTCCTTCATCTCTGACCCTAATGTCTTCTGCTAGCATCCATGAATCTGTGGCAGGTTTTCATGTCAGTTTGAAATCAAAGGAGCATCTCAAACTCTTCAGGGTTTTTGATAATTTTGGTAAAAAGGATGAGATGTTGACAGAGACATGGCTTTCTTTCTTGAAAAGGAAGGGTGAAGGCCTCACAGATCCATTAATGGGATCTGAGGGAGATCTATGGGAATCAGTAGCAAATTATATAATCAACTGGGCAATAATGGTCCTTCACTGTTTGCCTGTGAATTAAGGAGCTGAGTAAGCTAAGTAACAGGAAATAGGTAAAACACAGATGGCAAAATTTTGTTCTTTTTTATTTTCATTTCTTATTTTTTTTTAAATTATGTTATGTTAGTCGCCAAACAGTATGCCATTAATTTTTGATGTAGGGTTCCAAGATCCATTGTTTACGTATAACACCCAGTGCTCCATGAAATATGTGCCTTCCCTAATACTCATTACCAGGTTAACCCATCCTCCCACCCCCCCTTTTGTCTAAAACCCTCAGTTTGTTTCTTGGAGTCCATAGTCTCTCATGGTTCATCTCCCCTTCCATTTCCCCCCCTTCATTTTTCCTTTCCTTCTCCTAATATCCTCCATTCTATTCCTTGTGTTCCACAAGTAAGTGAAACCATATGATAATTGACTTTCTCTGCTAGACTTATTTCACTCAGCATAATCTCCTCCAGTCCTATCCATGTTGATGGAAAAGCTAGGTATTCATCTTTTCTGATGGCAGAGTAATATTCTGTGGTATATGGACCACAACTTCTTTATCAATTCATCTATTGAAGGACATTTCTGCTCCTTCCACAGTTTAGCAATTGTGGACATTGCTGCTATGAACATTGGGCTACATATGACCCTTCTTTTCACTACATCTGTATCTTTGGGGTAAATACCCAGTAGTACAATTTCAAGACACATCTCCAAAGGTACAGGAAACAAAAGTGAAAATGAAGTGTTATCTAGACAATGGGGCAGCTAATGCCCCAAATTAATATGGGTCATCACTGTGTGAGCCAAGACTGAGTCAACTAGAAGTCTGGCAAAATAGCAATGTGGCCATGGTTTCTGAGTCCAGGGATTTCTAAGGCTGAAATAGATGGTGGCACCCATATGGGCCTTGCTCCTCCACATACAAATTTTTAGAAAGGCCAAAAAATATTCAAAATTCATTTGCTTATGCCATGAGCCATTCAATATCAAATGAAACTAAAAGTACATATGAAGTCTCTGAGCCTTCCTGCTCCCTGATCCATCTCTAACCCTCTACTTTGACCTATCATTTAAAGAGAAACATAATTAGAGGCCAAGGTATCTCTATCCCCAACAAGATCAAAGGACAAATGCATCTACCTGAGTATGCTAGAAAATTTCAGATGGAAGGGGGAATCAAACTTATATAGATGTGTTGGATATGAATCCTCAAGTCACTTTCTTATCTGGATTTATAGAACACTCAGGTTTAGCTAATGGCATTAAGGCAGAGTTCACAATGGAAAAGGCAAGCTAAAATGACCTTATGGATAGAATTTGGGACCAATTTAATGTACTATTTTTGTTGTTTCTACCTTTGATTGTATGGTAAAAATTAATGTGTTATATGCTTATATTCCATCATCCATAGCACCTGAGAAGATTGTCACAATTGGGAAAGGCCACATATAGAGAACTGTTAATGGAACATGTAAATTTCCAGTTTTCTTTCTATTTCTTCCCAGATGGTCCAACGAAACCAGTATAAAATCCCAAGAGGAGAAAAGGAAATCACAGCCCTGATTACAGACCTGAAGGCAACATAGGTAGCAAGAGATGAAGTATCTTAACACAACTGGTCACTATGGATAATGAAAAAGAATTGGAAGCTTAGAATGGATTATCACCAATTGCTCATATAACTTAATCCACTGCGCAGACTAAACATTTGCTGTATTACATTGGACTGTAACAATGCCTTCTTTTCTATCCCAGTGGCCCCTGAAGACAATGATCGACTCATATTCATGTGTCATGACAATGAATATTTTATTTGCAGTAACTCCCCACGTTCCAACAAGTTTTCTCCAGGGGTAGTTAAATTCCTCTGCCATTTGCCATCAGTAGGTGAGCAGTTAGAAGTGCCTCTGCCCTTTATTGTACAAAGCTTTAACTCTGTAATGATATCCTGTTTATGACAAAGTCAGAAGTTTCATTACCAATGTCTTGACTATGATATTATCACATATACTAACATGGCTGATAAACCCCGATAGAACTCAGGGCTCTGTTTGTCGACTAAAGTTTCTTGGGACTATATGGGCAGATTTGCAATATCCAATCCCTCTGGCTGTCAAAGAAAAACTTCTATCTATTCAACTTCAACCAAGAAAGGTGCTCAGAATCTTACTGGAATCTGTAGGTATTAGAGATAGTATGTACCTCACTTGTATATTCTACTTGGACTTTTGTATCAGCTAATCCAAAAACTGGCAACCTTTGTGAGGCCTAAATCCATACTCTGTGTTGGAAGTTGTCAAGTAAGCTGCAGGATGCTCTCTACATTTGGGGTCCCATATCGCTAATAAATCTGTGAGATTCAGGTCTCTGTGAGTAAAAATATTGCTGATAGAAGCCTCTGGAAAAGGCAGACAGCTTCTTCTTGCAGGTCCCCTTTGAGATTTCAGACTGGTCACCTCTCTAACATGGAGGGAATGTATTATTTTGGGATGAGTCAACACAGCTTAGTGACTAACACTGTGAGAAAGGGTTCTATAGACCTCATTTATCAAATGGAAATGGTATATTCAAGCTCTCAGCTTGCCTGGCTCCTGTAGCATCTCAGTTTTACATGAAAAAATGGCTCTCCCAAACTGTTACAAAGGTCCTAAATTTAATTCTGCTGAATCTGCCATCCCTGCCAGACAGCTCTGGCCATGATTTGATCTATATTCCCTCTTCCCCTTAATCTTAGCAAGGAAATTTATTAGAAATAGCAGGGGATGGCCCTAGCTCCTGCATTTCCTATGTAAATACCTGTCAACAGCTCTGGCTGTTTTTTCCACTCCCGTTTCTGTAAGTATTGCTTAGCCACTCAGTGGGGCAGACGAGTGTCACCAGGCTATTGACATGGACACACAGGACAAGTTTGATTGACTGCCCTCATGTAGTCCCTCCAAAATAAGGTCTAGGATCAATTATTCATGCTAAGTAAAATCTCAGACCCTTCATGGGTCTTGAAAGTCAGCAGGAACTAGCTATTTAAATAGCCAGTTGTCTCCTACAGTCAAAGAATAAAGCCATCATTATCACTAACAGCCCCATGTCCCTTTGTATCATACAGTCATACTTGCTCAATAAATGTCCATTATTAAAATACAGAAATTTAAAATTACCTCTTTAAATTTAAGTATATTTTGCTAAAGCTGTTTGTAAACTTTTATTGTTTAATCAATATTACATATATTGTTCACCGTCTCCATCATTTCCTCCCTCTTTTGTACGTTTCCCTTGGAATATTCCTTGAAGATTTAAGTTTCTTTAAAGATAACCTTAATATTTCAAATTTGTGTTAAAAGTATATGTTTAGTTATATTTCCTTTAAAAAATTACTCTATGACCTATGAAGATGGAATCATCCATTGGCCTCATTAGTATAGGACTATGTATATTAGTTCATAATAATAGGTTCCTGCATTGTCAAAACAAAAATCTTTGTCAGAGTTAAAATTAATACGGGAAGCAGTGGAAACATATGCTTTTTAAAGAACATAGATTATTTTTATGCCAAGATTTAGTCATGGCAAAACTCATCAATTTTGGCAAGGCATATTAAAACTAAGTTGTAGTCTTTTTAATTTTTTCTTTGGACATCCTTGTTCAGTAACATGGTGGCTGCCCTAGATTATGGCCAGCTAGTGTCCTATTGTTTCTTTCTGCTTTTTCTTATCTGTCTCTCCAGTTAACACTGTAAGCTGCTTGAGGTCAGAACCTACATCACATTCATCCTGTGTCTGTAGTCACTACTTCAGTTCTTGCCACATAGTAGTCCCTCAATAAGAGGAGGTTGAATTACATTCAAAAGAAATTAGGCTATGAGAGCCTTAGAGACATAGTGATTCTTTCAGTTAAATCTATGTCTTAGTTGGTTTAAAGAAGGCCATTTCCTAACCTAAGCCTTTCCCCTCAGCCTTTGAACCAGATACACAGCAGTCTGAAGTCACAGATTCCCCTAACTTCCATCAACCCAGGCACACTTAGACAAAGTCGTATTCTTCCAGATAATGTAATTGAGAAATCAATCTATATTACCATGTTGCTCTTCCTAGGTGAGATGGCCCTGATAAGCAACCATCACCAAGAATATATTTGAAAATTTATCTTTTACCCATAATGATGATTTTTCCCCATTGATTGAGTCACTCACTTTCACTGATCTGTCTGGCCATCAGTGAAGAGAACGCTCAAAGTACCAGGATTTTCAATTGCAGACTTGGAACTTTGTGAAACAAATTTATCTTCCCTGACTACCTGAGCTATTCACAGGCTACAGTGAAAAATAAAACAAAACAAAAACAAAAAGTTTGTGTGTGGATGCATAAACTTTCTTTGTGATAACAAAAAGACTGAATATACAGAGTTAAAACTATAAGTCGATTTCCCCTATTTTACTTACAGAAGCCAAAATCTGTTTTTAGGAATATTTTTCAATGATGTATCTATTAAAAGGTAAAATGAAAGTTTCCAGGACATACAATTACCATGAAAGAAACCTATATGGGTGTAAAATTTATGATGAAAATTAATCAAAAACATTAAAATATGTGTAGGTAAACCAGTAACAGGCAAATTTTCAAAACATTTCCCAAGCTTTAACCTGAAGCTGCAAATGACTGAGCAGAAAAATACTACTTTTAACTATGATGGTGACAGGACTGGGCATTTCCTGAAGAAGCACAGACTTTCATTTCATCTCATTTCAGCTTTCTTTGGTACTCAAACTGATTTTTCCCTTATTACCTTCTTAAAATAAAATAAGAAGGAAAATTGATTTTTATTTTATAGAAAGACATACAGCATGGAGTCAAAGACCTGAATTCTAATTCTGTTTCTATTAACTATTTAAGGACCTTGGGTAAGATATAGTAAAATGATGGGAAAGGAATGCTCTCTACATCCTCTAAATCGATATCTAAATTCTGTGATTCCTTCTATTAAGAATGCAAAACATTCTATTTGTAGCTACATGAATAAAGGTGAATCTCACACGGTCACAAGCAAAACCACAAAATCTAAATATTTCTTTTCTGCAAGAATTTCAATTGTTTAATTGATCTTATGAGAGTTATCACTTTGAAAGCACTATTAAACTTTGGTTAATCATCACTTTAGTATTGAAACATTAATTTTGCTTATTTGTTCTTTGAGAATTTGTTGTTAAATATTCTCTTCCCTTATGGCATAGAGGTAGAAAACATAGGCATTGTAAAGATTGATGTAATAATTTGATATTTACAAATAAAATATGAGAATTATTTTGAATTCACAAAACTTGAGGCATTTAATAAAATACAGATCCTTGTGAATTATAAATAAAAATTCAAAAATCCATAAAAATTAAATAATGCACCAAGAAATGTAAATAGAAAAATATATGAGATATATATTAAGCTATTAAAGTATTTTATGTAGTTATCCCTCAACTGAATCTTCTCGCCTTCACAAAACACCAAATCAACTGGCTGTTTATTTAATATTGCAATTTTAGGTGTGTGTGAATATGTGTGTTTTCCTTATTTCAAGGTTTTATTTTTAAATTTGCCTAGAATTTTACTTAGGTCAATTAGTTTACATAAAGCAGTTTGCCTATAATCTCTAGGTTTTACTGAATAAAATAAATGAGCCACTTCATTAAAGAAATGTTTTTTATTGCTATAATTAAAGAAACATTTCTTAAAATCAAAGTTGGAAAAAAGCTGTTATTCCAACTACCAAAATAATAGAACTTGTATTTAGTTACCTGAACTTAAGGAAAGAATTTAAGCAAGTATCCATTGTTTTTTTATCCTTTATCTTTCCCCTCTTGCCTGCTTTCTCTTCTTTAGCACACCACTCCCCAACACCACCACACACAAGCCAAAAAATGGTTTCACATAATGGGTTTCAACTAATACAATCTATTGGTGAAATAATCTATATCATTTCCACATTTTAAAATTTCTCTTTACCAATTTTTAATTTCGCTTTACCATTGTAAACATTTAATATAGACCCATCCCATCCTCTAGGTGGCACATAATAGTGAGCATTATAAGATATAACTTAATGATATTCAAAGATGTGCCATTCAAATATTGGTATGCCTTGTCTCAGCAAGCGTTACATTTAGCTGTTTTGCATAATGACAATGGCGTTAAATTTAGGTAGATCTTGAGTTCCAGTTCATCAAGAGTTCTTAACCAGAATTCCTGCCATAATTTATGGCAGATTAATTATGTGCCTTTTCATAGACAATTCTGAGACCATTTTAATATTGCATGTATATAAGCATACATTCTCACAAAAGGTATGCTGAGACATTTCTGACATTGTCTAGAATTTGACATTAATTAGAATTACTTTAGCCTATATCACTTGTACTTATCATTTACACAATTATGGGCAATAGTTGGATCAAAGTCAGCATTGCTCCTTGTTCTGGATTTTGTTCAATTGGGATGTATCTTTTCCAATGCAGATTCATTGGTGTTAGACATATTGCATACAGTAAGCATCCACTGCTACCCAAAGAGTAAAAGAATTTAGAGAAAAGGAAACAACCTTTTTTGATTCAGCTCTTACCTACTATCTATCCACCACATATGACCACATGTGCATATTTGCAGTAATCATAAGTTTAAATACTTGGTTTTGAATATTATTCTTAGTCAAGCATTAAGTTTAAACAACTAAAATTTCCAAATTTAGAAAACCAACAATAAAGTCATTACTCATAGCTTCTCCTGACTTTAGATGCTGCTCTCCACCTTTACTTAAAACCATCCCTTGTCAGTGACTTGCTCACTGCATTTTTGCCTATGTCACAAGAAAAGAGAAATAAAGGCTCAGATACAGTTTGTGTTAAAACGAAAATTTTAAAAAATTCTTGACATTGAGTAAGGCAAGATTTTAAGGCAATCCTCACTAGATTAATTCTCTAAATAATTGCTCAACTTTCCCTTTCTATTTCTTGTGTAGGCAGACTTGCTAGTTTAAGGTGAGGAAACATGCATCTCTCTGCATTAACTGCAAGAGTAAGAAAGCCAATTTAATTTTTATTTCTTCAAAATTAGTTAAAATAATAATAATATTACCAGGAAATTTATATTCACATACAACATACTCAAATGGGGCACATTTTAAAGTTTTGACATTTATTTCTGAATACTCCTATCTGCATGAATTAGAGCACAAGCCCTATGACCAATAGTTCTGTAGAGTAAAATATGCTGAAATTAATATATTTTCATCACTTCTTTAAAAAACTAAATCATAAATTGCATGTGAATAGATTTGCTTTTTAAAATTTCAACACATAGGGAATTGGGAATACATATTTTAGTCTTTAAATAATCTGCCCGCGCTCACTCGTTCCTTCATCTCCCTTGCTCATATTCATTCATTGAACACAACTCCCTGTTTTCTCTCAAGCCAACTAGAAATACTAAAACGTTAAACATGGTTTCAGAGGAAAGGGCAACTGCCCTAAGAAAACTTCCACAGAAAGACCATCTGGATGCTAAGATACTAAAGCCAGCACTCAGACCCTACACAGGAGCTTTTTAGAACACGTTTTCTGATCCTACCTTATCCCTCTCTTAGCCATTAAACCTAAAGAAAAATAAGGGCTTTGGCTTATGGCAAATTCAAAGATTTTAAAGAGTGAGTTTGGTGCCACTCTCCTCTCCTTCAAGGAAAAGCTTCTTATCCTCAAGAGTTGCTGAGCTTTAGATAGTGCTGTTGCTGAAGAAGATTCATCACCCAGTCAGGTGCATGGTTCTCAACCTGGAACCAAGACCAATTTGGGAGAAAACAGGTAAAATAGGGGCGTTCCCTGTGTCCGCTAAGAAACCTTTAAAACTGAGTAGAAAAAACCTGAGCAGCATAAAAAGGTGTGCCTTTTAAAACAGTAACAAAAGTTTAGTAGCAAAACGTTTGGGATGTGTATTGTGTGTGTGTGTGTGTGTGTGTGTGTGTGTGTGTGTGTGTGTGTGTGTGTGTGTTTTGTCTTGTCTTTCTGTTTTCAAGCTGATCATACCCTAAACAGCCCAGGTGCTGAGAAACACACAAAGTAACTGTACACAAGCCAGGACCGCCGCGTGTCTGTGCCAGTTTCCTGGGGTGACTGTCAGAAAAGCAGGCAGAAAAGAGGCACCATCACATCGAGGGAATGAGGTCAGAATTCCCAGGGTGGACCACTGGCTCTGCGAAGGAATGCCGCGGGACAGTGGGGCTCGCGAGCCAGGCTTCGTAAAAGGAGGGAAGGGGGGTCGGGGGCGGACTTTGTGGAGAAGGCTTTGTCGCCGCGAGACCGGGTGAAGGGGCGGCGGATCCGGGGGCGTTTGCCCGCTGACAGAAGCGGGAAATCAGAAGAGAGAAACGCGGGGACTAGGAGGGCAGAAAAGACCCCGTGTGGGGTGACCGGAGGGTCAGGGCCAGCCGCCGCCACTGCTAGGGTGGGAGCTCGGGAGCCGGAAGGTGAGGCGGGACCGCGAGGTGCGGGCAGCGGTCCCCGGCAGGGAGGGAGAGGGGTCGAGGCTGCCAGCAGGTAGAGTTGAAATCCAACAGCCCCTCGGGGACCACGGAGCAGCGCCCTCCCGAGACCCGCGGTCTCAAGGTTGAGGAATCACAGCAGCTGGTTTGTGGTACCTGGTCAAGCTAGGGATTTTCACTCAGCGCCCAGTCTGGGTGCCCGACCCCCGCGCTCTCCAGGCTACTCACCGGTCCCGGGAGGAAAGCGCCATCGGGCGCGCGCGAGGGCTGTGCAGCGCAGGCAGCAGGCAGGGCCGGGCTGCGGTGGCGGCGCTGTCCTAGGCGCGGGACTGGAGCCTGGGGACACCGAGGAGGCGACAGCGGCGGCGGGGGCGCAGGGAGCGGCGGGCGGGGAGGGCTGTGGATCCGGAGCTGCTGCGCGGCGCGCGCTCTCTGCCCATCTCCGGCTGCGCTGAAGCGGCTACTGCCGCTGCCGCTGGAGGGGAGGGAGTCGGGGGGGAGGGGAGGAGGCACGCGGCTGGGAAGGAGGGAGGGAAAGAGGGGAGGGGGGGGGAGAGCGAGGGGAGTAGGGGAGATGATCTCCGGGAGTGGAGAGGAGGAGGGGAGGGAGGCGCGCAAGAGCTCCGCAAAGGTTCCCACCAGAAGAGCTCGGGGAGGAGAAATGCAAGCTGAGGAGATGGGTCACTCCCCCGCTCCCCACCTCCCCTCCCCCCCTTCCCCCTTCGCGCCCTTTCCTTGGGCTCTTCCTCGCGTAGCTCAGGCTGGGGGTTACCCAGGCTCGGCTGGAGCCGGGGCTTCTGCGCGCTGGTGAGAGCGCTGAGCCCCAGAGGCGGCCGCGACAGCTCTCGGCGCCACCGGCCTGAGGCACCTGTGTGCGCACACACCGCCGCCGGCTCCATGGCCGCGGTTTGCCGGCCGGGATCTGCGGGCTGTTGCTCTCCCTCTCTTCCCTTTCTGGTCGGATTATGATCTTGCACGTGCATCCATGACATCTGTGTCGTGACCCTACTGCGGTTTGCTTCCTGGGCGCTCTTTGGCACAGGGTGTCCGGCCAGAAGGCGCCGGCGGGGAGCTGGATGCAGGCAACCAGCGCCAGCTCCTTGGAGCTGTTTCCCGGTTAAGGGTGGCGGTGTATGCCTGCCGCCAGGGTTGACTGGCTACCGAGGTTAAAAAAGAAGAAAGGAAGGAAGGAAGGAAAAAAGAAAGAAAAAAGAAAACAAAACCTTATGACCTGGTTGCCTGGAATCGTGTTCTCAGTGATCTCGGAAGGTTTAAGTGTAAAGGGCACAGGGGCAGTTCATTATCTTCTGCCTTGGTTTTCCTCCCTTTCCCCAACGTCCTAAAAAACCGGGACAAGACTTAGCACGTTTAACCGAAATCGTTCTCAATCTTTTTATTGCAGAGCATTTCGTTTTTACTCAAATTTTCCTACTGTTGGCCTCGCTTTCCCATTGTAGATTTTCTTTGCTCTGTTAGAATGTGAGTCAGTCTTGTTTTTTCGTAAACTACAAAGAGTCGCATGAAAATAGATACTGTAGTTAGCGCCTTGTACATTCACAAGATCCAAGGGGTGAGAAACCACACATTCAGTAACTATAAAACAACCGGGACATTGTTGACTGATTTCCATGAACCATAATTTTGTTTTATAATCTTCACGTGGTGGTTGAGGGTAAGCAGCAAGCAAAGTAAATTATGTGTGTTAAAGATGACTAGGAAAAAAAGTCTAGTACAACTCTCCTCAAATAACATAACATTTGAAGTGATCGAATTACTCCCCATGAGCACACTGGAGACAGTTTTTGATAGTGTGTGTGTGTGTGTGTGTGTGTGTGCCCAATTTTAGTAGTCTTTCAGTTACTTGAGTCCTTTTTTAAAACCCTAAATGATCTTATCCTTTAGTACAAGTAAATCAGACACTCTATTTTACCTAAATATGTCTTATGTAACAAATGTACCCATATTAAAATACTCTCAGTTGTATGTGCAGTATGTAGAAACATTTTTAATGCAATAAGGGATATACCCAAATTGATGAAAAACCTCTAGTTCTTCCCATATACATTCACAGGAGAAAAAACAATGTTGGTAATAATGTATTACTAGATGGTCTGGATATTGCTAACTTTCTAAAATCTTTCCTGTGGAGCACATCTGCTAATGAAAATAATGGTTTCACATCTACCCAATAATCTGAATGAGAGAAGCACCTCCTCATTAAGGAAACAACAGATATCAAACTCCTCTAATACACCTCAGCTTTAAAAGGCATGTGTTACTGTCTCCAGATGCTCAGTGTTGCACCATGCAAATTCACCATATGCTATTCTTCCAAAGAAGACCATAGGAAGAAAATAGTGGGTGAGGACCTATACCTCATCTGATTTAAGAGTTCTCAGTAGTGTCTATATTACAGACATGAGCAGTAAAATCTTCAAATCCTAGGGGCTACTTGGGCAGGGAGTGATTATCAGAAATTGAATCTCCATTTTTCATCCCTCTTCAAGATATTCCTTACCCATCCTCTACTAAGGTAATTCACCTTTGAGAATTTTTGTTATTTTCCTCCTACATTTGATTATGAAACTGTAATAGCAATATCTGTATAGTCTCATTTTATGGTTGGAAAAAGACAAAAAACCATGGAAACGGAAATGCCTTAAAGCCAGGCAAAGAGAAGGGATGACATTTAGAGCACAGCCAGACAAGTTTTTAACTCATCCCTAACCACTTGGCCCACCGGAGATAAGAATAGGTGAAAAAAGATGGGATGGCATTCCAGTTCTCCTGCTGGAGGACTTGGATTATAATCTAGATTCTCAGGTTGGGTAAAAACTTTCCTGTCACCTCTACCACAGCATGCTCTCCCTTTTATATTCCTTTCCTCTTCTACATCCACAGTAGTGTTGCACTGTGTTCTTCTTTACAACATGGGAAGCCAAATTAATAAATAAGTAAAATAAAAACTTCATTTTAAACACTGAAAACTTCGCATTTATTTACTTGAAAACAAATACTTACATTGCAATTTTCTGATATGAGAAATATTAAAAACCCTACCTTTGAACAACTATTGCACTCTGTACCAGAGACTGGTTAGCAAAGGAAATACCATTCATCTATTTATTGAACACACATGTTTAATAACCATTGCTTGTGGGCAGGCACCAGTTTGGGATACCACAATGAAGAAAATTGGTAACAGTGGCCTCTTGAAGCTTAGAGTTTAATGATCCAATAGAAGTGCTTTGTCACTAGGAAAGATGTTTATGATTATGATGATGATAAATTTCAAACCCAAAGAAGAAATATTTATTAATTAAATTATAGGCATTAACAAGATTAGGCATAAAGGAATACAGATTATTCAGCTCTGTTTATAGCCAGTACTTACACTGTTGTTGAAAAAAGATGAGCAAGAGAGGTTAGGGGAAAAAAAATTTGTTGTAGTAAAGGGAAATAATAGAATTTTTTCAGGCCAATGAACATTTTCATGAGCCTCAACTATAAGAAATAAACATCTGCTTTTATTGGTGGGGAAAATAGAGAGTAATATATGTCTTTGAAATTGTGGAGACCTCTGAAAAATTATATATGTACCATGTAATACATATGGTTAGTACTGCTGAATACATGGACAGAGTCTAGAATGAGGATGATGACAAAAATCAGCAATTTTCCCTTTCTCTTTCTGAAGAACATACCAAAACAACAAGGAGAATTAAAACAACAACAACAAAAATCTGCAAATTTTAATTTCAGCAAAATCAGGAGATAGATAATCTGCAGTTTCCAAAATGTGTATACAAGATGCCCGAACTGCTGAGATCAACCAGAAGTTGAAGAAGAGGAAGTACGGAGAAGAATAGCAGATAGTGAGCCTAATGTTAACTAATCTTAGAAAGCATTGATAAAAATATCATTCCTAAAAGTGGGAGTTTCACTCTGAATTGCAAAAACTTATTCCCTTGGTTGCGACAATGGATTGAGAAGCTGAAACTAGGCTACCACTGCGAAAGGAAGAGAAGAAGTGTGGCAAGTGTAGACAGGGCTCACTTGTGGCTAATCTTGCGAAAGCCGAGATATGTATGCTTCCTAATGGGGAATTGCTCATTGCTCATCTTGACTTGCCAAACCTATACATCTTCTTTACAGAAATCAGTGTGGGAACTGGAGTGAGTGGGACTGATGATAAGAGCCCTCTTGTGTATGTCCTGTGGGAAGAAATGTAGGGCTACACACAGATAAAACAGAGGAGTGATATTTGCAAAAAGCTGTCTATCTCTTAAGCAGCAGAGAAGCAGAACATTTGTAAATCTCAGATGGCTATTTTCCCTTCTTTTCTTCTCAGAAACCTAGAGGAGAAAAATTTAACTCAGTTAATTATGGTAATAAAAAAAGAATGGGCACAGTATCAATACAAAAATAATATAGGAAAAGACTTACAGAGGAGCATCAAAATGTAACAATTGTTGGAGAACACATACCATAACAGTGTTGCCATGGAGAAGTTGAAAAATTTGTCCCAACATTTTGCCATGAATTTTCATAAGGGCACAATGAAGAATTGCTTCTGTGAATGAAAACTATAAGACACAGATACGAGAACTTGGGGATGGTTGAGGAGACAGTAGGAGCTGATGACCCAAAACTGGCAAAACTTGGCAAAGAAGTGGAACTAAAAATAACACAATTACAAACTGAGAATGAATATGGAAGAGTTACAAGGTAAAATATACACTGAGGTAACACAGTAAGGGAAAAAGGACAGAAGCAAGAAAGGTTGGCAAAATGAACTGGAAATAGAGGTGAATAGGATGGGAGAGAATATGAAAGATGGAGAAGATGAGCAAACATAACCCAGCACATACATAATTAGAGACCCTGAAGAAGAAAAATAGATACCAGAAAAGAACAAATATTTAAATATATTATTAAAGGAAGCAACATTCTTAAATGAACTAATATCTTCAATTTCATTTTTTTTCTTTTTCAAGTTTTTACTTAAATTCCAGTTAGTTAACATACAATGTAATATCGGTTTCAGGAGTAGAAGTTAGTGATTCATCACTTACATTCAATATCGAATAACCATCACAAGTGCCCTCCTTAATCCCCATCACCTATTTCGCCCACCCCCCACCTCCCTTCCAGCAACCCTCAGTATGTTTAGTTTCATGGTTTGCCTCTTTTTTCCCCATTTTTAAGGGACACCTGTCAGTAGAACATGCAACTCTTGATCACCCCTGTGGGCCTGGAGCTTACTTAAAAATATAATAAATAATAAATAATAATAATAAGTAATAGATAATTCCATTTTTAAAGGACACAATGATTACTAAGAAAATTGCTCCAGAATTGTCACCATCATGATATATCCTAGCACGGTATCTAGAATTTATTTATTTATTTATTTTTATTTTTTTAAGATTTTATTTATTCATTTGAGAGAGAGAGAGAGGCAGCTAGAGAGGGAACACAAGCACAGGGAGTGGGAGAGGGAGAATCAGGCTTAACTCTGAGCAGGAAGCCCAATTCAGGACTCCATCCTAGGGATCGTGACCTCAGCTGAAGGCAGAAGCTTAATGACTGAGCCACCCAGGTGCCCCAAGAATTTAAATATAATAAGGAATCTTTTAGGCGTGCAGGCAAAAACGATCAGTCACTTAGAAAGGAAAATATTGAGAGTGGCCTCAGAACTCCTCACTGCAATATTCATAGCAGAATAGAGTCAGTGTCAGTGGAGTAAAGTCCACCAGATACCAGAGAAAATAAGTGAGAGCTAAGGATTTTTTTCTATTTAGCCAAATAGTCCTTCAAATATAACAGGTGCATGCAGTTTTGAACATGCAAGAAGTAAGGGAGTATTATTCATATTAAACTGTCTTCAGAATGCAGAATGGAATTTAACTTTCTAGGAGATAAATGGAAGAGATATCCTGGATCACAGACTGATTGTCAGCACTAAATGTATTTAGTCATGGATCTAAAATGTGAGAATATGAGAATTAGAGCAAAATAATAGACTATAAATCTCATAGACCCTGACAATATAGAAATGATATATCTAAACAAAATTTGGATAGGAAGGGCAAAAGAAGATGGGATTTGAAGGCATTGATTGTTTAATGGCCAGGAGTTAAAGGAAATCACTTAAACAAGTAGTCCCACATATTTAGCAACACAAAGATAAACTGTAATCAAGATAATATTAAACAGGCTAAAATTAACAGGGCAGGAAATGACAGGTGTTGGCGAGGATGCAAAGAAAGGGGAACCCTCCTACACTGTTGGTGGGAATGCAAGCTGGTACAGCCACTCTGGAAAACAGTATGGAGGTTCCTCAAAAAGTTGAATATAGAACTACCCTACAACTCAGCAATTGCACTACTGGGTATTTACACCAAAGTTACATGTGCTATAGGGAGCACTGCGAATTGCGTTAGACTGATGAATCACAAACCTGCGCCCCTGAAACAAATAATACATTATATATTAATAATAAAAAAGATAATAATAATAAAAAAGATAATATTAAGCAAATTACATAGTAGAAGAGGAAGACAGGAACAAGAAATACTAATTTTTATTATTATTTATTTTAGTAAACTAACAAATACACTCTATAAAAAAGAGAGAAATTCAGTTAACCTATAAAGGAATAATTACAAAAGTAACAAAGAACAGAATAAAAACCATTAACTATTGAGAATACACACATAGAGAATTAAACTCAGAGTGAAAAAACTTTATGAAGTTAGAAAAATAAAAACGTAACACAAAACAATATGGCAGAACCAAGAGCAAACATATCTCTCATGTAATGAAAGTAAATAGAGTTATCTCATTTTTCTATGATAAAAATAGGATTTTTAGATTGGATCACAAACAAAATAGAATTCTGTGTTCCATATCTACAACAAGAAAACTCAGAATGTTTAAAAAATAAGGATAGACAAACATATACCAGGCAAAGGCATACAAAAATTGAGCAGGAATTGTAATCATAATCGAAAACAAGGTGTCATACAAACCAAAGACATGTTAAACAAATGAGGAATATTTTATGATTATAGTAATAGGCACTTTCCTATGCATTCAAAACAATTATGAATATCTATATACCAAATAGTATAACATCAGCATAACTACATCAGATATTATGATATCTGCAAGAAGATAGCATTAAATCTACTATTAGTAGGAATCTTAATACTTTTAATTCATGAGCGTTCACAAGTACAGATAATATTTAAAGATCAAGTATCATATACTCTTACAGACTAATTTTACTTAAAAGCATTGTTGGAAAATCCTAGTTAAAATATGAACAAATAAACTGTAGCAACACATTAAAACAACACAATGTCATCACCAAGTGTGTGTGTGTTTTATCCAAGAATGTAAGGAATTTTCTATACTAGAAAAGCTATTAACATATTTCATCGCTTTCCTCATCTATAAATGGAAATAAAACATCAGTACCCACTTTATGGAAAGTTCTACAATGATTTAAAGAGTTACGGCATACAAAATCTTTAACAAGAATGCCTGGAATACAGTGAGCTCTTCACGAATGTTATCTGTTGGGCGCCTGGGTGGCTCAGTGGGTTAAAGCCTCTGCTTTCGGCTCAGGTCATGATCTCAGCGTCCTGGGATCGAGGCCCGCATCGGGCTCCCTGCTCAGCGGGGAGCCTGCTTCCCCCTCTCTCTCTGCCTGCTTCTCTGCCTCCTTGTGATCTCTCTCCCTCTGTGAAATAAATAAATAAAATCTTTAAAAAAAAAAAAAAACAAAAAACAACGAATGTTATCTGTTGTGTTTATCAGCTTTCATAAGATATTAAAATATGACTATGCTTGTGATAGCAATATAATTCTTATTTTCATTTTCCTGAATAATAAATTTATGTGTGAATTTATTAATGTTGTGTTCTCATCTTTTGTCCTTTTCCTCAAGGTTTTCATATTTATTTTTAGGTCCTCTGTTCTTGTTGTATAATTAGTAAAAATCCTGGTGAACATTAAAATCAATTTACAAATTCTGTGTGTACTGCAAATGATCTACTTAAACATAATTTTGAATGTTTAGAGCAGTTTTAAATTCACAGCAAAATTAAGCAGAAGATACAGAGTTTTCCTATTTCCCTTGTCCCCTTCTACATACCATCTCCCCCACTATCTATCTACATTCTCTGCCAGAGTGGTTCATTTGCTCCAACTGAGGAACTTAACGTTAATACATCATCACCCAAAGTCTATAATTTACACTAGGATTCACCTTAAGGTGTTGTACATCGTATAGGTTTTGACAAATGTATAATGGTGGATATATGTATATGCATATATATCCACAATTAGAGTATCATACAGAATAGTTTCGCTGCCCTAAAAGTCCTTCATGCTCCACCTATTTATTCCTTCCTGTCTCCAACCCTTGACAACCACTGATTTTTTTCAGTGTCTTCATAGTCTTGCTTTTTCCAGAATGCCACGTAGTTGGAACCACACAGTGTGTAGCCCTTTGGGATTGGCTTCTTACACTTAGTAATATGGATTCAAAATTCTTCCATGTCTTATAATTACACCAAAGAGAATAAAATACCTAGGAATAAACTTAACCAAGGAGGTGGTTAGGTGAAAGCAGGTGAAAAGACCCATACTTTGAAAACTATAAAACATGGATAAAAGGAGATAAAGATGACTAATCAAATGAAAAGATATTCCATGCCCATGGATTGGAATAACCAATATTGTTAATGTTCATACTATCCAAAACAATCCAGATTTAATGCAATACCCAACAAACGCAACAGCATTTTTCACAAAACTAGAACAAATAATACTAAAATTTGTATGGAACCTGGAAATTTGTAAAGACCCTGACTAGTCAAAGCAATCTTGAGAAAGAAGAACAAAGCTGGAGGTACCATAATCCCAGATTTCAAGATAGACTACAAAGCAGTAGTCATTGAAAAGGTACGATACTGGCACAGAAACAGACACATTGACCAGTGGAACAGAATAAAGAACCCAGAAATAAACCCATGCTTATATGGTCAGTTAATCTATAACAGAGGAGGCAAGAATATACAATGGAGAAAAGACAGTCTATTCAACAAATGGTGCTGGGAAAACTGGACAGCTACACGCAAAAGAATGAAACTGGACTACTTTCTTCACCATACACAAAAATAAAATGGATGAAAGATCTGAAAGTGAGACCTGAAACCATAAAACTCCTAGAAGAAAACATAGGCAGTAATTTCTCTGACATTGATCATGGAAACATTTTTCTGGGTGTATCTCCTCAGGCAAGGGAAATAAAAGCAAAAATAAACTACTGGGACTACACCAAGATAAAAGCTTTAGCACCGTGAAGGAAACTGTTGACAAAACAAAAGGCAACATACTGAATAGAAGGAGACATACTCTTTTTCTTTTTTTTTTAAATTTTATTTATTTATTTGACGGAGAAAGGGAGCACAAGCAGGGGGGCACAGCAGAGGAAGAGGGAGGCTTCCTGCAGAGCAAGGAGCTCCATGTGGGGCTAGTTCCCAGGACCCTGAGATTATGACCTGAGACCAAGGCAGATACTTAACCAATTGAGTCACCCAGGTGCCCTGGAAGAAGACATTTTCAAATGATGTATCTGATAAGGAGTTAATATTCAAAATATATAAAGAACTTGTACAACTCAACACTGAGAAAACAAATAGTCCAGTTAAAAATGGATAGAGGACCTGAGTAGACATTTTTTTTATTTCAAAAAAGATTTACAGATGACTACAGACACATGAAAAGATGCTAGGTATCACTAATCTTCAGGGAAATGCAAATCAAAACCACAAGGAGATATCAACTTACACCTGTCAGAATGGCTAGAATCAAAAAGACGAGAAATAACAAGCGTTAGCAAGGATGTGAGTAAAAAGAATGGTTGTCCATTGTTGGTGGGAATGTAAATTGGTGCAACCACTGTGAAAAACTGTTTAGAGTTTCTTCAAAAAGTTAAAAATAGAAATACCATATGATCCAGTAATTCCACTATTGAGTACTTACCCAAAGAAAATGAAAACACTAATTTGAAAAGATATAGGTCCCCCCTATGTTTAATGCAGTATTATTTACAATAGCCAAGATATGGAAGCAACCAAAGTACCCACAAATAGACTAATGGATAAAGAAATTATGGTTTCTCTCTCTTTATATTCTCTCTCTCTCTCTCTCTATATATATATATATGTATATGTGTATGTATGTATTCAATTTTTATCATACTACTGTTTTCAGTTTTTGCTGAGGGAATCTGTTGGTGATATTTTCTAAATACATATTTTTTCTAAATATATAAATATATATATTCAAGAATAAAGATAAAACAGATAACCTTTCAGATATATAAGGCTCACTGAAATTACATGTATATAGTTTACATACAAAATTTATATATATCTTATATATCACATATTTATATATAATAGAATATGTAAATGTATATAACAGTTTATATATAATTCATATATTTTATGCATTATATATAATTTATATGTTACATAATACAGTTTATAATGTATACCATACAGTATGTTATTATGCATAACATAAACTATATTATTTATTTTATATATATAATTTCAATAGGCCTTGTATATCTGAAAGGATTTTGTTTGGATTTGTTTTGTCTTTATTCTTGAATTATGAAAAATAGTTATTATAATTTATAATTCTAGATTCACCATTACATTTGCTCAGAATGTTAATGGCATTGATCTTTTGTTTTTTATTTCCAATATTGTTGGTAGGAATCTAATGCAATGTCTTTAATCTGTCTTTTTGTTCTCACTGTATACTTTTAGGAATATATTTATTTATATTTGTCCTTAGAAATTTAGCTTCTGTTTTATACTCTTTGATACTTGGTGGGCTTTTTCCATCTAAAAATTGGGTCTAGGAAATTATTACCAATAATTATTTAAAACACTCCTATTTTTTCCATTTTATTTTTTTGAACAGTTAGACAAATATGAAGAAAGACAGCATAATGTTAATATAGCATATATGGTTGCTCAATCCTTGCATACCTCCATGTGAGCCTGGTTCCATGATTGATTCACAATTCCTTTGAATGTGGCCTTCAGAAAGTCCTTTATGTTAATGTGTAAAGACATTCTTTTACAAAACTAGAGGAATGGATTGTGCAGTTCTAACTTGTCAGGATTGCTTGGCACAAAAATAAAGATTGAAAATGTGCACTAGTTTCGTTGGAACGTCCAGAGTTTCCACTACTATGATTGGTTGCTTAGCAGGTTATGCCTATGTGACCTCAGGCCCTGAAGACTTGAGATGATTTTCTTAAGCAGAGACATTTCATTCAGGTTCCTATGGTTCACTGATAGAGTGAAAGCACTTCCTGGGCTGAGATATAGAAGGACTCAGAAGACTGTGCCTGGTGTCTCTGGACTCTATCCAATGCATATTTTCCTTACTACTTCTATTCCCTGTATCCTTTTGTTGTTATAAGCCTTAATCATGAGTAAACCTTAATCATGAAATCCTGTGAATCAAGCTTGTGTAGTACTGAGTTCTTGGAACAACAAATCTTGAAACATTTGAATCCTTATTTTTTAGTTTTTTTTTCCCAAACATTTTACCTCTTTTCATCATTGCTAACATTTGAAATGGTTTCTTAATTTTCTAATTTACTAATTTTCCATGTATGTAAATATAGTCTTCTATTTATCTTACCTATTGAGGGATATTTGCTATTGTTATTTATTATAATAATTACATTTTCCATTTACAAGATCTTGATTTGATTCTTTGCAAAATTTCTGATTCTTTTATACAATTGCTTCTACTTCATCCATAGCCACTTGTTCTTGTTACATAATTTGCTATTCTAGCTTCATAGATATGATTGCATACCTTATCTCTGTGTAGACAGTACATATGTGTATTTAAAGTTTGTTTGTTTGTGTTTTAGATTGTGATATTACCATTTCCACAAGAATAAGTTCTTCTTTCATTAAGAATGTTTAAAGTTTGTTTGTTTGTGTTTTAGATTGTGATATTACCATTTCCACAAGAATAAGTTCTTTCATTAAGAATTTTGTCTCTTTTCATCCGTTGGCCATTCTCTGACAGTTGTGCCAATGTCTTCTGCTGGAATATAGTTGTATGTATGTATGTATGTATATTTTTATCTATGGTATAAAAATTATTTGGCAGGGAGAGAGGCTATGGCATTATGACCATGCCATTCCTAGCTACAGAGGGTGGCACTGTTTTACCCTTGGCTTTGGAAGGGAGAAGTCAGGAGGAGGGAATTGTGGTTCCAGCTCCCATGTTTGAATGGCACTGGGCACAAATGCCATGCATTATGTGTCATCTCAGTCACCAAAGAGTTGGGTAAAATTGGCCCTTGCTTATATCTGTATTTAAATTTATATTTCTCATTCATGCAAATTTTTCTTTCTTTATTTTTTTTGTATGGTTTTACCCGAGATCCTATAAGGCACATTAATTTATGTTTATTTAGATTCTTCTTGGTCTCCAGGAATATATTGAAGCTATTCAAATACCTCTATGTACATCTCATTTGCCAAATTTGCATTTTAATTTTTTTTTGTTCAGTTTTTGCTTGCCCCAAATTGTATCACTTCCTCAGGCAGATTTGTTGTTGAACAGTTACCTCTGATTGTTTTCCACAAATACCCTGGGGAGAAAATTCTTTCTATTATGCTAGTGTGAGTGTCCAGTCAGGTCAAATAAAGAAATCTCTGTTGATTAGAACATTTTGAGGTATCTGTCAGACAGATCAAATGTTAAAACTTTTCTGGGCATGGGATTCTTTGTGAACTCCTATCTACCTCCTCTACTGACTGCTAGGCTTCTGTTTTCTGCAGCTAAAATGATTATAAACTGTTGGTTTTAAGGCTACTGAAAAGCTGGAAAGAGGAAAATTAAAATAGAAGTTAAAATATGGCAAAACTGTTTGTTCATAGATTCAGCCATTTTTGTTCTTTAATGATTGCTCCTCAGGTTGTTGCAAGCTTTTGGTTAATTTCTAAAGTTCCGAAACAGTTGATTTTTGCAATTTTTACTGTGCTTTCTTTGATTTTCAGTGGTCCTTATTCTGCATTATTGTAAACCCTGGCTTCAACTCCCTGTTCCATAGATTGTTTCATTTTATATTGTTTTGGCTGAACCAAATTCCATGCTTATTCCTAAAGGCAAGTGCACAAAGAAGTTCCATCCTACCATTTTGCAAAAGAATAACTGAATTTATTTGGTGAGCCTCTAATAAATACCAACCACTACAATGAGTATGTTAGATATTACTTGAAAAATTAGTTTGGTCTAATATATTTAGAATTGTTTTTTTATGCTAACCCCTATCAATACAATTATCATATAGTTAGATTTGTTTAAGAATACAGTGTTTGTAATCAGAAAACAACTTGTAATTTCTAACCAATAGCCAGCAAACACCTCTACTTTTAAGGGTATTTTTAATGTATTTTTAGCTATAATATTGAAGTTAGACCATAGATATTCAAATAACTTATTATACCATGTTATCATTCAATTTGCTTATTCTCTTTGTGAAATTCTTACACCATTGTAAGAACATTTAAGTCTGAATCTTGTCTGATATTATGGTGGATATATTCTAGTAGTGCACTTATTTACTTTGAAAGCAGTTCTTAATTAAAAAACAGGCATGATGTAATTTTTGTAATCAATGGAAGCATATACGTATGTTCAAATATACACACGGAAATAGCAAAAGAGCCTCTACTTCAATATTTGAAAAAATGTAAAACAACTTCACTGAAAAGTTAATGTGTTTATTGTATATAATAAATTGGGATAGGTTGATTTTTATTATAGCTTCTTTATGCACACACACACACACACAGATTTACATATCTATTTGAATGAAACATTTGTGAAATTGTTGAAACATCTTCATAAAATCTCAGGCTTCCAAAAAACAGAACTGTGAGTCCTGAGACCATTTTTCTTATGTATTCCTCAAAGTGAATGCATAGCCATAGGTATAAATATGGGACATAGAAAAAATAAGGAAGCCAAAGTTCAAATATGCTGATATCAAAAGTAGACAGTGAGGTAGCAGTGATAGAAATGATCAATTCAAATGGCATCTCTGTAAATATTACCCAGTAGAACTAACAACTCTTTTTTCTTGTGTTCCTGTATTACTTTGTTCCCAACTCTTACTACCAACCACTGCCTTCCTTGTAGTATAAATAAGTTGCTATTTCATTATGAGATTGTGAAGACTGCAGAGGAAAAACTAATTTCCAGGCATAGTTTTAATGCCTTCATCTATAATAAATAGCAAAGGAAATACTCTTGAAATATTTGCAGAATGAAACAATAAATGAACATGCAATTGATAAAATTAATCAAATAATCTTTTGCAAAAAATCGAGCAGTTTACAAAGATCATTTTACATCTATTAAACTGGTGCTTAAAATTATAAATAATTTTTCCTATGAATTATCTATTTTTTCTATAACATTGACAGTGATGGTTTTGAAAAACATTGTCATTTATAAGTATAAAATTTGTGGGGGTGGGGGTTGGAGTTAGAGGTGGAGATGTTAATGACCTCATGTTAATTACAATTTCAAATTAATAGCCAAAAATGTAGTTTGTGTTTTTGACAAGGTAAAATGAGAAATTCACAGGAAAAATAAGTTTTCAATAAATAAATATCTTTAAAGTCAGAGAAAAATTACTATTATAAAAGGAAAATATGCATTAAAGAAAAACAATAAAATTAGATTATATTATCTCTAAGGCCCTTATAAATTATGAATACTTATTTTATGTCTTCTATATTAAATGAAGACTGGGTCTAATTTAAATCTGTATTTAGTAGAATTTTTGAGTAGCTGAATTCCATAGGATGTGGGAAAAGGGGACTGGAAGAATAAATTATGTCTTCTTCTAGAAGATCAGAAATTGACTAATTTAACTATGAACTTTAAACTTTAAACATGAAACTGGTGGTGAGGATGGCATAGAAGAACTGTAATGTGGTTTGAATAGACTGACAGTGTTGGATTTCCTACATTAGGGAAATAGCAAACCCACTGTACATTAAGACAAATGCTTGAGCAACTTCATTTAGGCCATGTCAGACTTTATTATAACAACAACACAGTAACAATTCATAATTTACTAAGTCTCCTTTATATTATCGGTGTTCTGATAAACATTTACTATCTTCTTTAATCTTTACCAAATCTTAGGAAGTTGCCATTGGAGAGTAATTCTTGTCTTTTACTTAGCAATTTTCTTTACCTCTGAATATCTATTCTTTCCAGGAGATTACTGTATTGGAGGGAATGTTGTTGGTCTCACTTCCATCCTGCCTTTTCCCTCACTTCTCCTCATGGGAAAAGAAAAAGTATTTCTGAGTAGTGAAACTAGAAGACCCAGCATATGTAAGATACAGTCTCTCCTGGGGGTTTATGCATGACACATATTCTTTCTCTATTGTTCTGTATGGAAAATGCTGAAAGTCTTCAACATTTTTGCCTGGATGGAGAAAGAGTAATAAGGTCTGATTTAGATTACCAAGATTAAAATGGATACTCTGAAGTCTAACTTACTCTGGGTATGCCTTTTATTTGGATCTAAACTTAAGTAATATAAGTATCTATATTTTGGAGTTGGAAAAACTGAGTCTCAGAGAGATTAACCATGGTTAAGATCATACAACTTATAAATGGTGAGTTGAGGTTTAAAATACAGATCTCTCTGAACTTCTTTTTTCATATATTATTTGCAATCCCTCCATTCTCACCCCTTATCCTGAGGCCAATTCCACTGGAGAGAAAATTGGGGAACTTGACTATGTAACATATGCCCATATATACTTTATTGTAAAATTTCCATTTTGGGGATGTGTGGCATAAAACTGAAACTATTGTAAAAGAGAGAGAGAGAGAGAGAGAGAGAGACCAGATTAGAAGAAAATTATATGAACATGATGCCTTTAGTCCAGATGAACATGTAAGTAGTTTAGCTAGTTTGGGTGGCCCACTATGCTATATAATGAAGTCATAAACACATATACCATGTGTAGGCTAGATGGTCTTATTTTTAAGAAATAAACTGCATTTCATAGTTTTGAGTCATATTTGCATTAAGGTAATTTAGCTGCAGCTCTTCCCAGTAGCTAAAAAGATACTTAATCTGGAATTGCAGCCCTTAGTCCTTCTATAGGAATCAGCCTGGTCTGTCTCCACTGCAGAGTCTATAAAGAACTGCCTCTAAATGGCATTGAGGCAGGGTGCAAGGCAGCAAATATTACAGTTTGTAAGATATAGGAAGGGACTAGGACCAGTATCCTTTTGGGAGGGGCAATGTGTGTCTGACCTGAGGAAAGGGGCAAAAACATTGGATGATGAGGACAAAATTGGGAGTGAGGGCAGCAAACACAGTATTAAAAGGGAGGGAGAAATTAGAGCAGCAATGTTATTTATTAGTTAGTAAAGGATACAGAATAACTTCATGAAATCTAGTCATAATTTTTTTTTACCTATATAATCATTACAAATATGATAGCCCATTTTCACATTTGTTCCTACCTAGTCAGGGAATTAACAAGGCCCCTTTGCCCAGGGATGGGGGAGGGGGAACATGATAATAGTGGTGGTTATTTGTTCTGGGTTTCAGAGATAAATCCGTCACAACACTTAAATTGTACTTAAATTGTGCAAAATTCTGAGTAAATCTTGAAATATTTTATCCTTGTTGACCCTGAGACAAGTACAATTATTATCCAGTTTACAGATGAGGAAACTAAGGTTAAAAGAATGTTAAATAACTTGACTAAGGTCACATAGCCAGTAAATTGCCTGGTGTCAGGATTCAAATTTTGGGACGACCTAATTTCAAATACTGTATTGTTAACCATTATATACTGTTTTGCCAGGAAAAAAGAAATCACAGGGAGAAAATATAGGTGTTTTCATTTGGAAGTTCTGAGTAGAGGAAAATTATTTCAAAGATTGAAGTGGGAGGTGACTTCATTCTTGCCACCACCAATTTCTCACCATACCATTTTCTGGGATCTTGCATGTCCCAAATCAAAAGAGTGGGAAACAACTCAATAATATTATTGATATGGAGTTCTTAAAAATCAATGCTGGTAAGTGGGGCTTGAAATTATTTATAAAAATAATGAAGCAATGTGACATTTATAAAATACTATTATGGAAAACTCATATTTACTACATTAGTAGCAAAGGGCATCTTGTGATGGAACATCCTCTACTACCTACATTTTGAGACTTTGCTCTTCCTTTGGAGACATGAGAGATTGAGCTCATTACATTAGACCACAATTTTCTTCTCTTTTTTTTTTTCAATAGTTTTTTTTTTTATTCTTTGCCCCAGGGGTACAGGTCTGTGAATCACCCGGCTTACATCTTTCACAGCATTTACCAAAGCACAAACCCTCCCCAATGTCCATAACCCATCCACCCTATCCCTACCCTCCCACCCCCCCAGTAACCCTCAGTTTGTTTTCTGAGATTAGGAGTCTCTTATGGTTTGTCTCCTTCCCCATCCCATCTTGTTTCATTATTTTTTTCTATCCTTTCCCTCTGCACCATATTGACATATCAACTCTTCACTGAAAAGGAATTTAAATTTCAGTGGAGTCCAGTGATGGAAGGAGATATGCTGTTATTTCAATAAATATAATTCAAAATTTAGACAAATCACTGTAGTATATTTATACTATAATTTAGAGAATGATAATCTATAGCTTATTTATTTCCACTCTTTCTCAAGTTTATGAATCTTATAGATGATTTTCAATGGTGGATTGCTGATCACTTTCCCACATAGTATATGAGATATTGGTACACCTCCAGAAGTTGGTGCCAGTGTCAGAAGAGTGTGCCCTTCAAATTGCATTCAATTGTAATCAGTAAAAAATAAAATTACTACCTTCAAAAGTAACATTCTGAAATATGATTTGTGATTGTATTACTGACGAGAATTTTGTTTTTCTGAAATCCTGAGCACACTAAAATGTAACTCGTGAATTTATGACCTAATTAATTGTTGGGAGCCTGGGTGGCTCTGTGGGTTAAAGCCTCTGCCTTCGGCTCAGGTCATGATCTCAGGGTCCTGGGATCAAGGCCCGCATCGGGCTCCCTGCTCGGCGGGGAGCCTGCTTCCTCCCCTCTCTCTCTGCCTGCCTCTCTGCATACTTGTGATGTCTATCTGTCAAGTAAATAAATTAAAAAAAATCTTTAAAAAAAATTGTTATGTGCCACCAATAGAACTGTGGTGTTTAAAAGGGATATAAATATCTTAAAAAGAACAACAGCATGAATTTCTTTTACAAAATCTTGTAGCGCAGCAAAGGCAGATGTCACAGTGCTACCCAGCATGGGCAAAAAAAAACATGTTACTGGGAAAATTTATAATCAATGGGATAGTAAAACAAAGCATGCTAGAATGCTATCACCTCACACTCTTTTATCTTTCTTTGGGGAGTCATGCAGGAGTAAAATTACAGGGAGATTGTAAAGTACACTGTGGTCTAGAAAAAGGGCTCCACCACCCTTTTATTCTAACTTCTTTAGGACTCCTATGAGAATGGCCTCTCAAGTGCTTGGTGAGGGGTGGAGAAGTAGTGAATTAGTTGCCATGTGTTCTTCCAAAGATTTGGAACACTGTTCAAAAGAACTGTTTATGTGACAGTGACAATATCTGGAAACCCTATGAGTGACCTACAGTTTTGCAGTCCATTCCACTAGAGTGAAGAGTTTTATTTTTTAAAGATTTATTTATTTATATTGGGGAGGGAGGGACAGAGGAAGAGGGAGAGAGAGAGAATCTAGAGCAGATTCCTCACTGAACGTGGAGCCTGACATGGGTTGAGATCATGACCTGAGCTGAAACCAAGATTTAGATGCTCAGCCAACCAGCCACCCAGGCTCCCCGAAGAGGAGTGTTTTTCTTTGAAATTTTCCTACCTGAGGTAGTGTCTATTAATTCCACATTTGGGACTATATTAGCCTATGTATACATATACATGGATATCTAAATAGATGGGGAAGAGAAACAAATCACTCATGTAGAAGAATTTTAAATAATTTATGTGATACTCTGCCCTCAAACGCAGAGAGCAGAACTTCTTATTTCTATGTGTAGACTAATTTTGACTGCCTTCCAATGAATACAGTCAGAAAAATAGAGTAACTTTACAGTGGAGAAGTCTGGCAATTACTACTTTGGCCAGGTTATCAAGGTCAACATTGACAGATAAATCATATTGATTGCTTGTAGCTGGGCTATAAGGTGATGAAAATGGCACTTTATCTCTGTGACCTTTTTATCTCAAACCTATATTCAAGTCTAACTATGAGAAAAACATAAGACAAACTCCAAAAAAGAGGCGTCTTACAAAATACCTGGCCAGTATTCTTTAAAACCGTCACTGTCACTAAAAACAGGGAAATTCTGATAAATTGTTATAGTCAAAAGAAACTGTGGAAATATGACAACTAGCAGTATCGTGGATAAGATTTGAAACAGAAAAGAGATGTTAAGTAAAAACTAAGAAAATGTGAATAAACAATGGGTTTTAGCTGATATTAATGTATCAATACTGACTCATTAATTGAAACAAATATACCATACTAATGTAATATGTTAATTATGGGAGAAACTGGGTGTGTTGTATATTGGAAATCTGCACTATATTCTCAATTTTGTGTGTGTGTAAATTTAAAACTGTTCTAGTAAAGACAGTTTTTAAATTTTTCTCTCATCTACTAAAATCAAATATATTTGTCAACTTTTGTGTTGCTTTATCTCCTTCAAATTCTCATCCCCTTTTTACCTTAACTCTTCAAAGGGGTGCTTTGGTATAGGGAGGATATGAGGAATGCTAACATTAAGGAAGAAAAGTGAAAAGAAGAGATGAAGGATATCAAAGAATGCATAACTCTGTTAGACCTTGTTGGGATTGGCAGAAAAACATGGGCAGAAACAATTTCTCTCTAATGATGAAAGGCCTAAAATGAAAAAGATTAAAGAGAGATTATACCTGACACTTGCTGAATCATATAACTTATCTCATTGAAATTAACACACAATTTCTATCCAAAGAGTGAGATATTTATTTTATTTCTTATTCTTTAGAGAATAAAGGAATTGATGAAAGAAGCAAAAATAATCTATCCTTCATGAAAAATGGCAGATGTTTTAAAATGATTTTGTAGTTTTTTCTGGTGAAAAAGAAAATTAAATAGCAATATAGTAATATATATATACATATATAATTTACATATATTATAATATATACTTATAGATATATTTTTGGATCAGGAAAATTTTGTGACATTTGACCAAGTGATATGGCCAATAGCTAAAATCTCACACTTGGAATCCATTAGAAGATATGTTGAAGATTTGATTTTTTAAGTGATAAGAGAGAAAGGAGTTTTGAGACCAAAGGAAAAAATTACAAAAATAATTGATTTCTTACACTTTAGCTTAAATTTACCTAACAAAGTAATGTGATTTAAAAAAAAATTTGGTCGCTAAATAGAACTTGAACTGTTTTTCTACATATATATAAATGGCTGCAAAGTAGCCTGTAGAAAGAAAAAGAATGACCTCTGTACATGGGCATCACCCTTTCTTCCAAAATAAAAAGTGATGCAAAAACCTCCAGTTCGTCCCTCACACTACAAAACTGGTGGGTCAAGTGCTGTGAATCTGCTAAAGCCTCAAACAGATAATTGAACAATTAAACTTTCACAATTCAGTTTTAACAATTCTAAATGTCTCCATTCTTTGCCAGAGAAGTAACAGTGAGTGGACTGCTTTTTTCCAACTGCTTTGCTCCCTCTGCTCCACTTGACTACCTCTCTTACTTGACGGTCATGAAAAATGTATCAGTGTCATTTCAAAGAAGTCTCTTGGAATCAAAACAGACATTTTGGATAATGATTATTAAACAAATTTAGGAGAAGTAAATGTCACTGCCTTTTTATTTAGCATTTAGCCTTTGTTTTTTTATTTTTATATTTTCTATTTTGTAAATTAGTGTTGTCTTTTCTATTTTTATGTAAGTATATATTTAAAATATATTTTAACAGTTTAATAAGTTCATTCATATTCTACTTTCTGAAAAAATTCTTATTTCTTCAATTAATGATACTTCTACCAGCTTTAAAAATCTAACCCTGAGATTTGGGAAAGAACTTTTAAAATTACAGTGTATATTCCAAAGATATAGTTATTTATTTCCACAAAGTCTAGAGTTTTTTGTTTGTTTGTTTGTTTGTTTCCAAAATAATTAGTAATATGGTTATGTGAAGTATTCTCAATTCTTGATTACATTCATAAACAGGAATAAAAATTTTAATCTAGGTGAAATATGTCAAGGTTGCCACAGATATAAAATTCCACGCTATGATTATTTTGGCCATGCCACTGCTGATAAATTGCAATTTTTCAAAATTGTGGTAAAATATGTAACAAAAATGTTTTTAAAGATTTTATTTATTTACTTGAGAGAAAGCGAGCGAGCACAAGCAGGGGGAAGGGCAAAGGGAGAGGGAGAAGCAGGCTCCCTGCTGAGCAGGGAACCTGACAGGGGGCTTGATCCCAGGATCCCAGGATCATGACCTGGGCTAAAGGGAGACACTCAACCGACTGAGCCACCCCGGTGCCTCCAAAATGTGTTATTTTAACCATTTTAAGTGTACAGCTCAGTGACATTAATCATATTCACAATGTTGTACAACTGTCATCACTACCCAAAACATTTTCTTCAACTTAAATAGAAGTTCTATAACCATTAAATAGGAACTAACTCCCCATTATCTACTACTCCCCAACTTCTGGTCACCTCTAATATTTCTGTTTCTACTAAGTTACCTCTTTTAGATATTTCATGTAAATGGAATAACAGAATATTTGTCCCTTTTTGTCTGGCTTATTTCATTCAGCATATCGTTTTCAAGTTTCAGCCATGTTATAGCACACACCAGAACTCCATTCCTTTTTATGGATGAATAATATTCCATTGTATGTATATAACACATTTAATTGCAATTTTTGAAAAGAAAATCCTTCTAAATTCGTGAAATGTAGAAATTCTTTCTGTTAGGATGACAGTTAGTGATAAATAATAAGAATATATTGTAAACTTTTTCTTTTTAAAAAAAAAAGCCTGTGGTGGAAATTAGAGACTAACAAAATCCAGATTATGAAATACAATGTCTGGATTTTCACTGTTATTTTAATGTTGCACTGCCTTTTCCCTTATAGTTTCTCTTGAAACAAAACAAACCATAGTAACTCAGTGAGATTAACTAGAACAAGGAAAGTTATATACCTCCTCTTCCCTAAATTTAAGCTTTCTATGATATGAGAAATATTTGTAGACTATACATAACTCTTATATCTGACAACACTACAAAATTTCTACTCAAGATGGATCATAAAATTTCAGAAAGATCTATCATTGTACATAGCTCGGTATATCAACTAAATTGAGAGAACTGCAGAGAATATACTTCTAAGATTGATCATGGATTATGCTATTGATGGTGCCAGTTGTTTTTTACTGTAGTAAGTTTGTTACTAAGAATGTATTTTATTCCAGAAATGTAGTTTCAGCCAGGTGTTTGAAGCTTGGAGTATATTTCCCCACGACATAATGTTTGGGAAATCTAGTTAGGCTTCCCATCTATCCTACCAATCAGTAATATAGCTCAATCTAAAAACTCCAGGTAAGGTATTCCCATTAGTGATTTTGAAACAATTTTCTTTCCATTTATCCCTTCCAGGACTTCACTACCCTTGCCACCAGAATCCATATCTTATTCTTGGAAGGAAGTGAACTGTCACCTGGAAATTTCATAGAAACAGGGTTTCACTGGCAGGCTAGATCCAGGAATAATGCCTGAAATTGGATTTTTACTCAATTTACATTCAGCAAACATCATTTGTAAGTATTCTACTGTGCTAAGAGGTACAGAAAATATAAAGACAAATAGGACACTGTCTCTGACTTCAAGGACCTCAGAGTTTAAGGAGCACAGAAGAGATTAGGATTCCTCTGACACAAGACCCGATGTGAAAAGCAGGTTAAACAAGTATTAAATAATATTGTGTGAACATATTGAGCATATCTGTTAGAGGAACCATGGAAATTCACACAGCAAGTAATAGTAAAGATGGACCTTGAATAATTTAGGAATCAGAAAATCAGAGTTGGGCATTTGGCCCCATGGGCAGGAACATTGTGTCAGTAGTTATACATGGAACGTTTTGAAGTAGGGCGTAACTTTTCAGTTCCTAATTCTGGAAGATGTTAGAGAATTGAAAATGAAAATTAGAAAGCAAGAAAGCATCCTCTGGATTCATGCTACCTTGCCAATGCTTGTGACTGTGACAGGCCTGTGCACATGATTTTGATGAGAAATTAAAGTTAGATTTGAAATGACAAAAATTTTTGTCTGTACCTGAACTTCAGTTTAATTGAATTCAACAGTGATCAGTGGGATAAATATCTATTTTAACAAACCTTTCCCCTGATTTTCTCACTAAAAATTACATAAGTAATTCATGTTTGCTACAGAAAAACTGAATACTAATAGGAAAAAGAAGAAATATGTACAAATCAAAGTTTTAGTAAAATACATCAATGTAAGAACAACCATTCAGTCTTCTTTTGTAAACAATGTAGCCATAAAAAGTAATAATATAAAAAATAATTTACTAGCTTTGCAGCTGGGGGGAAGGACCAACACTACTCTATAAACTCCGAAAATTTTCTGTTAGCTATGTTACAGATGAGACCTTCTAGAATAAGTCTCCAGATACTGAAGGAAGATAGTTTTTTAAAAAAATAAAAGAATACCACAAGTAGTCCTAGTTTGGAAAAATGAAGGCCGGAGGAAAGGCAGGAGATGGGAGAGAGAAATGGAGACTTTAGGGTTAGGGTTTTGTAGGCTGACTGTGAATAGACAGCAAAATTTCAGTGCCTTAAAAAATAAAAGTTTATTTACCTCTCATCTAATGGTCCTGGGGTATTATTCATATTGATAGCTGACCATCCTCTAAATAGACAGCTGTCTGACTGATGGCTACTCCACTATCTTTATTATTTGTTCATTTGTTTGTTTGTTTGTTTATTTTTACTCCACTATCTTTAACACCAAGCTCACCAGGGGCATGCATTAACATCTCCAGGAGTGGGGGGTAGAGAAGGAGGATTGTTCATAGGAGGTTTATATGGGTCAATCTCAAAAGTTATACACATTACCTCTTTTTACAGTCTGTTCATTAAAACAGTTATGTGTCTATATCCAGTTGAACGGGAGACTGAGAAGTGCCATTTCAGAAAAAGCAAAAGACCTGTTTATTTGCTTATGACTTTGTTTGATGCATAGCTAGCTATCTGCCATAGAGATTATTCTAACTTTGGTACCATTTACTATTTAATTATGGCACTACTAAAGAAAATCACTGGGTGGACTAATATTTTCTACTTTATATTGCAAAACTTCTTTGCAGAAAATGCATATCACTAATATAATAACAGTTTAAAAATCAGTGAGATGAAAAATCACCCCAAATGTCATGATCCAGAAGACATCCACTCTTCATATTTGCCTGATGTTTAGATGTCCTTTTTGATCTATCATTCATCTATCAATATCACTTCCTTAAATTTGTCAAAAATTTTAAATTTAAATATTTTAGTTGTCCATAATGGTGTCAAATATAATTATTTAAATAGAAACTGATTTCTTTTAAGATATCAGAGAGTTTACAGTTTCACTGGGAATGCTGGAGTACCAGGTTTTGATGTTATGGTTGTTTCCTACTGGGTACTTGAAATGCTATTTTTATAGAATGTGTAGCTAGCCGTCTACTGAAGTCTGTTATAAGTCCAAGAGTTTTTCAATTTTTGTATGCTTTTAAGATAGTCAGTGGTATCTGAAATACTGATATTTATCTCTTCCTTTTTAATACTCATATCTTTTTAAATTTCTTTGCCTACTGCATTGACTATTTTAACCAGAAATGCTAATTAATACATACTTTTTCAGGGCCTCTCTAAATAAAACAGATAAATACCTGATGACACTTGTAAGCATAAAACTTATTTTAAGTAAGATATTTGATAATGGGAATTTTTATTGGCCGTAAATATTTCTCTGTTGCTGTTTGCTTAGGGAGTTATTTTTATGGTGCATGTAAGAGAGAATCAAGGGTTTTAGGATTCTAACATAAAACTGCCATGTAATTAGACTAAATATTTATGTAAAAATAACCCTTATTATTGCAAAATTACTTCAAATATAGATTAATAAAGAGGAGAATATAAAACTCACCCATTTGATTATTCAGAATTATCTGATGACTATGTATCTATATTCATACACACATCCATACATACACACATTTTAAAAACTAGATCATAAGGTCATTTTGCATGTTACTTAATAGCAATTCAAAATTATATTCTTTTAAAAATTTTTTATTTTATTTTATTTAAATTCAATTAATTAACATATAGTGTATTATTAGTTTCAGAGGAAGAGTTTAGTGGTTCATCAGTTGCCTGTAACAGCCAGTGCTCATACAATCAAGTGCTCTCCTTAATGCCCATCACCCAGTTACCACTTCCCTCCTTTCCCCCTAGCAACCTTCAGTTTGTTTCCTATAGTTAAGAGTCTCTTATGGTTTGTCTCCCTCTCTGATTTCATCTTATTTTATTTTCCCTTCTCTTCCCTTATGATCCTCTGTTTTGTTTCTTAAATTCCACATATGAATGAAATCATATGATACTTGGATTTCTCTGATTGACTTATTTTGCTTAGCATCACTTCTGGTTCCATCTACACTGTTGCAAATGGTAAGATTTCATTTTTAATGGCTGAGTAATATTCCATCATATATATATACCACTTTAGCTATTCATCTGGTGATGGAGATCTGGGCTCTTTCCATAGTTTGTCTGTTGTGGACATTGCTGGTACAAATATCGGGGTGCAGGTGCCCCTTCAGATCACTACATTTGTATCTTTTGGGTAGATACCTGGTAGTGCAATTGCTGGGTTGTAGGCTAGCTCTATTTTTCACTTTTTGAGGAACCTTCCTACTGTTTTCCAGAATGACTGTATTAGCTTGCATTCCCATCAGCAGTGTAAGAGGGTTCCTCTTTCTCTGCATGCTTGCCAACATTTATTGTTTCCTGACTTGTTAATTTTAGCCATTCTGACTGGTGTAAGGTGATATTGCAGTTTTGATTTGTAGTTCCCTGATGCCGAGTGACGTGGAGCATTTTTTCATATGTCTGTTGGCCATTTGGATGTCTTCGGAGAAATGTCTGTACATGTCTTCTTCCCATTTCTTGACTGGGTTATTTGTTTCAAAATTATATTCCTATGTCAATAAATCATAGCATTTCATTGCAAAAAATGCTACAATGTATTTATTTACTCCAGAAAGGCTTTAACTCCAAATACAAGCTGATGATGGTACCTGATGTCTGTACATCTAAATATCATTCTATTTTACATTTTTATAAGCATCAGATTTTTAAAATTTAATAATCTTCTGATTTGACATCCTTTAAAAGCTGAAATTCTATTTTATTTAGAGTATTACCAAACATCTTATTATAGGTCAAAAAATACTATTTTAAATCATTCTATGTTTGTATTTTGTCATGTTGACCAATTAGCAAGTAAGTACAATTTTTTCCTTTATTTTGAATTTCATTGGCTTACAACCAAAATAGTTAAACTGAATAATAAATTTTAAATTCATTCAGTCTTTTGAAGAGTAATGATGCACAAAGGAAAGATTAATCAGGATAAGAACAGATGTCAAAAAATTGTATTAGGATCCCATAGCACATAACTTCTGTAGAACTTTGTGAAAATTTTCTATTGTTATACTACATTTTTATGATGGAAATCAATTACTGTTTGCTAGAGAATGTCAATTACTTATAGAAGTCTACCTTTATTTTAAAGGTTTTAGATAGGGTGCCTGGGTGGCTCAGTGGGTTAAAGCCTCTGCTTTTGGCTCAGGTCATGATCTCAGTGTCCTGGGATCGAGGCCCACATCGGGCTCTCTGCTCAGCAGGGAGCCTGCTTCCTCCTCTCTCTCTGCCTGCCTCTCTGCCTACTTGTGATCTGATCTCTCTCTCTGTGTCAAATAAATAAATAAAATCTTAAAAAAAAATAAAGGTTTTAGATAGTATTGAAGCAATTCTAGTTACAACTCCAAGTTCTAAGTCAAACCGGACGGTGTAGGCTGAATTTTATGTGGCCAATTGAAAGAACTTACAGCAGCAAGAGTAGAAATTTTATGTATACTTGTGTGTTGTGTGTTTTAAAAATATCAGAATTTGTAATGTGTTTTGACCAAAAATATCAACTGTCCCTCTTCAGGACCAGTGGAAATTCCTATTTGTGTTAACTTTGACCTAAGTTAAGTATTTTAGGTACAATAAATCAAACAGAACTTGTTCTGTGTATAGTTTATAATAAGATTAAAAAAAAACAACTGAAAAAAAACCCTCAAAACTAATAAATTTTAGAAACTTTAGACATGTAGATAAGTGAAATATATAAACATTATTTCCAATTTACCACATACATTAACATTTTAGAATTTTGCCTTCCAGATATACACACAATAAGAATGTACTAACTCTACTGTTTTATAATGTATTATTTCCACTTAATTTAAGAACATTTTCTGATATAATTAAATTTCTTTGAAGCATGATTTTTAATAGCTATAGTTAGATCTNCAATAAGAATGTACTAACTCTACTGTTTTATAATGTATTATTTCCACTTAATTTAAGAACATCTTCTGATATAATTAAATTTCTTTGAAGCATGATTTTTAATAGCTATAGTTAGATTTTGTGTTTTTTGTCATTATTCATATAACAATATTTTTTCTCAAAATTTTTGTTTTTATAAAGAAAAATGTTGTAGAGAGTCCTGGCAGCTAAATCTTTGCATATATTTTCAGTTATTTTCTCATGATATATTTCTAGAATTGGAGTTGTATAGAAAATTATTTAATAGAATTTTCCTTATAAAAATTTTATTCAAATTTGAATTACACAGAATATATTTATTGGATGCTATACAATTAAATTAGAAATCAATAATAAGTAGACAAAAATAAACCTACATATATTTGAAAATTAGGAAATTAAACACAAACTACCTAAACTCAAGCTAAAATATAGAACCTATGGGAGATTTTATAGCTTATCTTTCTAGGAATGAGGTTGGAAAGGAAATAAATAAGTAAATAAAAGCTAACAAAAACTCAAAGTATGATTTCAATTTCATGTAATCATTGAACAAAAATAAATCCATATATAAAAATAAATTTGAAAACCTCTGGACAGTCAGAGGCTAAATAAGGAAACATGTTGTAATACTAAATCTGACTTTTTGGAGAACTGCTAAATGGCTGGTTCCATTTATCTTGGATAAATACAACCCAGAAATTGAGGCAGGAATCAAATCATGTATCTCAGCTGAATGGGGCCACTCTGTGATATCCTATGGGGTGATCTGGAAATTGTGCTATGCTATAGCACAGTCTATGCTACATTGGATGAATAAAATGTATTTTTTATGAATACATTCTTGACTTTGGGATATTAAAATGATTTCACTGACAGTGATTTTATTTTACGTTTTATTATCACAGGGGCTATGGCTAACAGCCTTAAAAAAATGAGACCAGATCTTTAGGATTCCAATGACCCAATTTGATGAGAGTCTCTCTTAACAGTTTGCGTAAACACTTAGATGCATGTTTTCGGGACTTGAAAAACTGGCAAATAAGGCAAGCATAGTTCTTTCACGATCTGATTACATATGGTTTTGTAGACCTGGACAAATACTGATTCAGCTGTAGCAATGGCTTTACTTTTTACTTTATTTTCCTTATGCTTTTCCTCTAATGAGGTTGAAATTATTACCTTGATTGTGGTGATGGCTTCACAGGTGTATGCACAATTTCAAACCCATCAGTTAAGCAGTTTTTTGTGTGTGTATGTACAGTTGCTTTTTGTATAACAATTATACCTCAATATAACTGTTAATAAAATAGTAACATTTATATAATATATCCATAAGTTAGGAAAGGTAATCCATTGAAAAATAGCTGTTCACTTCATTTATTCTCATTCGTTCATTT
Source organism: Ailurus styani (assembly GCA_002007465.1). NCBI lineage: Eukaryota > Metazoa > Chordata > Mammalia > Carnivora > Ailuridae > Ailurus > Ailurus styani. The sequence goes on along the minus strand of LNAC01000034.1, from coordinate 4,851,903 downwards.
GTTCTTTTATTAATTATTATACATTCTGTGTTCTAGGTACTGAAGTAGGCACTGGAGATACTGAAATGAAGGCACTGTATTTTGAAGGGACAGATGTAGGTTTTCATAATAATACAATGTGCTGTGTTTGGGTACTATAACTGTGAGGCAGTATTCTTAGTAGCTTCAGCAGTCTAATAATTCAGTAGGAATTCAAAGCCTGCTCTATATCTCATCAGGTTAAATACTTGCCCAAGACAAGTTTTTGCACCAGTTTCCTCATTTCTTAAATGACATTGATAACAATACCTACATCATAAGATTGTCCTGAGGAGTAAATTAGGTAACGTCTGTCTCTATAATAGTGAATGACATAATTACACATTGATGTTAGCTATAGCTATAACTCATTGTTACTAAAGAATGATTGTGCTAAAAGTTCAAAGAGGAAGAAGCGACTTATGCAAGCTAGGAAGGGAAGAGGATCATAATTAGTAGAAAAGGGAGGAAAATGGTACAGAGCAAAGAGGTGTGAAAAAGCAGAGCAGGTTCAGAGAACAATGACTTTTTATGTTGTAATTGAGGTGAAATGATGAGAAATTTGGACTTTACATTTGAAGCTCTTAAGTCTTTCAAGAAAAGAAGTAACCTGATTAGCTTTGGATATGGGGAGCATTTTGGGGAGAAGTTGAGAAGGTATGATAAGAGATGTGGAACACAGATCTGAGTCTAGGCAAATGGGATTAGAGAGAATTGAGACTCCATCAGATTGTCTGGGTGAGACACTGAAAACAATCTAAAGCTCAAACATTAAATATATAGACCGAGGCATATGCTCACAAATTATTTAAGATATATACATGATGAGAAGATGGGATTTAACGCTGACCCAGATTTCTAGTTTGTACAATTGAGTAAATGATAGTGCTATTAGCTAAAACAGGGGACACAATGATGCTTATTATGATTTTTAATACTTATTTAGCTCTTAATTTGTACCAGGCTTTGCTATACATACTTTTTATGTGTTAATTTATTTAATTCTCTCAACAATGTTACAAGAAAATGATTATTTCCATTTTTTCAGATATGAAAACTGTAGGACCTGGAGGAAAAGTAACTTTTCCAAGGTCTCATAGCTAGTGACCAGTATACTGGGATAGCAAATGTGAGCAAATATTTGAAGAGACTGTACCTTTGAGTTCCATGCACTATAGCTTCACTAAGTCAGAAGAACTAGCTTTGAAGAGGGAACTGGGAATTATCAAGATGCATAAAGCTTAGCCTTATCAAAGGACTCAAAGACTGCTATTCATTCTGCAGTATTCCATACATTTATAGTGTCAACACAGCGCCACTTTTCATTCATCATTTTAATTACTAATCAACTTGATCGTGTCTTTCTTACAAATGTGTGCTGCTTTCAACCAATGGCTAGCAACTCCATCAAAAATAATATAGGCTTAGTCTGGAATAATTTATTATTCATGAATATATGCTTGCTCCTAGTGGTTGGATACCCCTTTCATTTTGGATATTCATATTTTCTATTGTTCTGAGCTTTATTTTATCTCCATATAAATGGAGACTTATTTATATTTATGTCCATACAGCTAATTAGATATTTATTTATTAATGTAGATCTGGGTGATGGAAATTAAATATAATCCTAAACCTGTGTCTCAGGAAGCCAGTGAGGATCCTCTTAAAATTCCATTTTGGTTTACCATTATATATTTGTGTTAACTGCCTGTTTTTATCTATATTAAAACACTCTTAAATATGCTAATGAACAACTCTGTCTCTGCAATATTTGATCTATAGTATCAAGGGACTTGTTTATTACATATACCAAACTATAAAATGTTAGTATGTTATTTTACTTAATAAACGGCCACATATATGAAAGTAAACTCAAAGTCTAGGCAAATTTATAGGTCTGATGGGACGTCTACCTTTTCTGGCTATATAGCTTCCAAGAGTTTCAATTCAGTGATTACATTTTTCCTTCTGATGATTCACAATTCTAGAACATCAGCAACATGAATATAAGCCTTGAAATTAATAGATGGTTTTCACAAATGATGTGAGGGCAACATAATATGTGACTATCTGTTATTGGTTTTAAATTTAATAATTAAAATGCTTATCAAATTGTGCTTTTAAAGGAGAACAGACAAAAATAATAAAAATAGAAGTTTAAATTACCCTAATCCCAGACCAGACTGCAACTGCATTCATTTATTAATGTTCTACTTGAATTTGGAGACTGGCAGTCTTGTAGATCCTGTTAGCTTTTTCTCTCATCCTCCACAGAAATCACGTCAAATCACCACTCTCTCAAGTCTATGAAATCAGGGCCTTGCTCATTATCAGAAGATGAATTTGCCTCATAAGTAGTAGAGAAGTGAGAATCACATATAAGAACTTCCTCGCCTTCCTTCTTTCCTCTCACTAGTTTTCAAGTGTCTCCTCCTATAGTTGTTCTCTGAGTTGGCACTCCCTACCTTCTCTAGGAACTTGCTCCATCTGTCTCCTTTCACATCTGTCTCCACTGTCTCCCTTCCTGGTAATGTATTCCCAACTTTTAATCAGCTGGAGTCTTCCTGAATGTATTGGTTTCCTTGGGTTGCCTTGACAGAGTACTACAGAGTGGCTTGAACAACAGACATTCATTGTCTCACAGTTCTGGAGGCCAGAAGTCCTAAATCAAAGTGTCCACAGGGCCATGCGCCCTCTGATATCTGTAGGGAAATCCTTTCTTGCCTCTTCCTCTAGTTTCTAGTGGTTTGCTGACAGTTTGAGTATTTCTTGGCTTGCAGATGCCCGCCACCAATATCTGTCTTCATTGCCACATGATGTTGTCCCTGTATCTGTTTTCACATGGCTGTTATCTTATAAGGACATGTGTCATATTGGATTAGAGGCTTACCCTATTCATTAGGACATCATTTTAACTTAACTAATTATACTTGCAATTATCCTATTTGTAATGACGGCCATACTTTGAAGTACCAGGGCTTAGAACTTCCAGCTTACCTCTTTTCGGGGGAGACACAATGCGACCTGTAATATCATCTTAATAAAACACAACAACGAAATCAAATTTTAAAAGATTCTTTAATCAGACTTCTTGTTTCAGTTACCATTTTTATCTTTTTAGTCCTTTATAATCAAACTTTTGAAGGTTTTGCCAAAATTTTCTGCCCTTACTACCTTACCAATCCATTCACTTTCATCATGCTTATAAAGAAAATTGGCTGTCTTGTGTATGCGGGTGTGTAGATGTACATTTGTCCTGATTAAGAAAAATTGACGGCTCTATTTCTCAGTGACAAGCAATAAATCAACATTCAATTTATATATAACAACAAAGCTATTATGTATTGAGCATTTATTGTTTCAGATATGTTGATAAATATATCACCTCATTTTATTCTCACCCTTCTAAAGATAAAAGATACAAGGAAATTTGAAGTTTTTAGTTAATGTTGTTTACGCGGGACTCCCCACTGGAAAACCTATTCTTCCCTGACTTGTTGATAAAATTAGGTTTCATAAAAATTACATTTCAAAACTCTTATGAGATCCAGATTGTGGTAAATTCAACAAAATAATGTTAGCCTGTGAAGCTTCATGGAAGACAGCCAGCTGGTCTTCACTTGGACTCAGTGGCTTTATTTTGAAAGTCTAAAATTTATACAAACATACTAATATGACTTTTATTCAAACCACTTTTACATTCACTGATACCATGGCAATAGTCTTCTAAATGTCCTTGCCTCTTATCTCACCCTTTTCTAATCCATATAATAATAATGTAAATATATATTATTGAGACCATAATATTAACAGTCTCTTAGGCTTAACATCATTATATTAAGTCAATAAAAAAATTGAAAACCTTGTTTTTAAAGAGCTGCATAATATTGTATAAATATTTCATTTCACATTATTTTAAATTATTAAACTCAAACTAATATCCAGGTTTAAAAGGGTTCTTAAATTGGGGTCCTTTATTAGATCATTGAAATTATGTGTGAAGTTTTGCATATGTATATATTCCTCTTTTTGTGTCCATAGATATCATCAGAAAGTCTCTAGCCCTCTGGTTTCAGCAGGTAACCAAAGATTCTATGATCATGAATTTGGGAAATACTGTTAGAGTTTGACTTTAAATTTTGATATTTTCAGTCAACTTCAGTTAACTTCCTAACTTTCTCACCGAGTACTCCACACTTCTACTGGCATCAGGACCTACATATACCCTCTGTCTCCACTCTTACTGTGAAAGAACTACCTTTATTTCTATTGAAAGTCAAAACTTCCCTTTATCTCTGGTTCCATACTCTTGTCAGTTTACAGGGACTTCTTTCTGCAGTTCCTATTTCTTTTTTCTTTATCATACTCCCCTCTAGATGGTTTTTCTCAACAACATGGAACTATGCTCTACATCTCCTTTTTATTTAATTTTTCCCCCGATTTTTAATTTTTTTAAAAAAATATTTATTTATTTATTTATTTATTTATTTATTTATTTATTTATTTATTTATTATTTGCCCCAGGGGTACAGGTCTGTGAATCATCAGGCTTACACCTTTCACAGCACTCACCATAGCACAAACCCTCCCCAATGTCCATAACCCATCCACCCTATCCCTGCCCTCCTACCCCCAATAGCCCTCAGTTTGTTTCATGAGATTAAGAGTCTCTTATGGTTTGTCTCCTTCCCAATCCCATCTTGTTTCATTTCTTCCCTCCCTGCCCCCCAAGACCCCCCACCCTGCCCCTCAAATTCCTCATATTCCTATCTTTGTTTTAAACTCAATTTGTATCTTTATTCTCTTCCATTTCAAATTCCCATTTTTGGGTTCTCCTTTGCAACAACACTGCTTGAGAAAATTATCCTCATTCACACTCTGAATTTTTCTATCTTTTTAAATTTCAAATATTATTCAAAATTCTTTAAATGAAAAATCCTTACATTTACTATTTTATTGTGAAATACTCCTAGTATATATGACATATTTATATTTTAAAGAACAACAGTAAGGAAGAAATACTTGTATACCCACAAATAAGTTTAATACTAAAACAGTAACTTTTAAGCAACTTGAATGTTTTTCCCTAATCCTCTACTTTTCCTTTCCTTGAATTTCTGTTGACCAATTTCTTGGTTTCTTTTTTATTTTGGTAGGTGCTTTCCTTTTAAGTATTCTAAAATATAACAAATACATAAGTTTATTATATAAATGTATAGGCTTAATAATTATAAAACTAACCCATGAACCACCAACTAAGTTCAAAATAGAACATCATAAGCCCCAAAACTTTGCTAATATAGCTTTGTTAAAAATTAACAAGTTTTATTTTTTAGATAGTTCTAAGTAGTTCTCTTCAAATAGATCTAGTATATATTAGGTTAGATTCATATCTAAATATTTCATTTTAGAGGGTGCCAATATAAGGGATATTGTGTTTTTAATTTCAAATTCCACTGTTCATTGTTGTTATATAAGAAAGCAATTGACATGTGTATTTTAGCTTTGTATCTTACAACCTTGGTATATTTGCTTATTAGTTCCAGGAGGTGTTTTTTTTTTTATAATTTTATTTTGTTTTGTCATTTCCTTCTGTCTATGTAAATGGTAATGTCATCTGCAAACAAAGATAATTATTTCATCCCAATATGTATACCTTTTATTTCCTTTTTCTTTTCTCATTGCATTAATAAGGACTTCCAGAACTATGTTGAAAGGGAATGGTGAGAAGGGACACCCTCGCCTTGTTCTTTTTTTTTTTTTTTTAAGATTTATTTATTTATTTTGAGAGAGAGAGGAGAGCAAGGAAGCAGGGTGAGGGGCAGGAGAGAGGGAGAGAATTTTAAGTAGACTCAATGCAGGCTTGATGTCAAGATCCTGAGATCATGACCTACACTGAAATCGAGAGTTAGATGATTAGACAACTGAACCAATCAGGTGCTTCCCACTCACCTTGTTTTTAACCTTAGTGGTTAAACTGAGTTTCTCATCATGTAGTTTGACACTAACTATAGCTCCCCCCACTCCACTTTGGTAGATATTCTTTATCAAGTTCAGAAAGATCCCCTCTATTCCTAGTTTGCTAAGTGTTTTTACTATGAGTATGTGTTAGATTTGCCAAATGTTTTTTCTACATCTTTGGACAAGTTCTTGTGATTTTCCTTCTTTAGCTGTTGATATGATGGGTTTTACTAACTGATTTTTGAATGAGACAGCCTTGTATACGTGGGATAAATCCCACTTGGTAATGGGGTATAATTCTTTTTGCACACTGTTGGATTTGATTTGTTATTATTGTGTTGAGAATTTTTCACCAAGGATCATAAAAGATATTGGTCTGTGGTTTTCTTATAATTTCTTTGTGTTATTTTGGTATTAGGCTAATGTTGGACTCACAGATTGAGTTAGAAAGTATTCATTTTACTTCTATATTCTGGAAGAGATTATAGAGAATTAGTATTATTTCTTCCATAAAAGTTGGTATAAACATTTATAAAGACTGGCGAACTCATTGGATCTAGTGCTTTCTGTTTAGAAATGTTACTAATTATTGGTTCAACTTCTTTAATAGATAGTAACCTATTTAGATTGTCTATTTCTATTTTGTGAGTTTTGACAGATTGTGTCTTTGAAAGAATTGGTTCAATTCATATAGGTTTATAAATTTGTGGGCATAAAGTTCATTTCCATGTGATCTGTAATGATGTATCCCTCTTAAATCTCTGCTTTTAGTAATTTGTGTCCTGTTCTCTCTCTCTCTCTCTCTCTCTCTCTCTCTCTCTCTCTCTCTCTCTCTCTCTCTGTCATACACACACACACAGTTAGCTTGGCTAGAGGATTATCCATCTGACTGATCTTTGCTAAGATCCAGCTTTTGGTTTTATTAATTTGCTCTATTGATTTTTGGTTTTCCATTTTATTGAGTTCTGCTTTCTTTCTTCTTTTCTTCTGTTTACTTTGGATTTAATTTGATCTTTTTTTCCTAATTTCCTATGGTGGAAATTTAGATCATTGATTTTAGATCTTTCTTCTCTTCTCATAAATACACTCAGTGCTATAAATTTCCCTCTATTTCTGCTTTCACTGCATCCCAGAAATTTTGGTAAGTTATGTTTTCATTTTCATTTAGTTAAAAAATATATTTTAAAGACTTATTTATTAAAGAGAGAGATGGAGCAGGGAGGGACAGAGGGAGAAGGAGAGAGAATCCCAAGCAGACTCTGCTGATTATAGAATCTGACATGGGGCTCAATCTCACAACCCTGAGATCATGACCTGAGTTGAAACCAAGAGTCCAACACTCAACCAAATGAGCCACCCAGGAACCCATAGTTAAAAATATTTTTCAATTTATTTTGCAATTTCTTCTTTGACCAATGTATTATGTAGAAGTATATTGTTTAATTTTTAACTTATTTTGAGGTTTTCCATCTATCTTTCTGTTATTGGCTTCTAGTTTAATTCCACTGTAGTCAGAGAACAGATATTGTATAATTTCTATTCTTTAAACTTGTTAAGGTACATTTTATGGCCCAGAATGTGGTCTATTTGGTGAATGTTCCATGCTTATGGAATGTGTAATCTGCTATTGTTAGATGAAGTAGTCTATTGATGTCAATTATGTCCAGTTGATTGATGGTGCTACTGAATTCAACTATGGCCTTATTGATTTTCTGCCTCCTGGATCTGTCCATTTCTAATAGAGGGCTATTGAAGTTTCCACCTATAATGAATTCATCTATTTTTTCTGCATTTCTATCAGTTTTTCCTTCATATATTTTGATATTCTATTGTTAAGTACATACACATTAAGAATGGTTGTCTTCTTAGATTATTCACCCCTCATCATTTGTAGTGCCTTTTTTATTTCTAATAAATTTTCTTTCTTTGAAATCTGCCTTGTATGAAATTAATATAAGCATTCCCACTTTCTTCTCTTTAGTGTTGGCATAACATAACTTTCTCTATCCCTGTGTTTTTAATCTATACATGTCTTTATATTTAAAATGGGTTTTTTATAACCAACATAATATTGGGTTCTGATTTTTGATTCATTCTGACAATCTCTGTCTTATACTTGTATTTAGACAATTGCTTAAAATGATGATAGCTTTATTAATATTTGCCATATTTGTTACTATTTTCTATTTGTTACTATTTTCTATTTGTTGTCCTTGTTCATTAGTCTTACTTTTCCACATATTTTCTGCCTTTGTAATTTTTAATTGAGCATTTTATATAATTCCATTTTCTTTCTTAACATAATCATGCATTTAAAAAAATTTTTTAGAGAGGGTGAGAGGTGGGGGGGAGAGGTACAGAAGGAGAGGGAGAGAGAGAATCTTAAGCAGGGTTCACACCAAGCATGGAGCCACCTGCAGGGCTTGATCTTACAACCCTAAGATCATTAACTGAGCTAAAATCAAGAGCTGGACACTTAATGGACTGTGCCACCCAAGCACCCCAACAATCATACTTTTTTTATTTAACTTTTTTGTTATTGTCTCAGAGAATGAAATATACAAGTAATCTAGATCCACTTTCAGATAACACTATACCATTCTACAGGCAGTGTTAGTACCTTATATTAATAAAATATTCCTATTATTTCTCTCTTACCTTTGTCCTTGCTGTCATTCATCTTGCTTATACATAAACAAATATTTTTATAAACTAAGCATACATAGTCAATACATTGTTGCTATTGGCATTTTGAACAATTTGCTACCTGTTTAGTTAATTAAGCATTAGAAAAATAAAAAGTTTTCATTTACCCACACTATTCCTTCTCTAATGCTTTCCCATTCTTTGTGTATACCTGATGTACCTGATGCACATAATTTTTCTTCTCTCTGAAAAGTTTTAAAAATATTTCTTGTAAGGCAGTTCTACTGGCAACAAATCCTTCAATTTTTGTTTGTCTAAAAAAGCATTTTTTTTCTTCAGTTTTGAAGGACAGTTTGCAGACGACAGAATTCAAAGATTTTGTTTTTTGTTTTTTTTTCTTCTTCTTAACATCTTAAATATTTCACTCCAACTCTTTTCTTGCTTACATTGGTTCTGAGATGCTGGATATAATTTTATATTTGCTCCTCTGTAGGTAAGGTGTTATTTTTCCTTTGTGTTTTTTCAAGATTTTTTTCTCTATCTTTGATATTCTGAAGTTTGAATGTGAATGCCTATGTGTAGATTGTTTTGGGATTTATCCTGTGTGCTGTTCCCTGTGTTTCCTGGATATTTGCTTTGCTGTCCGACATTAATTTGGGGGAAATTTCCATTATTGTTTCAAATATTGCCTCTCTTCTTTTCCTTCCCCTCCTGTCCCTCCTCTCCCCTTCCCTCCACTCCCCTCTCCTCCCATCCTCTTCCCTCCTCTCCTCCCCTCCCCTCTCCCTATTCTCTTCACTTCTCTTCTCTTCTCTTCTCTTCTCTTCTCTTCTCTTCTCTTCTCTTCTCTTCTCTTTCCACTTTCTGGTATTCCCTTTACATGTATGTTATACCTTTTGTGCTTGGCCTACAGTTCTTGGATATTCTGTTTATTTGTTTTAGTCTTTTTTCTTTTCAGTTTGGAAGTTTCTACTGTAATACCTTTAAGTGAAGAATCTTTTCCTCAGCTGTTTCTAACCTACAAATGAGCCTACCAAAGGCATTTTTCATTTCTGTTACAGTATATTTGATCTCTAGCATTTCTTTTTGATTCTTATAATATCTATCTCTCTGCTGTCCATCCATTCTTGCATAATGATTACTTTTTTATTAAAGCCCTTAGTATATTAATCATAGCTTTAAAAAATTCTTGGTCTCATAACTTCCAACATTCTTTCCATATCTGACTCTGTTTCTGATGCTTGTTCAGTATTTTCAAGCTGATTTTGCCTTTTAGTATGTCTTGTAATTTTTTCCTTGATAGCAAGGTAAAAGGAACTCCTATAAAAGAACTCTTGTAAATAGGCCTTTAGTAAAATGTTGGAAATGTGTAGGGGGAGAGAAAATGTTGTGTAGAGTCTGATTAGGTCTCAGTCCTTTCATGTGCCTGTGCCCCATGGACTACAAACTTCATTAGTGCTTCCCAGCTTTATTTTCTCCTTAGAACAGGATGACTAACTGGGACTAGAGTTGAGTATTTTTCTTTCCATGGGTAAGTTAAGCTCCAATAAAACTCCAGGAAGTTGAGCTCTAGTAAAATAATTTCTCCCAAGGGCAGGCTTGCTTATAAGAGCAGTGTACTCTGGTGTACACTGATTACTGATTCCTATCAGTAATAGTACTGTAAAAGTACTGATTACTTTTCCTATCCCCTGAATAAGTGGATTTTTCTCTGATTTTCATAGCAAGGACCTAGTTGAGGTCCTGGAGGTAAACTCACAAAAGCATGAGGATTCCCCTATGACTGGCTCTCCCTGGAGTTTGTAACTCTCAGATTTGTCCACACTAAGCTTCCAGCAATTCATCAATTACAATTCAGATATTCCTGCTCCAGCACTGGTTCTGCCAGAGATTTCTGCTTATGGATTTCTGTGCCAGTTAGCTGTGATTCTTTGTATTCACCTGCCCTTCTAATTCTTAGAGCAGCAGTTTGCCCTGTGACTACTCTGACGAATCTAAGAAGAGTTGTTGATTTTTCAGTTTGTTTATCTTTCTATTTATTGTTAAGATGGAGTGGTAGCTTCTAAACTGTTTACATGCTAGACTGGAGCATATGGAAATTTCCAACCATAGCTTTTTATGGTTAATATTCATTTATGTTTACCTAATACTTACTATTTTTCATTTCTTGGTCTGTTTTCATGCATTTTTATGTTTCCATCTGAAATAAGTTTCCTTCTGGTTAAATTACTCCCTTTAGTTTTCTTTAGTGTTGGACACAGGTGATACATTTTCTGATTTTCCCAGAAATTATTTTTATTTCATTTTCACTTTGCATATAGTTTTAGCTAGAGATAGAATCAAAGGTGAGAATTGCTTACCTTTAGTGTTGTAATTATACTGTTTTTCAAAAGCTTTTCAACTGTTTCTGTCAGTTTTGTTAATTCTATTGTAAATATAGTATAACTTCTTTTTCTCTGGCTGCTATTAAGATTTCCTTTTTGTTTTGATTTTCAGTAGTTTTACTATGGCATGCCTAAATGTGTTTTTGGTTATATTTATCTTATTTGGTTTGTAGAGTTTTTTTAATTGATGGGTTAAATTTGTTCATTAGTATGTAAATATTTCAATCACTATATTCTTAAATATTGCCAATACTCCACTTGCTCTCTCTTCTCCTTCTGAATCTCCAGTTACATATTTTTTAGAAATTTTCTTTTTTTTGTCATAACTTCTGTGAAAATTTCCAAATATTGTGGTATTTGGTAGGTACTTTTGTCACTAAGACATAATATAACAGCATTGTCAGCAGAAAATAATCTATATGATTATGATGCTTTGCTATTTGTTGTCAATTTATTGCTTATAATTTAAATATAGTTTTGTAAGTGATATATGTAATATGCTAAAAATGTGTATATAGAAATTGCAAGGTATGGAGTTCTATATACTTTCATTTGATTTTGTTTTTTTAAATCTCTTGTAGCATACTGATTATTTCCATTACTCAATTTATTTATTATTAAGTCTTACAATCTTCTGTTTTAAGATTTGTAATCATTTTCCTTGTAGTTCTGTAAGCTTCACTTATATATTTTAAGGTTACATAACAAATGTAAAACAATGATGTTTTAATTTTTTCATTTCTTCTATAATATTAGTTGATATTCTTTTGTAGTATAGAACTTCCTACTCATTGGAACTACTTACTTACTGTGAAATATAGTTCCTACTGGAAAAGATGATGTGTGTTTACTTCTTTTATTTAGTTACCAATTTTACAGTAAGGAAATATTTTATCAAGTGGTGACCTATACATTTTTTTTCTGGATTTATTGTTTTTGAGTACTAATTCTTGGTCATTCAAAGATTATTTTATTCCATTACAGTTATTCTTCTGGTTCTCAACTTTGGTCAGAGAGGTATCCTTAAATCTGTTTGTTGTTTTGATGTTACCCCATTAATTTTGAAGGCACATTGATTTCTGGAACAACAAAATGCCTCAGCATCACATAATATCTTTTATCCCTTGACCTAGAATTAGACAATGCTCTAAGGAACTCTTATTACTGTTAGTTTTTCCCAGATTTTTTTCTTCAATTCTTTACATTTTATGTATTTCCCCTCTTTATTCTTTTTTCCCCCAAGATACATATTCATTTTAAACAAAACTAGATTATGTATATAATACATGCATACATAGATTTAGGTAGAGAGAATTCTGGTGTCATTCAATATTATAAAATGAGGACATTTAGCCCAAATTTTAATCTATCAAATTAAATGTCTGCCTTTTAACTATAATGTAAACTTCATGTTGCTGAACTTCTAGATGTTAAAAATGAGAAGCCAAGATTACACAGAAAGTTAATCTAGTGATGAGATTGATTTTGCATCAGTAGGCATCATGACAGAAAAATAATAAGGATATATATAAATAGCCTGTATTTATTTTTAATTATTTGTCTGACTGCTCTTAAGTTTAATGTCCTGTTTCATATTTTGGAGAACTGAAAGGAACAAAAAAAATCACTTAACTAATTTTTTTACAATCATATATCTTGTGTTTTTATTAATATGACACCCAACATATTAATATTTTAAGAACAACATCAGCTATTTCATAGAAACATTTTTGTTAACTTTTCTCAAATAGAAACATGTTCCATTTTTATTTTTTCATTAGATATAGTTTTATTTTTTAAGTTTTATTTAAATTGCAGTTAGTTAACATACCGTGCAATTTTAATTTCAGATGTACAATATAGCGACTGAGCATTTCCATACCACACCTGGTGCTCATCGCAGCAAGTGCACTCCTTAATCCTCACCACCTATTATACCTATCCTCTTGCCCACCTCCACTCTGGTAATCATGAAATTGTTCTCTGCAGAATGCATTTCTTGGTCCCCCCTCCCCCGCCTTTATCTCTTTGCTTGCTTGTTTTGTTTCTTAATTCCACATGTGAGTGAAATAATATGGTATTTGTCTTTCTCTGACTGACTTATTTCACTTCACATAACACTCTCTAGCTTCACCCATGTTGTTGCAAATGGTAAGATTTCATTCTTTTTATGGATGAGTAACATACCACTGTATTTATGTACCACATCTTCCTTATCCATTCATCAGTCCCATGAACAGATGCTTGACATCACTGATCATCAGGGAAATGCAAATCAAAACTACAATGAAATATCACCTCACACCTGTCAGAATGGCTAAAATCTACAACACAAGAAACAACAGGTTTTGGTAAGGATGTAGACAAAGGGGAACCCTCTTGCACTGTGGGTGGGAATGCAAACTGATATCATCACTGTGGAAAATAGTATGGTGGTTCCTTAAAAAATTAAAAACACAACTACCCTACAATCCAGCAATTGTACTACTCAGTATTTAGATAAAGAATACAAAAACACTGACTCAAAGGGGTACATGCACCCCAGTGCTTATAGAAACATTACTAACAATAGCCAAACTATGGAAAAAGCTCAAGTGTTTAAATGTTCCATTTTTAGATTAGCAAAAAGAATGAGTATCTGCCTTGAATTTTAGATTCAAAATTGGGAAATTTCATATAAAAATACTAAAATGCTGTGTTTGAATTATTTATGTATTGAAAAAATTTCCCTTGAATATATGAAAGAATTTATTCCTTTGTAAAGTTCTCCTCTAATTTAATTATTTTAAAGAACTTGGAGTTATATAAATTTTCTTTATACCTGGGTTATTACCTGTAATTTGCATTAATGTATTACATTTGCCTGTATTGTGCCTGCATAAAAACAAATGACAATACCTTAGCATTTTGATTTTCTTTACAAAATTAGGACATGTTACAGGAATTAGTCATTATTTGCATTTAACTAATGTGAAATAATAGGCTTATAATGAAGCTATTACTCTTCCTTTGGTCACAACAAAAATGCATTTTTCTTTTCAAAATAATCATTTCAATGGCAATACTTATTCTCCATTAGTCTGTGAGCTCATATTTAAACAAAAAGTGATAATTAAAAGAGCCTTAAGTCTGGATTTTTGTCTTCTTAAAACATTCTTTTCTTTCAATCTCTAAATCTGGACAATTATGCATTGTGGAGTGTAGGAGGAGCACATTAGAAAAAGAAATATATATTCAACAAGTATTTAAGAATTATCACATGAAAGGTCCAAGGAAAGAAAAAGATTTTAAAAAGTGGTACAAAGTAGGAAAATCATACAATTAGCATTATACATGCATGCAAAAGCTCAATCTAAATGTGGACATATTCCTCATTTTTCTCACTTTAGTATACGGCACCATTTTCTTTCTTTTTTTTCTTTCTCTTTCTTTTTAAAGATTTTATTTATTTATTTGTCTGAGAGAGAGCACATGGAGGGGGAGCAGCAGGAAGAGGGAGAAGCATGTTCCCTGCTGAGTAGGGAGCCTGATTCAGGACTTGATCCTACTTGGGATCATGACCTGAGTCCAATGCAGATGCTTAACCGACTAAGCTACCCAGGCATCCCATGGCACCATTTTCTACCTGAAAGACCATATAAGAAATTTGAAAAAGATCATTGATATGTCTGTCTTCTTTACTCACTAATTTGGAATAGATCACCAAATAATGTTGGTTCTAAAGCTCTTCATCTTTCCTCTCCATATAAAGTTCAAATTGTTATTTTTTTCTAAAGGATAATGACTACAACACTTCCAGCTGTAGCTTTGGCCTATTCAAATCCACTTCTGCTCCCTTTTCTGTGATACAGTTTTTTTCTTTAATAAAAAATGTATTCCTGTATTTCCCCTGCTTAAAATATTGCAATGTTGCCCAAGACTTTGTAATGGGGAAGTAACTCATGAGTTTGCTCAGCTTTCCTCTTCAATGTCATTTCTCTCCAGCTCCTTTTTTATCCACCTTACTAAAGTATCCATTCCAGCTATATTAAATAGCTTTTGGTTTCCCACACACCTCTCTGCTTGAATGAAATGACCTTCCCTAAATACCCTCTACCATTAGCTACCTCCTACAAATCCTTCAAGAGTTAGTGCATGTTCTGCCAGAAAGTTTAGATAGTAAATACTACTAAATTCCCCCAGTATGCTGTGTAACAAGTACTGCTTCAATCATTGCAAATAAAATGAGAAACACAAGAGACAGGGTCCTTGTCCAGTGGTGGGAGACAGAAAGGAGAAATGGGCAAATAAGAATAAAATAATCATGCATTTTGATTAATATTCTGAAGGAAATAAACAGAACACTAAAATAAACATAATGATAATGAAGGTGCAGATGGGTGATCTGCTTTGGACAGGATGGTCAGGAAGAGATGACATTTTAGCTGATACCTAAAAGATAAGAAAGGAGGCAGTCAAACAAAGAGTTAAAAAAAGAATGTTCTGAGGAGAAAAAGAATCATGACATAAATCGTGAGTCCTGCAATTATCTCACAGTCTGCTTTCTCCAGACACCCTTTCTCCAGAGGGACAGACTATGAGCTTCTTCTTTTTTCTTTTTTTTTTTAAAGATTTTATTTATTTATTTGACAGAGAGAGAGAGAGAGAGAGAGAGAGCACATGTAGGCAGGCAGAGAGAGAGGGGGAAGCAGGATCCCTGCTGAGCAGGGAGCCAATGCAGGCTCTATCCCAGGAGCCTGAGATCATGACCTGAGCCAAAGGCAGAGGCTTAACCCACTGAGCCACCCAGGTGCCCCAGACTGTGAGCTTCAGCAAGACATGGGCCATGTCTTCCTCTTTAGATTCCCAATCCCTAGCACACTGAATATTCTTAGAAGGTGCTACCAATTGAATTACTAATTTATTTTGGAGATTCTTGTCTGTATTGTTTGTTTTTATTTTTTACACCTTTACCTGCATTTCATTCATCACATAGTCTGAAGAATACTAAAGCATATTTTCTACCAGCATTTCATACACTAACCAGCTTTGTTTTGCCCCAGCATTTCATAGTGTGCAGAAAGAACCAGTTTTAGCTGTGTAATTTTCTCTGATCCGTATATAAGATTCTTATGAATTAAGCCTATAGTTTCAAATTACTTAGTTTCATTTGATTAGGTGTGTAGTATTCCAAAAGGTATTGTCAAGATTTCTTTTGAATGTACAGAATTCTATAGGGCATTCTGTTTTAAAAGATTTAAGGGAAAATGGTTAGTAAAAGAATAATGGAGTTCTCAGGTAGGACTTTTTTGGCTTGCCTACATTTTCAGCAAAAATTTACTATTTCACTTTAGATTTGACCTCAGTCTACACAATGCTTACTTTAGTGACGACAAAGATGAGAAACACAGAAAAAAATACAAGAGCAACAAACTAATTTTGTAAGCTGGAAAGCAGCAGATGGACTGGTTGATAAGCCACAAGAAAGTCAGATTCCAAGCCTAGCATGAGGAAAGCTTAAGACTACACAATGTCTACTGAATAATTCTT